>QKWP01000529.1:242144-260809 GCA_003550325.1 Gigaspora rosea
ATCAACTTTAAGGAGTTAGTTTACTCCGCCGATATGCTTGTATAGGTCCTTTTTTCGTCGCCGCCAGGTACTACCTTCTGAATTCGGATCGGGTCTGGTTTTCCTCGTGGACTTTTCCTTTTATAGTGGATGGTCCTTATGTTTACGACGTTTCTTGTCGGATTTTTCCTTTTCTGGATGCCGCATGACCAATGTGGCTATGTCACGCAACTCTGTTATCGCTGTAGTACCTCGTCCGGAAATGGGAAGAAGTGCGGTTCCTCATCACAGATCCTTGACACTCGTAGTCCCAACACAGTTTTTGTCATCCACTAGACTCGAACCGGCGACCTTGCGAGTGCGACCCCGGAGCGCTAACCACTGCGCTATCCGACCCAGGGTGATTTTTGTGTATTACAACTGCCGTTGCTGGGGTCTTTGCTAAGTTCGCCTTGTTTTTGATCATCATTAACATCAGGTGATGTAATCTTGCGCACATATTTTCGGACAGTAAGCGGCATTGCAGGCGGTATTCTAACTTTGGTATCAGCATTCTATTGTTTATATAAACTAGTTGACCGAGCATCATTCTCTTTTTCCTAATCGCTTTTATAACTTGCTGACTTCTTTTTTGACAATCTCAGAACAGCATTCTTTTCCCTTCCACTCTGATAGCCAGATTTCTAGGTACCGGACAGCTTTTTCTTTTTCTTTTGCTTGGACAGTGGCACCTCCTATTTGTATCTCGTCCTTTTCTTGTAAATTGGCCTTTTTGATGCTTGAATTGATAACAATAAGCTCGGACTTGTTACTATTTATTTTTATGTCGTTGATTTCGAAGAATTCTTCAGATATTTTAATAATCTTCATCATTTCATCCTTGGACTTTGCCAACCACACCGTATCGTCGGCATATGCCAAGGTCGCCTGCCTCCACTTTATTGTACTAAGTTTTAGCTCACAAATATCTGTAGGCCAATCCACTTGAATTTCATACCCTAGGTCTTCTCTATTTTGTATTACTGTCAAGAGCGGGTCGTAAAATATTTGCCAAACCAAGGGGGAAATCACCTCCCCTTGGTCTATACCGTCCATAGCTTGGAATTTCGCCATATTCCCTACTCCTGTAATTACTTCTATTTCCCGTTTATCAAATAGCTCTATTATGAAAGAAACTATGCACTCTGGAATTTTAATTCTACATATAGCTAGTCTTAACATTTTTAAACTGACAGAGTCGAATGCCTTCTTCATGTTCTGGAAAACCATCCATAACTCTTTTCCATGTTCTTTCGCATCTTCGACTATATTGTTAATTATGTGAATTGGTGCAGCTGTGCCACTTCCTGGCAATCCAGCAAAGTTGTAGCCATGCAAAATGTCTCTTTCTTTTAATATTTTGCACAGTCTGATTGTTAGAATTCTTACTGTACATTTTCTTACGACCTCAATAAGAGCTATTGGCCTTACGTTATTTAGATTGTAATTCCAGTCTTCATGTTTTGGAATCGGATATAGCAACTCCAGCTTCCATTTTCTTGGTATTAGCCCCTTTCTTAAGCATACTGATGCTAGTTCTGCCAATAGCTCTTTGGCTTTTTTTCCACTCGTTTTAATAGAGGGTACATGATCCCAGATTGTCCTGGAGCTAAATTATTTTTTGTATTTCTTACGGCTTCATCCCACTCTTCTATTGTGACACTTTTTTCTATTTCATTATACCATTCAGCCTTGACATTTTCACGTGCCTTGTAAACTGACTTCCAGCTTTCTGGCATATCATCCGCCTTGTGTCTTCTTTCTATATACTGGCCACTGAAGTGCGCGTGTACTGCCTCCAATACTTCTTCTGGGTTGTTTATTAGCCGCGGTTCGTCGTCCTTATCCCGAACTATAACCTTGTTAAGCTTGATCTTTCTATAAGGTTTGTCTAGCAAGCTCGTCAACATCTTCTTTTGGTCTTTAACGATCATGTCATGACGAGTTTCGATGAAACCTCTTATTCTTTTTTCCTCTTTTTGTTTCAGTAAGAGGTTCAAGTGCGCAATTAGTGTTTTCCAAAACCCTACAATCCTTTCTTCCCTCAGGAGGTCCTCAACTTGTATGTGCTCGTGCTTGCCAAGCTCTCTTCTTTCTATTATTTCTATGCACATCTGCTTTTGCTCGGTTGTTAGGCTTTTCGTTTCTCCTCTTTCTTGTTTTCTTAACTTTCGTTGTATTTTGCCTAATATTTTAATGTCTTTTCTAATATCTTTCTCTTCTTTATCCCTAGTTTCTAGACTGCATGACTCAACTGAGGGTCGCTTTTTTTTCCTTGGCAAGTATTTCTTTACTGCCTGAACTAGCGATTTTTCGATTACCTCCCATAGTTTGTCCGGGTTTTCTCTATTTATGTTCTTGTTTACGTCTTGTTCCCGTAGGTCTTTGTCTAACCCGGCTCGGAATTTTTCCCAATCTTCTTCCCCTACTATTTCTAGGTCTAGCTGCAACCTTTTTTCTTTTTTCCGCTTTTGAAGCTGTCGTCCTAGTCTTCTTTTTTCCTCTAAGTCAGTTGCTAGCCTTGCCAAGACTAGATCGTGGTCACTTCCTGTTACACAAGTCATGTCTTTTATTTTGCTATCCATAACTTGATCACTACATGAACTACTTGTCCATATATAGTCAATTCGAGATGCTTGCTCGTTTCTTTTCCAAGTGTAGCTCACACTTTCTGGGTTTAGTTCCTTAAAAGTGTCTTTGAAATTGTGCGACACTAGGATATCCAATAGTTTAGATTTCTTCTGTGGCATCTCCTTTTCTTTTCCTTTTTTGTCAAGCACATTCTCCGCTGTTTGATTAAAATCTCCAATAATTATTTGGTGGTTTGTGTGCTTTCCTTTGTTTTCAGAGAGCTTTCCTTTTAAGTACTTAATGATCTTTTCTTCCAATTCGTGATCGTTCGGTGCTTGATATATCGTTATGACTTCAATACTAACTCGCTTAAAAAACATTGTAACTGACAGGATATACGGACTGATCTTTTCCACCTTTGCGACGTGGTTTTCCCACTTGCTATTTATAATTATACCTACTCCGGACCCTTTCACTTTGTCCTCGTCTGCAGATGACCAAAACCCGTGATAACCTTGAACCTTTCTAAGCATCATCTTTCCTTCATTTTCTGATACATTTGTTTCTACCAAACCTAGTATATCTATCTTTGTTTCCTCCATGTATTCTATTACAAAGTCCATTTTTCCCCTATTTGTCTTGATTCCATTAATATTATGTGTCCCCACACTCAAAACTTTAAACTGCCTCCCTTTCTCCACATCACCTTCTTCTGTGCTACTTATATACTGTAGCACTTCTGTGTTTGTAGAGACGCTTATGGCACCTCTCAGGAGCGATTGGGGGCCTCTTTTCTAAAATGTCTTTCCTCTATTGCTGAAAGCCTTTTTAGTATTTCTTCAAGGAGACTTGTTTGGTCAAGGTTCGCAACTACTAGCTTTTCTGCTTTCATCGTATTAGGTTCCTTGTGAGTTTCTTTTTTCTGTTCTCGTCCTCTTGTTTTACTTTCCACTCTCTTTCTATTGTTACCATTCGTACATTTAGTCATCTGCTTTTCTTTGAAGTTCATTTCTTCAACTTTGGGACTGCTACTGTTTTCACCTGTAAAATTCTCTTCTGGATTATTGCTACTTGAGTTGCTTTTTGATTTCTGTTAAAGTTTCGAGACGATTTTCTCCTTTTGTTATTCTTGACACTTTTCCATTAGATGTAGGGATCACCCACATGTTTTTGAGCCGTTTTCTTTTTTCCTTGCTGTGAAACTGAATTGAGACTATTACCGTCTTGTTTTTTGCTTTAAAATTCCACCCTTTCACTTTTATCTTTTCGTACTTTCTCAACACACCAGTAACTTCTTTTGTAGTGTAGTATGATGGAATGTCCCATAAAGTGTACTCTTGTATCATCTCTGTCTGTTCATTGGGCAGCAAGCTTTCATTCACGCTTGTATCATGATCTTGTGTAGTATCGCCTTTGCTTGTGTTCTGATCATCTTTTATAGATGCCTTCATTTCTTTTCCGCATGAGTTCGCTGCTAGCACCCTTTCTCCACGATCTTGCATTGACTCAGTCTCATTTCTTTTACTGAGTTGATAAATTCCACTCTTTTTCGCTTCTATCGACGTTTCAATTATGTTTGAAATTTGTTTTTCAAATCCTCTATGCCGTAGTCTGAATGACCTCCTTCTTGTATTGTTAGCGCAATTTTTTTACTTATGGCACTTTTGAATTTGGGTATCTTTATTTTTTTTTCTAGGCTTTCTGTTTTGGACTCAACCGGTTGTTTTTCTTCTTGCATAATTTCGAGTTGTTTCTATTCCATAATTTCGCAGGCCCGCCTAATAATATAAACTGTACCTGGGTATGTAATGCCAAGTAAGTTAGCGACTTGTTTGTCTCTTTCCAGAACGAGTTTTTCTTAACTCATAGCAGTCTGGGAAATTTCTATATTTGGTAATATATATGACGAATTGATTTGTGTAATGATTCTTATTCTAGAATTATTTAAGATCATCGATTATATATTAATTTTATCGATTTTTTACATTTTTATTTGTTGAATATCGCACAAACTTAATTTGTGGTATACCGAGCGATTAGAAGATTACATAGTTTTATGTGTGTAGTTTTATAATCAGCCAAAAATCAATCAAAATTAATGCACCTTCAACACTTTTAAGTAGTGTCTAAGTGTACGTTTCTTTAAGTGTAGCTCAAATTCGCAGAGGTTTTTTTTTTTTTTAAAAAAAAGTCATCTATATAAGTGAAAGCATTTTCACGATTGTCGTTTATCCCAGGGTGAATACATAAAGCCTTTTACAATATTTGGCTTAAAAAAAAAAAATATATATATATATATATATAAATAACATATATATAAAAGTAAGTATACCTTTTTTGCACCAAGTGGGTTTATTCATTTCGCTTTCTCCAGACAAATATTATACTGTATTTGCGGGGACATAATCTTTGTATAAGTTTCTAGTTAATTTAGATTCAAATGGTTTAATATTTCTTATTGTAATGGCGAATAAGACTAAGAATATTTATTTTATTCATTATAAACTTTTTAGTGAAATCTTATAAGCAACCACAAGAACCGGCAGAGCGAGAACCGGCAGTACAAGAACCAGCGGTACAAGAACCAGCAGAGCGAGAACCAGCAGCAAATCTACCTTGTGTTTTTGCCGGATTGGTCGGGACGTACAATAGTGTTGGATTAAAAAAATGTGAAACCAAGGTACCCACACGACATGCCGATTCTCAGACAGCCAAAAATCGGCTTCCTTTATATAATTCTTTTTTTCCTGAGTTGGTTGAAATTCAGACGCATTTGGAAGACTATTCTATGTGCAATCGGCACTATAATCAGCTCATAGCTTCTAATTATTTTCATCGTCATCTTTTAAATTTAAATAGTCAGCGGCACAATCCAAAACGGCAAGTTGAAAGTCATGATTCTGAAACCGAATTTATCGAAAAACAAACATGTGAAATTGGCATACAGGTCGGAAAACAATTGTGTGAGGTTGGCGTACAAACATCTAAATCTATAATTCAAGACCTTGAAAATTATGTAATTTTACTTCAAGAGCAATTAAATAAAAAAATAAGTGAAATAGAAGATCTTCGAAAACATTTAGATTGTGCATATGATTATGTAGTTGAAAGTTGGGAATGCGATCAAAAAATAAATAAATTAAGTCAGGAGTTGATTAAACAAAATAATGATTTATTATTTAAGTGGGAAAATCGATTTAGTAATCAAGAAAAAAGGATTAATTCTATTATTCAAATTGCAAATAAAGAACGTCAAAATGTTTATAATGATATTGATTCATTAATTTTAAATAAAGATCGATTTTCTCTTAATAATTTGTTAAATTTTACACCAAATAATTGGTTAGCTAATCGTAACCCAGTTATCGTTAACTTTATTGAAGTTCTCACCCATAATAATGAAAGTAGTAATAACGATTCTACTTTAAAAGAAAAGCTCTTCAAAAAAGTAGTCGCGGTTGATGCAATTTATGGATCAAGACATAAAAACTATGTCTCTGAAATAAATCTAACCCTATCAGCAATTAAGTACTCATTGGCACGGTCCAAAATGATTGTCGATATTGACAATCACGTTATTAGTTCTGGAAGTTATGTAAAATTTATTAACTGGTTAGAGTCCCTTGCAATTGAACAAGAACCTATACCCGAAGGACTTTTATTTCTAGCCTTCGATAACGAACAACGGGGCCAATATAATTATCTTGATCGAGGGTATAATACTGTAATTTATCATACAGTCACAAGTTTTGTTGCATTTAATATAGATAAAAAAAATTTGGCTCAATTTACAACAAATCCGTGGCGTTATAATTTATTAAATGACTTTCAATATAAAGAATTATATTATCTTACACCAGAAATGAGAACAGAATGTGAATCGGAATTAAATGCATATTTGTTGCCAATTTTAAACGAACTTATTAATGAAAAAAGAAACGAATCGAATACAATTGACACAATAATAAAAAATCAAAAAGGCGTTGGCGGTCACTCAAAATGGTGTAAAAAGTGTAATACAACAAACATCGATAATAGAAAACGCACTTGTCCTAACTGCAATGAAAAGTTGGATACACTAGCTGCATTACGAGCAGAATCAACTAATGAGTCTGCTCAAATTAGTAATACGACCTCCCAATTAAAACCTATCATAATAAAATCTAATACCTTTACTCACGAACAAAAAACTTTACCCTTTGAACGTATTAGCATTACACAAAAACTTGAACCCGATCAAAATGTCGTTGTTCCAGAAATGTATGTGCCGGACCCATTAGGACTAAACCCTAATTCGATAAACAATGTTAAAAAAGTTTTAGAGCACATACAAAACATCGCAAAAATAAACAACAATGGGCGAAAATGGTTACCTGTTATTTGTGATGGAGTTCCTTATAATCTTGCTCAAAAAATAAAAAAGGATTTTCCTTGGTTAATCCTAATTCCTGGAGCCCTACACGAAGAAATGAACATGCTTAAAGCATTTGTAGAATTAAATTGGTTTTTATTATTGTCATATTGTTATTATTTTTTTTATATTCTCTCTAATCTAAATATTCTCATTTAGGGCTATTGATATCAAACAATTTGCTATTCGTCAAGGATATAGAACAGAAAATCAGCTCGGGTTTTTTAAAAAATGTACAGACCATCATAAATCGTGGGACTCAATTTGCGATATATACAGACATGCTATGACGTGTGAATTGCTATGGCCATATGTGGTTGAAGCTGAAAACCCCTCGGTCAACGACTATTTGGATTGGGCAAAAAAACAAGATGATTGCATCTATAAATTAAAATTTGAGCAGGTAAAACTTTAATTCAAATTACAGAATTATTGTAATTTAAAAATTCATAACTAAATAATTAAATAATATTATAGACGTTTGTCTATCTTCAGGCAATAGTCAACTTTCGTACAGGAGTCAGGAATAACAGACCATCATTAAGAAATGCAGCTAGACGTATATTTGCTCCAATTTGGTCCGGTCGTAGACACCCTATATATCGCTATATTGAGGTTGATTATGAAGGGCAATTATTACGATTACATCCTGAAATCAGAAAGATTGTAGAATTATACTCTGTTATTTCACGGTCAGGCTATTGTAATCAACATCAAGGCCTTGATGCTATTCTTGAGGAAATTAATAAATATTTAAAGGCCTTAATTCCGCCCGTACCCTCACAGAGACATTGGAATATAGCAGCTCGAAACTGCACAAAATTTATAAAGGTTAGTAAATTTATTTTTGAGAAATTAAACCCAAAATTTTATACATAAATACTTATCATAAACAATAAATTAGCTGCGTTACATGTTATTTGACATGATTGGACATACAGAAAGTGAATCTTCAGGAGGCCGGACGCGTCCAGACTATACTTCAGAATCACAGCGATTTAGAGTTCAGTTGAGGAAAACCGGATTTTTAAATCCTCAAAATGATAATCGCAGATTTGAGAGTCTTGAAGGGGAATATTTGCTTAGTGAACAATTAAAAAAGTTTAGCGATTTGGCATGTGAAAGGCGAATAGCATTTATTAAGGAAACCTTCGAAAATAACAAGCCAAGCTTACCACAGCCAATACCTGTTACTGAACAAGAGGAAGAGGCAGCTATGAGTGAAGAAAAGATGTCAAAAGCAGAACTTTTGGCAACTATAAATTCACTACTAGCTTCTATTAATATTTCAGATCGCTCTAAGTATCGTGGTTTACAGCAGAAAAATTGTAATCAATTGCGAGAGATCTTACAAAGTATTAGAGACCTGCAAGATAATCAGGATGAACCTGAGGATGAATCAGAATCAGAAACAGAAAATTAAATAAGTTAACTATTTTAATAAATAATGATACCGATTGAAATTTCGTGCTCTATTTCAAAAGTGCACTTTGTCCATATGTTGTAAAAAACAGTCATGGATCTAATTCGTGATCATGTAGCCAACCTTAAAATTTCAATTGATACTGTAAGATCGTTCGTTTTAGTGTCCTCGAATCCTGTGATGTAATTAGGTGCTGAGAATATTGTTTCTGACGATACAAAGCTTGTTCAGAACACCGCCCAGCCTGATCAGACTAACAATTTCATCGCCTTATACCTAATGATTTCAACATGTAATAAGAGCACCCGGCTAATACTGTAATAAAAAGAGTAATAAATATTTCTATTATTTAATTTAAAAAAAAAAAAAAATCGAAAACTTATCTTTTGTACAGTACAGTTCTGCATTGTAAAGCTTAAAAATAAGGTTAGCGATGATTGGATCAATTGCATGTGATCGAAAATTTTCTAGAACATTTCAAAATGAGGATCATCCCTAATTTAGAAATACCAAATATGGAAATTTCCCGGACTGCATAATGATTTCAATTATTTTACTTTCTGGTCTTTTAAAAAGATCCTTAAATTTGTTCAAAAATTCCATGATGTTCTACTTATGTAGATTCTGATTATGCTGTCGATCCTGATTCGAACTTTCTGTTTTCGATGTTCTAATTCCTGCAAGCGACACATGACTACTTTGTAATAATAGTAACCGGTTCGCGACTTGTTGTTTTGCTGTAGGTGCCCTAGACCTGATTAGTATACGTGTTTGTTTGTTTACTTGTTTGCTTCTGGTACAGGGTCTAGCCAAATTCCCCAGTTTTCCTTAGTTTTAGGCTGACTCGTAAAGTCTTTAGAAAGTTTGTATTTTCCAAGCTTCTTGGTGTGGCAGAGTATTTTTATATTAAGTAACCCTAAGTGGTTTTTTCTAATCTTTCTTTTTCTTTAATTACTTTTTGTGTGTTTCTTAAAGCCTATCTATGTGTTTTCTGCTGTTTTTTTTTAAAATTTTTCTAGGAACGTTTGTGTACAGAGGATCAGCCGGTAGTATATTCAATTATGCCCATTTATTGCTATTTAATTACATATTAATTGGAATCAGATAACTGAATAAACACTTTAATTATTTATACAGAAGTTTGTCTGATAGCTAGTATAATCTATCGCCCGGTTAACTTGTTGATATTGTTAAGAACACGAAATCATAGTCGAAAAGAATGAATACAAGGCATTTAAATATTACAAAAAAGCATCTAGCATGAGTCAAGTTGATGAAATAAATGTTATTAGTCGTTATGTAATAATAGATTCAGATAATATGAATAAACGCAGGGCCTTTGAGCATTACAAGAAAACTATCGATGCTCGTGGAATATATAGAGGTTGGTATTATCGAGATAGAATTGCAGAGTTGAAAAGAATAAGCGTAAGAAATAGAATCACTGGTCGATTACATGACTAATAATCTGCAATAAAATTAAAATTTAATTTAAATGTTATCACAATGTAGCTATAATTTAATACAATTTATTTAATTTATTTATACAAATAATTAAATATTACATTATACATATATTTCTAAAGCATCTTCGCATAATACTAAAAAAAAAAATCCAAATCTTTCCCATCCTTTAAATAATTGCTACTTTAAACGTAGTAATATAAATTTTAATAAGCTAATGCCTTATGTTTACTCCGGCTATCTTATCATTTAATCTTCTTTTCCCCAAAAATTTTTAATATGAATCAAAGCGAAAGAGACCAACAAATCCAAATCCTCCAAACTAAAATCCAAGAACTATAACAATATCTACCATTGCATATTCCACTAGCATCACCCATTTCTGAATACCTTATATCCCAAAACAACAACCACTAATGCTTGTTATGGCTGGTGGATTTATAATTAACGGCATTCTTTTTCTCATAGTACGGGCCATAGTTTAGGAATTGAAGTTCACAAAGCACTCTATTCTTCTCCCAAGACGAAACTACCCTGCAACCCTGAATGGTAATTACTATTGAACCAGGTATAAAGCCATTCTAAAAAATTATCCAGAGGCATTGTAAAAATCTAATATAAACTATCTCGAAATTCTGTAGAAGCATACTATAAGCAACGTAGTAAATCCAATGCATATAATAGTGCTAAACGAGGAACAACGAAATTGAGGCCTATACTTACTAACGAACGGTTCTACAAACGACGACATCTACAAACGCCAACATCTACAAATGCCGACATCTACAAACGCCGACATCTACAAACGCCGACGTCTACAAACGCCGACATCTACAAATGACAACATTTATAAACAACAACGGCAACAAAGACAGAATACTTAATGTGAAAAAAGCTAATTAGTCTGTATTAAAAAAAAATTTATTTATAGATCAATCTGTGTAACTAGCGATATAAGTGTTCTACTGTATATTCAGTACGGAATATATAGCAAATATGTAGTATATAATTGATAAAGTATGTATCAGGTATAGTAGAAATTAAGATAGCACGTATAGTTCGTAAAAAAAATTCTTTAAAAAACTTTATTTATAACCTATACTAACCCTAACATGAAAAAGGACAATATTATCGCTTGCCCTAACCCTAACTATTAAAAGGGGATTACTTATAAAAGATAAATTTTATACTTAAATCTATACGTACATTACTTAGATGTGAGTTTATACAACACATATTTCTGTAATACCATTCAGTAAGCAATACTACTATAATTTGAGTATATAGCAAATATATAGTGTATAATTGATAAAGTATGTATAATAGAAATTAAAATAGCACATATAGTTCGTAAAAAAAATTCTTTAAAAAATTTTTTTTATAACCTATACCAACCCTAACATGAAAAAGACAATATTATCGCTTACCCTAACCCTAACTATTAAAAGGAGATTATTTATAAAAGATAAATTTTATGTGTTGTAAACTATACATACCTTCATAATTTTTTTTTGCTTATATCTATATGTACATTACTTAGATGTGAGTTTATACAACACATATTTCTGTAATACCCCTATAATTTTGATTCTGAATCGAACTAAGTGCCAATTGGAATTGTTGTGGTAAAATAAATAATATTGCTTTTTTTTCAAAAGTAATTTTGCTATCTATCATAGTGCTCTGTTCTATAGAAAATTCTAGATGCGATTGATCTTCATTTGTGTACCTATATATTACACAAAAAATTAGGTATATCTAAATTTATATAATGATCTACATTATACATATTGTTTACTTGTTTACATTTTTGGACCAATTAAATCGAATGTCCACCATGCTGTCTGTGCTTCAGTGCTTTTTTGCGTCTGTGCTTCGGTGCTTTCTTGCGTCTGTACTTCGGTGCTTTTTTGCGTGCTTCAGTGCTTGCTTCTTTGCTTTGTTGCTTTCTTTCGTTTTAACGTTGGCATGCGTCTTAATGTTGGTGATTTTGCTTTTTTTTTTTTATTAGGCTTCCAGCATTTTTGGTTCATCTTTGTGGAAAATCAGGTTAGGACGATTAAAGAAGCTGTTCGGGTTGGAAGATTGTTGTTCGTGGCGATTTTGCTGTTGTTGGGGGCTCTGTCGTTGGTGTGTAGGGCTGTTTAGTCGGTCGTTGTGGCCTTTTTTTTTTTTTTTTTTTTTTTTTTATGATATTATAATGTAGTAATACCATACCGATTTAATAAAAATAAATTAAAATGATGCATCGTTGATTTTTTTTTAAAAAAATAATAAATTTCAGGGGTTTCCCCGGTGATAAATTCGTTCTTTTTTTTTGTCATTCATTTTGTTACGCGTATTTTTGTGGTGATCGACCAATTGAAATTGGACCCGTGTTCACCGATTTGCTCTTCGCAAATCGGTGGTCACGCAACTCACGTGATCAATTTTGATTGGTCGATCGTGGGTCGCTATAAAATAACGCCCTTTATATATTATATAGTTTGATCCAGTTTGTTTATAATTGTAAAGTTACACAATATGTTTTGCTTTAAAAAAATTAACTTCACATATAATTAATATTTCCAAAATCGCTATATGTTTTTCTTGTATAGTACAAAGAATTGCTAATCCTGATTGGCCGAATCATATGATGTTTACATAATATCATATGATGTATTATACAAAGTTGATCTACAATTTATTTTATATGAATTTGGAAATGTGTATACCCTACCCTTAAAGAAAATTGTTAGGAATGTATAAGCTTCGATCAGGAGTTTTTTAAGAATCTTATTAGATATGGTAGAAGGGCCAGTTGCCTTCTTGAAGGGTGCCTTAGCTATTGTTTCTATTGTTTCTTGTAATGATATTTCTGAATAGTACTCGTAAACATGCTTTTGTCGAAACCTGGTAGCTGGTTATAGAACTGTTCCCAGTCATGCCATTTTGTTTCATTTGAAGGATTGGATTTTGTCCAATTCTTGAAATGTTGTAATGTAATGTTTTTTATCTCCTCAGAGTGAGTAATTACTTCTGTTGGAGTAATGATATTGTCAAATATTACGCTATTTGTGTATTTTCCTAACTACTATTAATCATTTTTGTCATATTGTCTGTAAAATTCCTATAGCATCTATCAATAAAGGCATTGATTGTATCATGTTTTTGCTTTTGGTTTTCAATTGTCCTAACCTTGTGTAATGTTGTGCATATAGATGATAGTTGTTGTAAGGTTAGTTAATATTGGCTGTATGCTTGTAGGATAGGTGTTTTTAAATTGGTCAGTTTGTTAATTGTTTGTAACTTAGTATTTAGGGTGTATGCTATACATCAGCGAATTATATATACGTAATCTTATGTATGATATTACGGCCCATAATATTACAAAAATCTTACGATTGATACGGCATATTACGCAATATATTACGCTATATTATGGTAATATTACAGTTATTATTTCGAAATATTTTGAAATATATTGCAAATAAAAAAAATGCAAATTATCCCCCTACAGGGGTCGTGTACTCATGCAGATCAATAAACTAATGCGCGCAGGAGGTAATATTTTGATATTTTTGAATTGTTTCGCAATATTTTGCAAATTTTCGCAAATTTTCAAATTTTTTAAAAAATAAACAATATATATATTCACATAAGCATGCTTTTTTACAGGTTTTCGCAATATTTCGCACGGTTTCGCAATTTAATATAAAATTTTTATTTTTTTATTTATTATTATATATTATATTTTACATTTATTAAATATACATTTTTAATAATATTACATACTTTATTATATATTACATATTATTTTTACATTATTACAAATATTTTAAACTACTTTCGCACTATGTCGCATTTAATTCTATTACTATATACAAAAAACTAGCCCTATATACTTATTTTCGCTCACCCCACAGTTAGCTATTATCTTCGCTTCTTTGTTTTCTATCGTTTTTGAAAGTGTCGGAAGTCGTCGTTGGAATGCGCAAGGTTTCGAATAGTTGTTGTTTTTCTCGCAAAGTGCCGAAATAAAATAAATTAATAAAAAAAATTAAAAATAACCAAAAAAACAAAAACAAAAAACACGAAACAAAAAAAAAAAAAAGTGAAACCTTGCAAGAACTTGCAAAAACTTGCGAAAACTTGTGAAAACTTGCGAAAACTTGTGCCTATTTCTCTAAAAAAGCGTTCTTGAAAATTTAGAAATTGCTGGTATGTGTTCTTGAAAGTGTTGAAAGTCGTAGTTGGCATGCGCAAGGTTTCGAAAAGTTGTTGTTTTTCTCGCAAAGTGCCGAAATAAAATAAATTAATAAAAAAATTTAAAATAAACCAAAAAAACAAAAACAAAAAACACGAAACGAAAAAATAAATGAAACGAAACTTTGCAAGAACTTGCAAAAACTTGCGAAAACTTGTGAAAACTTGCGAAAACTTGCGCTTATTTCTCTAAAAAAGCGTTCTTGAAAATTTAGAAATTGCTGGTATGTGTTCTTGAAAGTGTTGAAAGTCGTAGTTGGCATGCGCAAGGTTTCGAAAAGTTGGTGTTTTTCTTGTAAAGTGCCGAAATAAAAATAAAATAAAAATTAAAAAATAAATAAATAAATAAAAATGAAAAAAAACAAACGAAAACAAAAAATGAAACGAAAAGGAACGAAAAGGAATGAAAATAAAAAAACAAAATAGAAGATTTAATTATAAACAAAAGATCTAATCTGATCTTGTAGTACAGAATTTGAACATCATCAAACTATTTCGAACTATTTCGAAAAATCAGTCTAATGCGCGATCCAGGTTACAGATCTACTGATCCAGCTTGGTTTCCTAGTTCTAAAATAATTGAAAGGGTTCGAAATATTTCGTAACATATTTTGAAAGGGATCGAAATATTTCGTAATATATTTCGAAATATTTCGAAATTACTTTCGTAATATTTCGAAATATTGATATTTCGAAATATTTCGAAATATATTACATAATATTTTGCTGATCTTACGTAAGATTACGCTATTATAAATTTGCTGATATAGTCTCAAAGGTGTTTGGTGTAGTTGGTCTTTTAATTGGTGATATAATTTTGTTCATTAAGGTGAGGCTTTTGTGAAGCTGGGTAGCTTCAAAGGAATAACTAAAGAAGGTATGCAGTCTTGAGTAAGTATATGGGATGTGCTTATTCACAGTTAAGCATAATATATCGTCTTAGATATTCCAATATTTGTTCAGTTGAGTTTCGTCTTCAATTAATGGTAGTTGTAAGGGAGATTCATTGATTTTTCTTTTTATTTCATCAGAGAAGTTTAACCAATTATCTTTTGTTATATTGTTGTACAAATAGATTTTTCACCTGCCTTTCTTTTTTCATACAGTTGGGTAATTGATTCCTGTATGCCATTCTGTTATTAGGATTTTGTGGTCGCTTTTGGTTATTTCATCTGCATCTGATATAATAGGTTGTGTCATTTCAAGTAGTATTGTGTAACTTGTCCAGAAATTATCAATTTGACTTGTTGCGTCGCTTTGTAACCATGTGAGTTCGCTTATATCGTTGAAGTCGAGTAGGCAAGTTAGTTCACTTTTTTGCAACTTATTAAGGAGGTGGTTGGTAGGAAGTTTTTTGTTATTGATATTATTGTTAAAATCTCCTAATACGATCAAATTTAATTGGCGAGAGTTCACTTCATGAATCTAGTTCATTATTAACTTAAGCGGTAGTTTTTGTGTGTTTTGTTGTTGTAGATAGGAAGTAAACCGAGATGATTCTTGTCTTGTTATTTTGTGGAAGGCGGAGGTCGATTATAAGTGCCATCCCAGGAGCTTTGTTTATGTTGTGAATAAATAGTTGCAATTCTGGATGTAGTACAATTGCCATTCCAATACTTGCTTCTCTTTGCACAGTGGTTTCTTTGTTCCAGTTTGCCATATATATTTTGTATAGTGGGTTGGTGAGTGAGGTAAAAGGTGTGGTTGATTCTGGCCATTTTGTTTCTGTCATTGATATTATATGGGCCTTTTTTCATTGCAAAATTCGAGCCATTGTTGAAATTTGAGATTGTTACTCAATTTTTGTACATTGTGAGTAATAATTTTTAGAGGTTGTGTAAGATCTAGTTGAAAGTGTATTGGAGTGTTTGTATCTACAGGGGTGGTTTGTGAAGGGGTATGTGAATGTGAATTTTGGGACGTTTGGTCCACTCTTGATGTGTTCACGCTCATTATTTTGGTGCATAGTTGTCCAAAATGTCCTATTCTGGGTCTGGCAGATCTGGGACATCAATAAAGTGGGTGGGAAGATTGTTAAATATAAAGTATTTACAAATTAGATCTATAGTTGGGGTGATTTGGTCATATGCTTGAATAGAAATTTGTATGTTTTGTAGTTCGAGTATTTGGTCAACTAAGTTCTTGGCTTCAATTAGGTTGGTGGGTAATTTGGAATGTTCTTCGGTAGTAGATGATGGTGCAGGAATGTTGCAGAAATGTCAATTCAGGATTGTGGTATTTTATAGAAGAAGTAGAACTGTCGCAATTGATGGGCTGCTTCCACTAATAATCTAAGTGATCAGATAGGTGTGGTACTAGTGTAGTAAAACTAAATTGTAGAATTAACTTGCATGTAGTGGGTAGGAAGAGGTATGCTAAATCTATATTTAGGTTCTATTTCAGCGATAAACATTTTTGCTAGATTTATTTCTTTGATTGTAAAAGTATAGGTTCCTTTGGTTTGGATCGAGTTAGGGTTAAGGGGAAGTTTCTCTTTGCTAATGAAAAAGTCCTTAGAGATGCGTTTAAAGGTATAGTGCTCTCATAGAACCTTCACTAGGTTTCTGAATTCTGTTTCATTGTTTGTTGCATAGAGAAATAAATAATGTGTAGCTGAGTTGAGTTTTTGGAGGGTGAGAGGTAGATGGTCTTTCTCTGGTGGTAACAAGAAGTAGATATCAGGGATTCTATCAAAGAGGTATAGTTGTTTTAACTTTTGTTTATGACTTGATAACTATGAAAGTTCTGCTCTGTTCGTAATCAGAAAAAGGTTTTTGACTGAGTAGTGGAGGTCTGCAGGATCTTTGGGATTTCTGTTAGCTGATTGGCAAAAAAGCTATTGTTGAGCCTATCGAATTTAAACATCTTTCTGAGAGCCATTACAACTAAAGCCGTGTTTTGACGGTTTTGAATAGGGAGGATTTCGTGGTTAATTAATTGTGAAGAACCTGGTAGTGGTATGAATAAGTCTGAGTGTACTCTGTGAAGACAAGATCTTGCTTCTTCAAAGAAAACTTTTGGTTTTAATTGTGTGAAATTTAAATAGTAAAAGATGATCCTAGTGCAGTTATGGAATCTAGTTGTTAAAAAGTCCGTGTTGGTTATTATGTCTAAAGCCAGTTTAGCTCTAAGTTTTTTATAATTTAATCACGGTTATTTTTGTTAATGAAGTTTTTATTATGAAGTCTTTGATACTTTTCAAGTGCCAACTAGTATAGGATATTGAATTCCGCCTGGTGTTGAGGCTGTGTATTTTTAGTGCGGGAAAATGTTCTAAAGAAAGTAGTATTCATGTGCTTGAATTTAAGATTAATTGCTATTGGTATATTCAATTTTGTAGGGTTCGTTTTGAATTTATGTTTTAAGAATTCTTTAGTAAGGTTGTTGAATTGAATACTTCGATAATTTCTTGTAGGACCATGTCTCAGAGTTGAATTCTTGCTGCTGTTGGCATGCTCTTACTTTTAGTACTTCGTTAAGTCATTCACACGCGTATGGCCTGTCAGGCTAAGAAAAAAGTTCTTTACTGTATAATTTCCTGAGGCTGTTAAGTTGTTTGTTAGTGGCTATATAAGGATTTGTAAGAGAACTAATATTGTGGCGTGGAGAGTTGTCCATTGGACGAGTATTAATAGGGTGATCGATTTGCATATCGGTCAATGAAATCCAGGGGTTCGATTCTGGGTCGAATAAGTATGTTGCAGATGATTGTGTTCCGTGTGAGTTGGGTATATATAAGAATGGATCTATACTATCAGAGTTCGGACTTGGTGTGGAAAAATTTTCAAATATTTCCACGTTTGTTGTGTTGTTGTAGTGTTGTTGTTGTCAAGTGGCATCATAGGTAAATCTGACAGAGGTAAGCTAGAATTGCCACTTTTGAGTAAAGTTTCGCCAGTAAATGGAGTCAAAATTTGGGGTTGGTTAACTATAGAGATTTTTGTCTTCTTTGTTGGTAGTAGACAAGTAACTTTTGTTCATCATTAGTTGCAGTTGTATCCATTGTTGATTGTGCTACCAAAATGGCTAAGTTCTCAAAGATTCGTAGTGTCAAGTGGATGATTGAGCCTTTTCTTTTTTTATTTTGTTAAGCGTAGGGGGAGGACCCCGAAGAATATATATAATATTAAGATCCAGTTTTGTATAGACTTATTATATAATTATTCAATATGTCATATGTTTAAATTTGTATAACCAACAGGTAATTTTTCGAAAAGTTAGATGTTTATTTGTATAACAAAGATGATCTTTATAACAAGTTAAATCTTTATTTGTATAAGCAACTTACCTGCCAGTAAAAACACAAAAACAATAAGTAAATAAATAAATAAACTAAATAAATAAAGTAAAAAAGCACGTTTTTTACATTAGGCCATGAAAAATTAATCAATTGGTTTTCATAACCCGGCCGGGTCAAAATTTGGAAACCTCAAAAAAAAATTTTTTATATGTTTTAATAACCGGGTGGGATTTTAAGAAAAATTTTATATAAATTTCATAAAATTTTATATATGAAATTTAAAAAAAAAAGCC
>QKWP01000530.1:0-13273 GCA_003550325.1 Gigaspora rosea
TGAGTGTCATTGCACATCAATTTCACATATCACTATTACTAAATACAGTTATTACAAAATTTCCTTATTAAGTTCTAATTTTCAAACTAATTTCTACCAAAATTAAAACTTATTCTATAACAATATATAACGATTTAATATAAAAAATGATATATATCGATTTAGATATATATCGATTTTTATCCAATTAATCGATATATAGCGATATTTTATAATCGATATAAAACAATTAAGTGTTATATATCGATCAATATCTATATATAAAATTTCCTGATGAACTCAGATGGTTTAAAGAATAAAATTAAAATATCTAATTTTTTGGCCTATTTTTTTCTTTTCCTGTAGAAGGCCCTGTTTAAATAAAATTTTCATTAAATATAGTCCAAATACCAATATTGTTTACAACTTTAGACAGTTATATTATGCTTAATCTTTGTAAAGGTAATTACAGTCAACACTCCATAAATGCAACCTCCATAAATGCAATACCTCTCTAAATGCGCGTTTTTTTCTATTCCGTAAAATGTTATTAGTGCTAAATGCATGTTCTATATTCTGTAAATGCACGTTCTCTTGAATAACATTTTATATCACACTAACCTCCCTAAATGCACGTGGCCAATTAAATTTTAGTATTTAAGATAGGTTATACAGTTTTGGTAGAAGTTATACAAACTTGATGATCTAATTTTTAAAAGCTGCAATTTAATTGGCTCTCTCTAAATGCAAACCTCCCTAAATGCACGTTGTAGGCTTGTCCCTACGAGTTGCATTTATGGAGGGTTGACTGTACTAAAATAGATTTAAAAAAGTAAAAAATACAGATAATACAGATTTGAAATAAAAATAGATATTATTAATAGTCTTATTTAAAGTAAAAAGCTAAAGCTATCCAATACAAGAAGTCTACTTAAGTTGATAAATATTATAATATAAATATAGAAGTTATTAGAAGTCAAGCAATAATTATAGTACTTAAAAAATTTTTTATTAATATTAGTTATACAATTTGTTATACAATATCAAGTGTAAATTTGGTTTATATAAAATTTTAATAAAATACATATAAAATTACTATGTGTATATAAACTTTGAAGCAATGATATTTTTCAAACTATATATTAATTTAAAATTAAATTTTGGGATTATATAGAGCAAAAGAAAGAGAATAAACAAATCTTTCATGCCAAGTTATAGTTTTGCTATTTTTGTACAAATTGAAAATATAACTTTATCAAAAACAAATATTTGCTGTTTTTTTTTTAACTTCTGGCTTATTGTTATCAGGATACTAGTTGGTGCACTTTTTATTTTTGTTTTGTTATAAGAACCCCAAGGGCCTCCTATATTTTTAGTTACATAATCTATTTCCTAATTTATCTGAACAATCTATAAACCATTTATACCTCTTTAATTTCATACTTAATCTTACTGAATTGTTCTATTTTACTAAGCCTATCTGGTAGTGTTTATTGACTTCTAACCAAATTCAATTTTTTTTAGAAATTTTCATTCCAGTAAAGTAGAATTACTCTACTTTTTATCCAACTCTTTATAAAAAATCTCAATATAATTGGCTTTTATAGTAGTTTATACTATGCCCCAACTAGTATTTTTTCTTTTATTCTAATCTTCTTAAGGTATTTTATCAGTTATCCTTTTGTTTTGAGTAAGAGCAGGTTCTTCTAAGCTCAGATCCTGCAATCCTTTTTTTTATTTGTTGGTATGATATATTTCTAGATTGTTTACAACTGGATTTTATCTGAATAACCTATTTACAATCAGAGGTTTTAACCGGAACTGTCTTAAACTTCTTTTAACTAGAATTTTACCAGAAGTATTCAACTTTGTATTTTGATTGGATTTTCACCGGAGATATTCTTTTTGCTAAAATTGTATTATACATATTTGATGTGACTAAGCCATCAAACATAGTTCTAGCATTCTAGTTCAGTGTATTTATTTCATAATCTCATATAGTTAATTTTGTTCTCTAGTAGGGCTTGAACTAGCAATTTTACGTTCGAAATAGTTAATGTTCTGAAAGCACAGCTACTATACTATCAACCTGCAGAACTATTTAGCAATTTTAAAATAATGAGTACAGTTGCCTCTTTCTAATCCAAACCTCTCTAAACTAAACACTATTAAACTCTCTCTAAACTAAACAAAATTTTCTAGAACATTTGCAAATTAGTTCGGATAAGCTATATATAACTTTTCGAATACTAAACTTTTCCAAATTTTTACATAGTAAAAAAAAAGTAGCCCCAGCAGTTTGGATTAAGAGAGTTAATTTTATATATAAAAGTATACTTATAAACAAGTTTACTTAACAAACAAAAGTAGATTACCTTGTAAAAAAATAGATTATCTATATGCAAAAGTTAAAATTTTTAGCTTATCAATATAATTCTTTTTTTTTATTAGAGTAATCTACTTTGAAGCACTTAACAAAGTTGTTTGGCATATTGTTTTCTTATATCAAGATTAAATCATATTTCTTAAAGCTTTTACTAAGTAAAAAATAGTATTAAATTTAAAAAATTTTTTTTTAAAAAAAATTTTTTTTTAATTTTAATTTTATTTTTTACTTAGTAAAAAGATTTGAAAAAAAATTTTTAATCTTAATACAAGTAAAATCAAATGCTAAACAACTTTAAAACCCTAGACATTTAGTACAAAGATTATATATTAGGCCGTGCAAACAAATATAATTGTTTCTCGTAACCTGGCCAGGTGCCTTTTTTGAAAAAATTAAAATTTTATTTTATATATATATATATATTATTATATATCTGATATATACCGTAATTGATTATAACCTACTTGTATATCAGAGATCATTGTAATGCTGATCTATCAATATCAGATACTGGTTAGTTTTTTTTTTCTTTTTTTTTGTGTCGTTATAACTTCTATTGCAGCATAGTCTATTGCACTGCCTGTCGGTCATCGTTTTGCTGGTGGCACTTCATGTTGCTTCGATGTTGTACTGCTAGTCAGTCGTCGTTATTTGGAGGTTCGTTTTATCAGTATTGTTGTTTGTTGGTGGCAATATTTGTAAATCTGCGTTGGTGTTGTTTGGTGAGTAGGATTTGGGTAGGGTTAGGGGTTGCTTGTATTAGTTGTTTTTTTTTTGGTATATTTGATCTTTTTATCGTGATTGCATATAGTGGTACTTCGTCGTTTTGCTGGTGGTGGTCGTCGTTTTTTGGAGTTGCGTTTCGCCAGTATTCTCGTTTGTTGGTGGCGATATTTGTAATTGGTAAGTAGGACTTTGTGAGTAGGATTAGGTGTTGCTTTTATTAGTGATTTTTTTGGTACCTTCAGCCTTTTTTATCGTATTTTCGCTGTTTGCACGTAGTGATACTTTGGTATTTCACTACCTGTCGGTCATCGTTTCGCTGGTGGCGCTTAACACTGCTTTGGTGTTGTACTGCCTGTCGATATTGTTGTTTGTCGGTGGTGATATTTGTAAATCTGCGTTGGTGTTGCTTGGTAATTGTAGAGATTGGACTCGAGTTAACTCATAGCTTAAAAAACAGTCTTGACTCGAGTTAATTCGAGTTTAGACTATGTTTTTTAGACTACGAAGTTGACTCGAGTCCAGTCTCTAGGTGATTGGTGTGTAGGATTTGGATAGGATTAGGGGTTAGAATTTTAGAATAGACAATTACTCGCATCTAAATGGAATAGTTGATATAAACAAATATTTTGAAGAGTGCTTGAGAACATCCGGGAAGTTGAGGTTAGGCTAATTGACGAATAAACTTCATCGCGATTATTGAATGAATGATCCGTACATAAGAGTAGTGTCATTAATCACCTGATTATTTTTTATCAGAGGTCTACCCCCTCCCTCTTTCTTAATATATAAATAGTCAGGTTCTTATATATAATTTTAACTTTTTTTACCCCCTCCCCCCCTAAAAAATCACCTGATTTTTGTTACTCCCCTAATAGTAAGTAGGCATTTATGTTCTGGATTTGTAAACTTGTTTCACTATTTTTACTTCAAATTATTAATAAACCACATTACGTTCTGAATAGAATAATAAATTCGAATGAGTGATTTGAAGACCAGCAAATTACATCAAGAGAGCCACCTGAGAACATCCAATAGGTTAAGGTTACGATGATTATTGTAAGGGACCAATATGAGGTATGGGCCAACGTGATATGTCAGCTAGTTGTTGATTAATAATCAGCAGCTAGCTTATATATCGCGTTGGCCTATACATTATGTTGGTCTCTTACAATTGTAATTGTGCGACCATGATGTGGATAAATGATTTGTACATAATGGTAAATTTAGGTATTTAAGTTCTTGATTTGTGAATACGTTTTGCTGCTTTTAATTTGAATTATTAATATATGGTCTCATTTTGAATGGAATGATTAATTCGAATGGAATAGTTTGAAGAGCATTAGGGAGAATAGTTTCTTGATAATATCCAGAGTTTGCTTTATTCAGAGTTAGTGTTAATTAGCCAATATATATGTCAGAGAATTCATATTATCTTAGTTCTAGAATTTTGATTCGATTGCCTATTTAAGTAAAAAAAATTAATATGTACCAATGAGAATTCTGACATCGTTAGCATTGTCTTTATTTTTGGCTAGTTTTTCTTATCTACGCCTAATTGGTATTTAAACAGAAGTTTGCTTACATTTATAACTGTATAATGCGCAGGAGTTAATTTGAATTTCGGCCTGAATTAAGTTTAATTCGCGCTGAAATTCGAATTAATCCCTGTGCGTTATTTTGCATTTTATGGTAAATAAATAAAATAATTTTAATGGGTCTTGATTTTTCTAACCATTCCCGGACCAATTCCAAACTAGGTGATATCACCTAGGGCAACCATCTAAATAAAACTTACTGGTAAATTTTATATAAATCGATCATGCAATATCATTCGTCGATATGCAGATCGTGTAACTGAGAATTTTTCTATATTAAAAATTTTATATAACATTTTTTTATACTTATACAATAACAACCGGGTCCCAGGTGTCTTTTAACCTTAGTATGTTACGAGAAACAATTAATTTTATTTGCATGACCTTATATGTTTTAGCAAAAACCCCTAAAATTTAAAAAGCAAAAACAGTTTTTGCCAATTATCTTGGCATCTAGTGATTCAATTTAAATAAACTTTTTTTTTAAATGAAGCTCTCAAAGAGGTGCATTTAACAAAAAAGTTTATTCAATTCTGATTATTGGATTAGAAGCTATTTAAGAAAATATAGTTTTGTTATTTTTAGCAAATTAGATCAAAATTGGCCAAAACCCAGTTATAAACTATATAAGAAATGTCTGGGTTAGTATTCTGACCTGGTAAGTATCACTTGGATTACCCGCGTGTAGGCAGGTAACCCAGGTTGAATTATGGCCCACCCAAGTAGTCAACCTGCGGATCACCTGTGGGTCTCCACATGAGTGATCTGTATAGGTTGGTTATAATTAGGGATGCTATCCTGCTTGCCGAAACTCAGTTCGACCCTACTTGGAACCAAACACGAGTTTTTGTGATTACATGATTTTTATTATTAAATCATGCTTATAATGATTTTGTTAGATCGGTTGTGCAATATTAATTTAGATAATCATTATAATGAATAAACAATTACTATTTCATGACAAAAAAATCAATTTTTTTTCTCTTTTTTTTTTTAATTTAATATGGCATGATATGACAAACAAAAATTAATTTTTTTTTGACTTTTTTTTTTAATTTAATGTATCGTGATATAATAAATATGCCAAATAAAAAATTCTATTTAGACTGCACACCCATAGATGACCCGCAGCAAATTTTTTTTTTTAGAATTAGACTGCCCACTTGCAGACAGTATTGTACATAGGGCAGTTGGGACATAAGTTGTGACATTTTGTAACATTTTGGGACAATTTTATAAATTGAAGTTACTTAAAATTTTATTAAGATAATATAATTTAATTTTGTTAAAAATGTGTTTAGCACCTAAAAAAATATATAATTATATATTTTTTCAAATTGATTTATTAATTATTAAGACTTGGGATATTTGGAACACTTGGGACACTGGGATATTAGGACATTGGAACATGGCAAAAAAAGGCTGGGACGGTAAAAATGTACAATACTGCCTGCATGTGATCTATAGCAAATTTTTTTTTTAGAATTAGACTGCCTACCTGCCTACCCGCAGGTGACCTGTAGAAAATTTTTATTTTTTTTATTTATATTTTTTTAGAATTAGACTGCCTAACCACAGGTGACCCATAGCAAATTTTTATTTTTATTTTATTTTTTAATTAAATTGCAGCTTTAAAAATTAGATCATCCTGTTTGTGTAACTTCTACCAAAACTGTATAATCTATCTTAAATACTAAAATTTGATTGGCTATGTGCATTTAGAGAGGTTAGTATAATATGATGTTATTTAAGAGAATGTGCATTTATAGAATATAGAACATACATTTAGCACTAATAACATTTTACGGAATAGAAAAAAACATGCATTTAAGGAGATATTGCATTTATAGAGATTGTATTTATAGAGGTCCGCCTAAATTAATAAGCTAAAAATTTCAACTTTAGTATATAGATAAGGGAACTTTCAGAAATTAGCTGATTTTTGTTTACTATAAGCCTATTCTACCTACCTATACCTGATATCCAATTAGCCAATCAGATTTTATGATTATTATATAACATTTTATAGTAAATAATTGTTGATTTACTAGACCAAATTTGATGATTTAACTACCAAAATAATCCTTTCAATAAGAGGATTCTGGCAAATCCAAATCTACAAAAATCTAATTACAAAATTTTGTAATCAGAATAGATTTGTATTACTATAAAAGTTTTACAATTTATAAATAATTATAAACTATTTATAGTAATACAAATTATTCAATCTTAGGATTCTGTAATTGGATTTTAATAATTTTGAACTTGCTAGAATTCTTTTATTGAGAGAATCATTTTGGTAGTTGAATCATCAAAATTGATATAGTAGAACAAAAGTTATTAACAATTAAAAATTATTTTTAATTGTTAATAAGGGGCATCTATAAATAATATTATACAAGAAGGAATTAAACGAAATATAATGTTTTCCTGATAAATAGATGGATCAAAAAAATATAACATAATTTTTTTATAAAAATTTGTCTAAATTCTGATCTAGTAGTCCAAATTAAATAGTTTTGGTACTATTTGATTCGTTTTAGTGAAAGAAGTCAAATGGTACTAATTTCATTTTATTTGGATCGCTAAAGCAGAAGTTATTGGCAAAATACTATTGGTCATATCTTTTTTTATAAAATTACTATATAACCAATAGTTTTTGTAAATATCTTGCGATTCAGTAATCCAAATGCGTGATTTTGGTATCATTGGATTTGTCACATCAAGATAAATCAAATAGTACCAAAATTATTTAAATAAAATTACTATAACACAAGATATTTAAGTTTTTATAAAATTTTATATAGTATATAAATATATGTTTTAAAAAAATTTTATATAGTCTAGATGGTCAAGAGCAAGTATATAATATTATTTATATGCTTTGATTTTTGGAATGCATACAGATTAGTGATGTACCCCAAAAATTTACCTATTACACAATAGGCAGTGTTGTCACCAGATATAGTTCAAGCTATTTTGGGCAGACTCGAACAATTTCGGACATTGTCCGATGTCCGTGTCTGAATTATGTCTGAGTAAATAGATTGTTACATGAAAATGTTTGTGCAATATTTGTTAGATACGGACTTATTTGGACACAAATATTGTCTGATGTCCGAGTTTGTAATTAAAAAAATTTATTTGTAGTATGAAATTAGTAATATATTTGCTTTAAAAATTTGCTTAACGTTAAGATCGTGGTTATTCATAAATAATATAAATAATATTAAACAGAACTCGAGATTCGAGTTCTGTAACAAAAAAAGAAAAAAACCCGTTAATAAGAGTTGAAGTATACCAAACAAGAACTTGTAGACTGACTGATCAATGCCTTGTTGAGAGCTGTGAATAGTGCTGCACGTTGTTGTAGAAGAACTTGTACAATATTCTAGTTCAAGCTGTAATAAATAAATTCAAAAAGACTTTTGAACATTATGTAAAAGCAGCTAATTTAAGATGTCCGGAAACGATAAATAATGTTAGTAATTGTAATAAAATTGGAGTAGAGATAAATTACCAAATCATATTATGGTCAGTAGGGGCTGTGAAGCAAGACTAACCTACGTATTAAAACGTTGATTAGGTTTCATTGGCTTTTTCTTGCTGTTCCTGTAAAAGGTTTGCTGCTTTTTTAATTTGTCCTCCAACTCTTTTCCTGTTTTTTTTTTTTTTTTAGTTCCTCTTGAAGTATGTGTGCTGTAAACATAGGGCTTCAAGAAGACAATAAATTATTTCTTAATGCTACCGAAACTCTTTATAACAGAAAGTAAAAGATACCATTCATGAAGAATTATTAGAAGAGCATAGGATGGAATTGAAATTGAATGTTTAGATTCTATTTGAAGTCTGCTAAGAGAGTAGTAAACTTAAAGTATATGGAATAACTTAACACACCACTAAAATGAGCATATGCTAATATTTGATGGATTCAGTTGTGAAAAAAATTATTAAAATGATTACAACCGATATAACACGTCTTATATTTAGTGTTAAAGCATATGATCCTCAGAAAACTACAAGGATGAACAAGTGGAAATAAGGATGTTGATGATTGTATTAAAGAATTTCAACTTAAAGCCACGAACTATTGGGGTGCATAGTATACTATGTATATCTAATCAATACGTGGTATCATATAAAAATTTATTATTGAAAATTTTTTTTGAAATGTTGCATAACAATAAATCGATTACATTACAGGTATTTTGTATTCTTTAATTAGAACTAGTGTTATTCTTTAACACGCAAGTTCAAATTTTTATTTAGATGCACAACTTTTAAATTAATTGCTTTGAATCCAAATTTTGTACAGGTAAGTATTATGTTTCAAAAAACAAAATTACGATACAAAATTTATATTTTAGTTGAAAGAATCACTGTTATAAAGTGGAATGAGTAGATAGTTAGAAATTTGATCTTAAAATTGGAGACCCAATTCAAATTTGTGCAAAAATATTGATAGACATGACAAAAAAAGAAAGGACCAAAGAAAAATCCATGTGAATCTCGCATGCCTTATGTATGCGCCACTTGCATAAAGCATATACATATGAGTGAATTTGATTTATATAATGATGAGTTGTTATATTGTATATTAGTAATGTACAATATAACAACCCATCATCATGTGAATCAAATCCACCCATATGATAAATATCGCAAAAAGTTTGGTTGTATTATTTATTAAAAAATCTATTTTTGCCAGTTTAAACTTTTTTGCTAGAATTTATTTTTTCTCTTAATTTTTGCTAATCTGCTCCTAAAAATCACTTCTAAAAGCACTATTATAACTACTCTCATATAATTGATTATTTAAAAAATAAGGGATCCATACATAATATTGATTTATTTAGTATACTGCACACTCCAACAAACTATGTAAATGTAATCGAATAGGTCACTCTGCATACTACTTTAACTTTTATTATTGGTTTAAATAAAAAAAATACACATTAATTTAAATTAACTACATGTATAACATTAATCGTAATATAATTAAATTTTTGCTTAAGCCATATAACTGTCCGAACTGTCTAACGGATATGAATAGCTCTGTCCAAGTCTGGTCCAAGTCTGGTCTGGTCCGGTCTGAGTCTGGGTCCGGTCCGAATGACAACACTACAATAGGGTGTTAATTAGTTGACATCTAGTCTTGACCAATTATAAGTAGCACAAGTCTTTTTGATTTTTAATAGCTGTCCTATTTTGTTTAGTGCTCAAGAGTATACATGAGGCCGAAATTATTTTGGGTTCTAAAACCCGAAATTAAAATTTGAAGATAAAATTGTTTTTGACCTATTTTACTTGAAAGATGAAATTATTTGATACTTTTTTTGAATAGACAAAATTATAAGGAGCATATCTATATAAATTTTATTTGCTCTTCCTTATAAAAAATTTTAAATTTCTCTAATAAAGACAAAATAGGCCTTTTTCAAAAATCAATTTTGGTGGTATCACTAGTCAAGAAGTATTAAATATAACTTAGGTTATACTTGACACATCTTCGATATACTAAAGTAAAAAAATTTGTGCTCTAATACTATAATATTACTGTAATTCTATTAATTGCCAATCCAGAAAGATTGGCAATATTTTTATATTTAGAATTGGGGCAAAACAAATATATAAACAACATAGTACAAAATCTGAAACAGGCCTGTATATATAAAATTTTTATATGATTTAAAGAATTTTAAAGACATTTTTACTCATATCTTTTTATCTACAGGTCCGATTTTAATAAAAATTTACCAGTAGATGCACAAGAACCTTCTCTACAACTTTACTTATATTAAAAAATAATATTTATTTAGTACAAAAAAAAACTTTTTATAAGGGTCATAATCAGATTTACTAATATATTGTTTATATATTTGTTTATCCCCAATTTCATATATACAAGTCACTCTCGTTATAGTGAACTCTCGATATAGTGAAGACTAATTAAAATCTCGATATAGTGAAGTTAAGCTCAAAAACAGTTTATATAAAACTCTTTCGATATAGTGAATTTACTAATAAAGCTCTCGATATAATGAATTTTTTAAAAATTTTTATTAATGGAACAGATCACTTCACTATAACGAGAGTGACTTGTAGTAATAATATAGCTATAGTGCTGATCTTATCCGAATTGGTAATTAAGGCATTTTTTAATTCTTTTTTTTTAGATAAATAGTTTTTCATTAATTTCACTTTTTTTAATTGTTTGCTATTTTTTTGTTTTTCTTTGAACTAATTTTTCTTTTTTTTTTGTAGGTTTCTTCACTAAAAAACAAGATAGCAAAATTAGTGGAACCATTATTGTTGGATATTGTCATTTATATAGAATATAGAGATTCAGTGTTTTTGTTATTTAGTATATTATTTGTAAATTTTTTAGGCTTCTTGTTATTGTTAGTGGTTTTAGGGTTTTGCTGTTTTGGTAATATTGTTTAGACTTTTGTATTTTGGTATCTTAGATTATTTTTCATTATTTTTCTTAAAGTAGTTTATAATAAATCTTGTTGGTGTTATTTGGGATTTCTTTTTTTCTATTAATGCTTCTTTAATCAGTAGTTTCAGTATATCTTTTGGCTCTGCTTTGCTGGAATATTGAATAATAAAAATTGAAACTTGGATAAGTATAGTAGTTTTTTTTTATTGTCTTTTGTTTATTCCTTTTCTTCTTTTGGTTTTTGAACTAATTTTCTTTTCTTTTATAGACTTAGCTTTATTGAAATGCTAGGTAGATTGCTTTAGTACTATATAATTTGCTTTCTAGTTTTGTTGCTATTATAAAAGCTTTCATTAAGTAATTTTTTTATTTGTTGGTTTTTTTTTTCTTTTACGATTTGAATTAATTCTTTTCATTCCTAAATTAGTTGTGCTAGAACAATAGATAAGCCATTTCAGTTATCATTATTATTGGAACCTTTATAGATATAATTTTGTTGCCTGAGTATTCTTGTTTTTGGTTGGTATTGTCATTATTAAAGTCTTTGTTGATTAAATTTGAATATAGTTCACAAAATATTTAAATGGCATTTGTACTTTGTATGTATATGTTGTAGCCCAGATGACAATCCTGCTCAGATGACAATCGGGCCAAATTAAATTAGGGTTAAGGTAAAATTAAAGTAGAGTTAGAGATCAGTTTAGGCCAATTTTTATTTTTGGCTATAAAAATTGTCATCTGAGCTGGCCCAATTGACAATTAGACAGGTTTGTCATCTGGGCTACAACATATATAAAGATTTTTTAGCTTTATTTTTTTTATTTTTTATTTTTTTGATAAACATGAAATTGATACTGAGCATTATGCCCATAATGTTATAATATATAATTAATTATGTTATCTCTTAAATGGTCTTGCAGGCAAATTTGCCTGCAATTTCTAAATTTAGACGTAAATCGGGTTGTATTTTTTTATAAAAATAGCCCAATCACATTTTGGTATTAGATAAATATTGATCAATATTCTATTAAACATATTTAATCAATTACAAACTTACTATTGTTTCGAAAAGGGCGAAACTAACCATTTAAAGAATTTTTTTAATTTTGCCCAACTTAAGTATTTTTGTTAACTTTTGAATTTTTTTTTAAAAAAAAATTTTTTCACACGAATTTTTTTGCGATAGAAACTTCAATTTTAAACAAACAGGATAACGATGACATATTGTAAAATAGTGAGTAATTTTGGTTTCAATACAGTTACGTGTATGGTCATGTGATACTATCGAACCCTTTGTCGAACAGTCACAATGGTTACCCTAGTCGACATATTTTAGTTCTTATAGTATTTAATTATTTGTTTATATGTCTTTATTTGTTTATTTATTTATTTGTTTTGCTACCCCGTAAAACTGTTTACTTTGTTGTTATGCATATTGTCGTTATGCATCATTCATCACGCATATAATCGTTATGCATAAGATCGTTAAGTTAGGTGTCGAATACTTTATAAACAGTTCCAAGATAGCATAGAATTATAATTATAAAAAGGATGAAAGAATCCATTTGTAAAAGGGGGATCATGATAATGAAGGATGTTGATCCACTGTCATGACTAACAACTATCTAATAAAGAGCCTCTTAGTCTTGATTTTCTTCTAACAAAGACCTATTTTATAAAACATAACTGAACATTTCGGTTACATTTGGCGATGATGACAGGACCACCAGGTCGCCTACTTGAAAAAATTCGATTCTAAGATGGCTACATCCTACAAAATTGAATACTCGATCCATAGTTCCTTCACATTGAACTATGTCCCGATTTATGCACCCCACGTATTCATATTTCCATAGTTGTTAAAGAAATGTTTCGTCTAACAAAGTCCTTAAAATTAAAATGAAACATTAGTACCCAAGCACAAAAGAAAAAAAAAAAGTTGTGTTTAGCTTCGGAATTTTGACGTTTTACGCCCTTCACGTGCCGTTCTTTATGTCTTTGAATGTCGTACATCCCGATTTGATCCTCCAAGTTTCGAAAACATCTAACGAAACCCCAGGTTATTCTTATTTTATTGTCATTCTTGAACATATCGCTCTAGAAGAAAGAAAAGTAAATTAATAAAGACACAAAAAAAAAAAAAAA
>QKWP01000530.1:13318-68759 GCA_003550325.1 Gigaspora rosea
AAAAAAAAAAAAAAAAAAAAAAAAAAAAAAAAACAAGTAACTTTATACTTATCTTTCCGAAAGTCTTTTCCCACCCGGAAAGAGTGTTAAATCTAAAACAAAAACAGGAAAGTTTTATATTCCGAAGATACCGCTATCCTAAGTGAAAAATTCAAAAAAAAAAATTTTAGTCGACGTGGTCAAGTACAATGAACATTTCGGTATCATTCTATACAAAACCAAAATAAATAAAAAAAAAAGGACCGACTAAATTTTGTAAGGACCTACCTGAAGTTTCGGGAGCCCAAATAAGATCTGGAAAAAAAGATCACTCACGGGAATACCTGAGAAGAGCGAAAGAAAAACTAATTAATAAAAACTATAGACACAAAAAAAAAAACAGCAAACAAGATTTAACTTTGGAAAAGTCGATGTAATGCCTCTGAAGAATATAGGCTGAAATGTATATATATTATATATATATATATAAAAAGGGTACTGTACAAATAAAAAGACATACCTAACTCAAAAAAAACGAAAGAATTCCAACCCGGATAAGCTCTAGGAATCTCGGTCTGAAATAATTGAAAGGATCCAACCAACGGTACTAGACTAGAAGAACCTTTAGCGGACTTGAAATTGTCCATAGAAGAAAAAACCCCAGACCGAAGTACTGAACAAAAAAAAAGAAGATTAGATTAAAAATGGATCATCGATCGACTTATAAATGTGGTGGTCACGGGAGTGCCGTCACAAGGACAAAAAAAAAAAACTTGCGTACCAAATCTCCTAAAGTTCGAATAAGTTCTAAGGATAAATAAACAAATAATTCGAAATTTAATGATGCGAAGAAACAAAACTTAAATACCTATCAATGATACCCCAAGTCTCAAATGCAAGGTTATATATATTTTTTTTTAGACAAGTTATTTTTTTTTATATTAGAGTTATTATTTGTATAGAACTTTGGTTACGGGTAATCCGACGTGCAAAAACCCTACTAGTTTATTTTATTTTTATTTTATTTTTTTTCAGAGTTTTGGTTACGGGTAATCCGAAGTATAAAACCCTTATTAGTTTTTGGTTACGGGTAATCCGAAGTATAAAACCCCTATTAGTTTTTGGTTACGGGTAATCCGATGTACAAAACCCCTATTAGTTCTGGTTACAGGTAAACAAGAGAAACCCCATGAATTGAATTAGGTTTTCTTTTTTATTTTATCATTTAGTTTTTTATTTTTTTTTTATAGATAGAGATTTATTATAAAATGTCTTAATCACTGGTTGATTATGCTCGGAGGACCTCGCATTTTGAAGGAGGGGGAAGTGTAAAATAGTAGGTAACTTTGGTTTCGATACAGTCACATGTGTGGTCACGTGATACTATCGAACCCTTTGTCAAACAGTCACAATGGTTACCCTAGTCAACATATTTTAGCTCTTATAGTATTTAATTATTTGTTTATATGTCTTTATTTGTTTATTTATTTGTTTTGCTACTCCGTAAAACTGTTTACTTTGTCGTTATGCATATCGTCGTTATGCATCATTCGTCACGCATATGATTATTATGCATAAGATCATTATGTTAGGTGTCAAATACTTTATAAACAGTTTCAAGATAGCATAGAATTATAATTATAAAAAGGATAAAAGAATCCATTTGTAAAAGGGGGATCATGATAATGAAGGATGTTGATCCACTGTCATGACTAACAACTATCTAATAAAGAGCCTTTTAGTCTGATTTTCTTCTAACAAAGACCTATTTTATAAAACATAACCGAACATTTCGGTTACAATATATATTGTAGAATTATCACATAGTGCCTATGAATATTATAAACCAAGTGACTCTGAAAATGATGAAAATTATGACATTCAATATGAAGACACTCAAGATAAAATTCAAAATAATAATTATGGTCAAGAGCATGGTTCTGTGGTTATGGCCATGGTCATGGTCGTGGTCATAGTCAAAATTATGAAACGAAATTCATGTACAACTTCCTTTTCTTCCATCTTTTAATATGTTTCAACATTCAAGACCCATGCATGGATTTACACCAACTGTTCCTACTAGAAATAAAACTTCTTTATCAACACCATATTCAATTTTTAGTATGTTGTTTTTTTATGAACAAATAAATACAATCGTGCAGAATACCAATAAATATGCTTGTTTAAAAGGTGCTGGAGAAGGACGTAAATAGGTAGAATTAACTGTAGAAGAATTTAAAATTTGCTTGGCAATATTGATATATGCCAGTATTTTTAAATTTTCTAGTATTAGAGATTATTGGGTTATGAATAATAAATTTCCAGAGTATAAGATAACAAGTTTTATAACCATACTTCATTTTGAACAAGTATGTTTTTTTTAAGTAAATATTGGATTTACTGTATCAGGTTTATTTACTATGAATTTTTAATTTTTTTTTAATTAAATATAGATTAAATGTTTTATGCATATTTCAGACTGTAGTATACTACCTTTATATTGGTATTCTAAATTGGACCTGTTGGCAAGTCATATTCAAATGATATCTAAATCGATTTGTATTCCGTCATCTAATATGTTAATCGATGAAATAATTACAAGATTTTCAGGTTGAAGCATGCATATGGTTAGAATTAAAAACAAGCCTATACCGGAAGAGTACAAAATTCTCTCTCTTTGTGATTCAGGTTTTACATACTCCTTTATTTTTACTTCGTGAATTCAAAATCATCCAGAAGTAAAACAAATTGCAAATCTGAATAAAGTTAAAAATGATGTTTATCATCTTGTTTCTTAATTACCTTTAAATAAATCTTTCAATATATATATGAATAGTTTTTTTTTGTCAATTAACCTTTTTTCGATATATGCGCAATAATATTTTTGGTGCGTACAGAACAGTTAGAAAACATAGTGCATGTTTCTCTAAAATATTTAAAGTAAATAAAAAGTTAAATTGGAATACATTATCTGGAGTAGTAGTTGATGATGTTCTGGCAGTTTCATGAATGAACAACAGTCCAGTAACTATGCTGACCAATATTCACAAAATTACTGTAAATGAAAATAGAGTTGAAAGAGTTCGACGTCGACTCTGAGAAACTAGCACCAATGCTACAAAAATACGTGCAGTTTTTGGAACCACTAGTAAAAAAGCTTTGCCAATACCTTGTGTAATTGATAACTATAAGAGGGCATCCATGTCAGGTGAAAGAATTAACACATTAATTTAAAAATATTGGTATTAATCTTCCAAAAACACAGTATGTGACGAGTAATTTTGAAGTTTCCTTATTAAGCCTATCTTATCTCCAGATGGACATTTACCTAAATAGTGAAAGGAAAAGGTAGCTGCATATGGTGCAGATATTTGGCAAAAAAAAACATACCGATGAAAAAAAATACTAAAAAAAAAATTACCAACAAGAATCCATCACATTCGCAAATTTATTGTATAAAATACAATGTTGCCTTATATTGTAGTAAGGGTAAAAGTGACTGTTTTAAAAACTACCATATTCGAGAAGAAAATTAAAGATTTTTGGGCATTTGTTTACATTTTATTAAATATGTACTTAAAACAAAAAAAAAAACAGTAAAAAAAAGGATATATATATATTTTGTTTATTCCTATGCAAATCATACTTGTACTGCTAAGGGGGCTTCCAGAAATTACGTAATATTTTGCTACTAATAAATTTCAAAATTTTACCCCACCCACCCACATCTGATACTCTATTAGCCAATCAAAATTTATATTTTTAAAATTTATTTATATGTTTTAATTTATAAAATTGATAATAACTATTGCTCTACCAGACCAATTTAGATAATTTAACTACTAAAATGATCATATTGCTGAGACGATTCTAACAAGCCCCAAATTATTAAAATCTAATCAATGGATCCCAAGATAATTCAACTTTTGTATAATTTTAATAGTGATTTTTTAGAATCACTAAGTAAATTTCTTTAATATTGAATAACTTTTGATCCACTAGCCCGTTTTGAGTGATTTAACTACCAAAATCTTTGTCTCAGTGAGACAATTCTAACAAGCCCAAAATTGCTAAATTCCAATACTGGATCCCAAGGTCGATAAAGATTTGTATTGTTAGACAATCATTTAATCAAATTTAATTAAATGATTATCTAACAATACAAATCTTTATCGATCTTGGGATCTAGTAATTGGAATTTAGCGATTTTGGGCTTGTTAGAATCGTCACTGAGATGAATATTTTGATAGTCAAATCATCCAAAACGGGCCAGAGATCAAAAGTTATTCAATATTAAATAAATTTACTTAGTAATTCTAAAAAATCACTATTAAAATTACACAAAAGTTGAATAAACTTGGGACCCTGTAATTAGATTTTAACGATTTTAGGCTTGTTAGAATCGTCTCAGCAAGACGAACATTTTGGTAGTTAAATCATCTAAATTGGTCCAGTAGAACAATAGTTATTAATAATTTTATAATTTTATACTTTTGGCCAGAATTATAAATTTTGACCAGAATTATAATTATAACCTGATATTTTCGGGACCCCACCCATCCACTAAAAAATCACGTAATTTCTGGAAGCCCCCTAAGTTGTAAAAATGAAATCATAGGAATTGTTTTCATATTAAATTTTATATTTCTTACTATGATTTCTTATCGTTACAGTCAAAATAGAGATTAGAACTGTTTAACCATTTAAAAATTGCTCTATAGTTCTGGGCAGAATTATGTTGGTCATGGGTCAGAATTATTTTAATACTAGCCAAATTAAACGGTTAAACAGTTAAATGATTAATTGATGATTCACTACTTAACAGAAGAATGATCTTAGTGTAACATGATGCAAATCACTATATAAATCTTATATGTACGAATTTTAGCGTTCGTCCAAGGAAAACTTTTTATTTTACTAAATTAATGAGCAAGTTGATTAATTGAAAGTTGTAGATCTCAATGAGACAAATCTAATGGTGGTTAGATCATCCAAATCGGTCTAGTGGATGCCGAGATATCTTCAAAAAACGATTGGCTGCCTATATAAAATTACTATGTAAACAGATATAAACAATAGTTTGTTTAGAAGAGCGCCAAAAATTACCTGATTAGAGTTTCACTAAGTAGCTGACCCCCTACCCCAGGGACCTGAAAAAGTTCATATATAAATATATATGAATATTTCAGAATTTTTGGCTCAAAAAGGTATAAATTAGAATTTTTTAGAGTTAGACATGATCACATGATTTATATCAAGTTTGATTGAATAAAAATTATATGGTAATGCTTTCTGTCGTGATTTTTATTGTAAATCCATTTAAAGAATAAAGATTTCATAATATCGGCATCGCTATTATTACTAATCTATTTTAATTATTCATATTGATTCTGTTAGAAACAAGTTTTTCAATGAAAAAAAAGGTTGATTCAGGGGTTTTTTTTCTTTGAATTAATGTAGTAGTATTCCGTAAGTATATATTTATAGGAGGGTGGCAAATGGAATGTTTATTTTGCGTGCGAAGGTTAAAAAAATGAAAAATTGAATTAAATACTTAATTTAGAATAAAAATACTTTCGTTATATTATCTAGTATTGGTTATAAAAGCAATATGTTTAAATATTAAATTTTTTAAAAACTTTTTTAACTAATATTCATTTCAAATGCTACCAAAATGTATTTCAGCATATAATCGTGCACAAGAATTTCCAGAAGACTTTTTTTGCGATAATAATGTCTTAATGTGCCGATTTTGTAATCATTTAGTTAATTGGGAACATAAAACAACTATCGTTATGCATATAAATACAGCAAATCATAAAAAATTTAAAGAAAATGCAAGTTCTAGACAAACAAATTTAATACAACAAACATTAAATACAACAATAAATAAAAATGAATCCAAAAAAACTATAATCAACGATCTAGTTTTGGCATTTGTTAATGCTGACATACCTTTGAAAAAAGTTGATAAGCTTCTTTCTTGGATAAAAGAATATGTAAGAGAGGGTAGCGCTATTTCTAAAGCAGATACTTTACGTCGGCAATATCTTCCTACAGTTTTTAATATACAATTAGCTCAATTAAAAAAAAATTTGATAATAAACCTGTATCAATAATTATTGATGAAACTACTGACAGCAGAGCACGAAGTGTAGTTAATATTTTATTTAGCTATCAAGGCTTAACATCTTTAATAGCTTTAGATTATTTAGATCATGTAAATAATTCTACAATAGGGCAACTTATAATTCGTACTTTAGTTGAATGGAATATTTCTTTCAATAAGCCATGTTTAATTGCTTCTGACTCAGCCGCATACATGAAAAAATGCGTCCTAGAGGTTTTAAAACCTATTATGCCCCAAATTATTCATTTGCCATGTTTGGCACATATTATAAATTTGATCGGGTATATAAATTTTTAAATTTATTGCAAATACAAATTTAATATATCTAATTATAGCTATTTATTACCTTTTTAGTGAAGCGTGGATTTCAATTTCACATTTTGAGGATATACATAAACTATTAATAAATATTAAAAAAACTTTTATATATACAAAAAACTGATGTGCTAGATATCTTAAATATTTAAAAAATAATGGAGTATTAAATCCAACTAATATTCTATTATCAAATGCTACCCCTGGAGATAAAACAAAATTAAAAAACATTATAGGAGCAGGCGGGACACCATCAGCCACCGACAAGGCGGAAAATCCGTCGGCCACGGTTAAAGTTGTAATTTATGGTTTTGTATAGCATTTTATATTGAGGAATATTTGGTATATATACGCAATTTTTATATTGAGGAACAAAAAAAAAAATCTATCAATAGCTATAGATCTTATTGTGGAAATTCTTTCTGATACTCAAAGATATGGATGCACACAATTATATTTAACTTTTATTAAATACTATGGTCAACAATTTGTCCGAGACTTGGATTTTTTTCAACAAGAAAACGTACCAGTATTTCTATTTATTGAAAGTCATATTGAACAATTAGGTAATTCAATTAACACTAACAAAACTTCAAATAATCTTTTACAACTGGTTTTAAACATGTTTCAAAAATTTAATACAAGTCCCGAAGCATTTTATCTAATATTTCAGTTAGCATATAATATGGTGTCTAAAAAATATAATGATCATATTCTTAATTATCCAGCACATTTATTATTTAAAGAAACTCGAGTATTTGATCCACATTTTATAAATCTATCTACTATTAGTCATAATATTACTTCGTATCAATGTATTTCAAAATTTTTTGACCCATCTACTGAGCTTTTACAAGAATAGGCAATTTATTGTAATATTAATTTAGTGGAAATTAAATTTAATAGTCTAGATGAAACTTGGTCCAAAATTTCATATCAATTACCACTTTTAAATGAAATAGCCATGAAATATATTTGGCTTCCAATTTCATTTTGTAGTATAAAACGTAGTTTTAGCATTTATAACAAAATTCTAGATGATGACAGACAAAATTTAAGTGAGAAATCACTTCGCGCACTTACTATTATGTATTATAATAACCATAAATAAAAAAAATTTTATATCGGAATAAAACAGATTTTTTAACCAAATCGGAATAAATTTTTTTCAAATCAAAATAGAATTTTTTCGGGTCCCTACCTACCTCCACCTGATAATTTTTCTAAGCATTTGATTGGTTAAAATTTAATAATATATATATATATTAAAAATTTGATAACTTTTGATCTACTGGTCTGTTTTGGATGATTCAACTACCAAAATATTCGTCTCAGTGAGACGATTCTAACAAGCCCAAAACTATCAAAATCCAATCACAGGGTCCCAAGATCGTTCAACTTTTGTGTAAATTTAATTGATAATCCATCTAGAATAGGCGAAATGTAGCGTGCTTCCATTTAAAATTTTTTTCTTACTAAGTTAACGATACATGTCCACTAATTGAATATTTGTAGAGCTCGTTGAGACGCATCTAATAGTGGTTAGATCATCCAAATTGGCCCAGTGGATAGCGAGATATCATTGAAAAACGATTGGCCGACTATATAAAAATCTGTGCCAGAAATCACATGAAAATCATTATAGGCGAAATGTGGCGTGCTTTCATTTAAAACTTTTTTTCTTACTATGTTAACGATACATGCCCACTAATTGAAAGTTGTAGAGCTCGTCAAGACCTATCTAACGGAAATCGGCCCAGTGGATAGTGAGATATTGTCAAAAAATGATTGGCCAACTATATAAAATCTCTATAAAACAATATTTTATATGTTTTACATAGAGATTTTATATAGTCGGCCAATTGTTTTTTGAAAATATCTCGCTATCCACTAGGCCGATTTGGATGGTTTAACTACCATTAAATGCATCTTGACAGCTCTACAACTTTTAATTAGTGGACATATATTGTTAACTTAGTAATAAAAAAAGTTTTAAATGGAAGCACGCCACATTTCGCCTATATGATTTCTGTCACATAGTCAGCCAATTGTTTTTCGACAATATCTCACCATCTACTAGACTGATTTGGATGATCTAACCACTGTTAGATGCATCTCGACGAGCTCTACAACTTTCAATTAGTGGACATGTATCGTTAACTTAGTAAGTAAAAAAAATTTAGATGGAAGCACTCCACATTTCGCCTATAGTATCACTCTCAATTAATCTAATTTCATCAAAATAATAAGAAAATCTTTAACGATCTTGTGATCCCGTGATTAGATTTTAACAATTTTGGGCTCATTGGAATCGTCTCTTCAAGGCGGTCATTTTGGTGGTAAAATCATCAAAAACGGACCAGTCTATCAAAGGTTATCAACGATTTTATTTTAATTTCAAATTTTGTCTTATACAGGTTATTTTGATTAAATGATGATATCTTGTGAACTATCGATCATAATCACATAATTTTAGTACAGTAGTACCATCTAGCTCATCTTATTGTGACGAATCGAATGGTACCAAAAATCATATAATTTGGATCAATAGTTCACAAATATCATTAGAAATCTTTAGTGCACCGAATTAGATACTGTGCCAAAATTGAACTATGTTTTAAAATAATTGTTAAAATGTGATATCGCATAATTAAGTGATCAGATTTGGGTGATTTTGGTGTCATTTGATTCATCTCAATGAGACGAATCAAATGGTACCAAAATCATCTAATTCTAATTGATATGGTATGTGGTATTTATCGTAGTACTTAGATGTACCAAATTATACATATCTAATTATTAATTGTTTATAGAATACAAATCTTTGTCAATCTTAGGATCCTGTGATTAAAATTTAATGATTTTTGGCTTGTTAGAATTGTCTCACTAAGGCGAACATTTTGGTAGTAAAATCATCAAAAATGAACTGGTAGATCAAAAGTTATTCAATATTTTTTTTTATGTTTAGACCAGTGTTAGAAATCTGGTTTGAAATTTATGTTCTCATGAGAACATGTTTATTGAATTTAATGTTCTCAAAAATTTTTTTATGTTCTCAATTAGAAAAAAATTTTTTTCTTTTACTCTCTCTTTCTTTTTCTCTTTTTCTCTTTTTTCTCTCTTCTCGTTCTTTTTCTCTCTCTATCTATTTTTTTTTTCTCTCCCTTTACTTTTTCTCATTCTTTCTTACTCTTTCTTACTCTTATTTTCTTTTTCTCATTCTCTTTTTCACACTTATACTTTTATACTTTTAGTTATTTTTTAATTTTTATTTTTAATTAATATATTTAAAAATTATTAATAAAAAATATAATTTTTAATTAATATATTTAAAAATTATTAATAAAAAATATAATTTTTAATTAATATATCTAAAAATTATTAATAAAAAATATAATTTATTTAACAAACTATATAAACAAAGCTAAGTTATTCATAATAATAAAATTATAACTTTATATGTATATTTTTTAAAAAAATTAGTATTTGAGGTTTTTTATATATTGTTAGAGATGTTATTGGCTTGGCTTAGTTTATATATTAAGTTTTAAATAAGCTATTAACATCTCTCAAATGTTTAAATAAATAAGTAATATAATATACTATTCATTTTTACTATAATTTATAGATTCAAAAATTTTTTGCTATAAAATTTTAAGATATCACTAAAGTTTAAAATTATAATAATTAAAGATTTGTTAAGTAATTTTCTTATAAAAATTATCATCATAGTGAGTTTAGCTTTCTAAAATTTATGATATTATATGTATATATAATAAGGGCTTTATTGCACCAAACTAGAATGGATAAACCAATAAAATTGATTATCTAAAATTTTTCTTGATTCAAAAACAACTAAATTGTTCTTTATTTCAACTAATTAACAACTAAATATTTATGAGCTTTATTATTTTAAACTGCTATATTAATAAAAATAATTTTTTATTATTTTATATATTTTATAGAGAACATATCTTTCAAACTTAATGTTCTCAAAAAAAATTTAATAGAGAACATCTTAAATTTTGTAAATGTTCTCAGATTGAAAGTGATGTTCTCATGAGAACATAAGATTTTCAACACTGGTTTAGACTGTAGCTTTGCTTGGTTTATTGGGCCACACTTTATTAGTTAAATGGTTGTGTACAAAGACGAGGTACAACTAGCCACACGTGCACTTTTGTGCCTAATTTAAGTAGTCCGCCCGCAGGTTCTACACTAGCTGCTATACCTGCAACCCGCTATGGGTATTGCCTATTCAAAACCCTCTGATCTAAATATACGAATCCACCAATTAAAATGCCAAACAGTCTTAGGGCTAATTTACTCTGCAGGCATCCAGTACCAGCCGAGCAACTTCGTCCCATTTCGTCATTTTATGCCCCTGGATTTTCAGTACCACACGGTCTGATGTTCGAATCACGAGGTACCTCCCTTGCCCTTGTAAGGTTCGTTCGGATCCCAGTACCGACCTTATTTATGGTAGCACTATTAGAGATCGTAATCTACCTCCTTATTCGGGTCTTCCCAAATGGGTTTCTGTTTTTCTGGTTCCTTGGATTTTTAGTGTAACAAACACTATTGCACCCGAGAGCTTCCATTCAAAATGGTGGAACCAAGGTTACAGGGTTTTCACCCAACCGATGTTGAGCCACAGTTACTGCAACACAGGCCTAATTTTCGTCATCATTGCTAGTGGGATTTGAACCGTCGACCTGCCGCTTAGGGGGTAACAACCTGGCCATTTCTCTAGGTCGTCACATCCTTAGTTATTCAATATTAAAAATTATATATATATAATAATCTATATAAATATATATTTATATATATTACTGTATATACCATATATTCCCGAAAATAAGCTACCTTTTTTGGGCCAAAAATTATACGAAAAAACATAGGGTAGCTTATTTTTAGCGTATAGCCATTTTTGAAAAAATTAAAAAATGTACTAATAAAATGTTGTCCAAATGACACCAAATTTTTACTTTAGGTGTATTTTGATGCGCTGAACAACTTTACTTAATCGAACTTTTGAAGTTTACTTAGTAGAAAAAAAGTTTTATATGTAGCAACTGCCAACGCGTTTTTTGAGATTTTTGAAAAAAATCAGGGGGTAGGAGTAGCTTATTTTCGGGAATATACGGTATATTATATTATATATAGAACCTGATAATTTCTCTACCTCCACTTACCTAAAAAATCAAGTGATAAATGGCGCTCCCCTTACATAGAAATTTTATATAGTCGCCCAATCGTTTTTTAAAGATATCTTGGCATCTACTAAGCTGATTTGGATAATCTAACCACATTAGATTCATTTCATTGCTCTACAACTTTCAATTAATTGATCTTGCTCATTAACTTAGTAAAATAAAAAGTTTTCCTTGGACGAACACTGCATTCCGTACATATAGGATTTACATAGTGATCTGCATCACGTCATACTAAGATCATTCTTCTGTTTAGAGATGTGATTTCATCCGATTTTATATTAAAATCCACAGATATCTGTGGATTTTAATATGAAACTGGATGGAAACGAATAACAGATCACATCTCTACTTCTGTTAAGTGGCGAATCATCAATTAAACGATTAAGAAAAATTTTAGGCGATTTCAATCTGTAGGTCAAAGCATCATGAGAAAATTAAAAATAAATAAATTTTGAGCAATTAGGAAGTTTAATAAAAGGGCGTTATTTTATGGCGACATGTCACCATGGCGACCCTGTGATCAACTAATCAAAATTAATCACATGATTCACATGATGACTGATCTAATCAGTTATCATATGAATCACATAATCGATTTTAATTGGTTTTCATATTTATTTAAAATTATTAATTTAAAAAAAATATTATATTAAGTCATAATACATAAATAGGATCTAACTAAATAAAAAATTTATATTAAACTAAAAACAAACAAAAAACCCGTCTGTCGATTCGTTTAAATGACCATACTTCCTTCAGAATCCAAATGCCAGTAAGACGTCAATTCCTATTCAACAACTTGCAACTAACACGACAAACTCCAATTACGATCTTTCGACTCTAACGATTATGATGAGCACAAATCATTAATAATGAATGCATATGGAAAAAACATGTTAGTGACAAAAAAAAAAAGAAATACAAGAAAAACTAAAAAAAAATACTTATCTTAAGAACGTCCGTTCCAATTTTATTTTAAATTCAATTGTGTTTTCAAACAAAATTATAAATTGAAAAAATAAGTTAGTTTGAAACCAAAAAATTAAAAAAATAAAAAATAAAAAATAAAAAACTTAACCTAAAGATGTTCTATTTCACTTTACTTCAACTGTTTCATCATCTAGTGTTTCTTTTCCTTCGTATCTACCTGCATCTCCTAAATCATAGACGGAAAAAAATATAAATAAAAATAAAAAAAAAATGAAATTAAAAAATAAGAAAAAGAAAAATGAAAACTATAAATAAAATTAAAAAAAATCCATAAATAAATAAAAAACCGAATAAAAAAAAATAAGAATCAAGTACACGATATGAAAATTTTGCGAATTGCAATAGTAATCGTCTACCAAAAAAAAAAATTATAAAAAAAAAAAACCTTCCTGGTGAAACAGCAAAATACTAATAAAAGGGAAGGGAAGCAAATGCAGCTAAAACAAAAATGAAAACTATAAAATTAAAAAAAAATTATAAAAAAAAAACCTTCCTGGCGAAATGGCGATACCCTGGTAAAATGGTGAAACACTGGTGAAAGGGAGGGAAGCAAACGCAGATTCGAAAACAATGAAATTACAACGACTTCAAGACGACTTCAAGACGACTCCAAGACAACTCCGGCCTAGGAAGAAAGAAATAAAAGAAATATTAGTTGAAGATGAGAAAAAAAAAAACAAAAAAAAAACTTACCGGTACATAAAAACAAGTGGCTTCAAAATAGTCGGTCGGCCCAAAAGAAAAAAAAACAAAAAAAAACAAGCAATTATCATAGTTTATATATGATCGCCAATCTCTAAAATGATTGGTTGATCATATAGGGGCCGCTTAGCGACAGGTCGCTATTTTATCTTAGTCTTAATAAAAATAGACAATTTTCAAAAATTTATATATATTAGATAATTTTTATAATAGTATGAAAATTAAAGTTTGAACTATCTGCAAAGTCAATCAATTACTCGTAGTAAAAATTTATTGTATGAAACTTTAAATTTTTTAAAATTTTATATAAAATGAAGTAAAAGAAAAAATTGCAGAAAAATTTGTCTGAAATAGCTTACCATTTAAGGAATAATAAATTAAGGAAATTGATATTTTCACACCCTTTTTTGATAATGCCACATCCATGTAGATCATTTTAGTTTTTTCTAATTTTTTTTGAACTTTGATTGAAGTTATCTTGATACTCACCTGACCAAATTCGATCAACTTTTTTTTTAATTGTAGAAAGCAGTAGAATTAAAATAAAAAAAAGTTGATCGAATTTGATTAGAAGGGTGTCTAGATATCATCGATCAAAGTTTGTAAAATTCTAAAACGTCTATCAAATAAGCTGCAGCAAAAAATTGTTTACAATCTTTGATCGAAGATATCCTGACACCCACCTAACCAAATTCAATTAGCTTTTTTTTGTTTTAATTGTAGAAAGCAGTAGAATTGAAATCAAAAAAGGCTGATCGAATTTGATTAGGAAAGTGTCAAGATATCTTCGATCAAAGTTTGTAAAATTCTAAAACGTCCATCAAATATAAGCTGCGGCAAAAAATTGTTTACAATCTTTGATCGAAGATATATTGACACCCAACTGACCAAATTCGATCAACGTTTTTTATTTTAATTGTAGAAAGCAGTAGAATTAAAATAAAAAAGTTGATCGAATTTGATTAGAAGGGTGTCAAGATATCTTCAACCAAAGTTTGTAAAATTCTAAAATGTCTATAAAATATAAGATGCGGCAAAAAATTGTTTACAATTTTTGATCGAAGATATCTTGGCACCCACCTGACCAAATTTGATCAACTTTTTTTTTTTTAATTGTTAAAAGCAGTAGAATTAAAATAAAAAAACTTGATCGAATTTGATTAGAAGAGTGTCAAGATATCTTCGACCAAAGTTTGTAAAATTCTAAAACATCTATCAAAATATAAGCAGTGGCAAAAACTTGTTTACAAACTTTGATCAAAGATCCCTTGACACCCTTCTAATCAAATTTGATCGTCTTTTTTTATTTTAATTCCACTACTTACTACAATTAAAACAAAAAAAAGTTGATCGAATTTTGTCAAGTGGGTGTCAAGATATCTTTGATCAAAGATTGTAAACAATTTTCGCTGCAGCTTATATTTTTTAGAATTTTGCAAACTTTGATTGAAGATATCTTGACATCCTTCTAATTTAATTTGATAAACTTTTTTTATTTTAAATCTACTGCTTTCTACAATTAAAACAAAAAAAAGTTAATCGAATTTGGTCAGGAGGGTATTAAGATATCTTCAATCAAAGTTTAAAAAAATTAGAAAAAACCAAAATGATCTACATGGGTGTGGCATTATCAAAAAAAGGGTGTGGAAATATCAATTCCCTAAATTAAATATATTAATTGATAGTCCACTAGTTAATCAGAGATTGATCATAGTATAACGTGATACAAATTACATATGAAAATCACTATAGTGTAAATGTGGCGTGCATACATATAAAAGTTTTTTTCTTACTAAGTTAATGATACATGTCTACTAATTAAAAGTTGTAGAGCTCGTCAAGGCGCATCTAACGATGATTAGATCATCTAAATCAACCCAGTGCATGGCGAGATAAGCATGACGGACATTCGATTTAATTGGCTTAAAAATCACTAAGTTACACAATATAAAAAATTTTTAAAGTAACTCTTATTATAAAAAACCATATTGTCAATTGGCAACTTATAGTTTATACAATAAAAAATTTTTTTTAAGCATATTATATTATTCTTTAACTCTTTTTATGTCTTTAGTAAAAAAAGATCAGTATAGATCAAATATTCTAAAAACTTTACTTAAAATGTAATGAATAAGTTTTTTAGAGGGTTTTTTTATTTTTTTTTTTATTTTACATATTTTAGAGATGTTAAATTGCTCAACCAGTTTGGTTTATGCTCGAAGCATACTTGCTTGGATACTGAAGCAAACTGAACTGGTTTTTACAAACCAGTTAATATAAGCATGCTTATATAAGCAAATTTATATAAGCATGCTTATACAAGAATGCTTTATATAAGTAAACTTGTATAAAAATATCAAATTGCTCAAGCAATTTAGTTTATACTTGAAGCAAAATTAAAACTAAGTTAGTATAAGGTTAGATATTAGCATATTTTAGTTATTTTGATTTTAATTTGGCATTTGATATTTAGATTATATTCAGAATTATGTATTTACAGGATTGTGATTTTTAGAATTGTAATTATTCAGAAGTTATTAAAATATATAAAAAATTATTTATAAAAATTTTCAAAATTTAATCTAGTTGGGTTATGAGAACCAATAATTAACTTTGTATGCTATTGTAACAAAAATTTAATTGTTAAATTATTAACTGATGAAGCCAATAAATATGTATTCTTAGAATTTATTTGAAGCATATTTGCTTTGAACAAATTTAATTAAGCTAATTTAAATCATATTTGCTTTTGAGTAAATTTGAAGCATAATTGCTTTAAGCAGGTTTGAAGCATTAAAAGCATATTTGCTTTTAAGCAGTGCTTAAAAAATTTATAAGCAAACTGTAAAAGTTTGTGCTTGGAACCTGCTTGAGCAGAGTTTATATAAGCATTTTAACATCCCTACATATTTTCAAATACTTTATTACAAAAATCTAGTGTTGTTTAATGCTAATAAGAACTGAATTGCTATATTGACACGAGGTCTATAATGATCTATTTTAATATTGAAATTTCCAAACATTTTTTAGAAAGCCGCCTCTTGTAGCCAACTGGTTTAAAGAGTCATTAGATTCTCCCGAACAACAAATAAAACCCACAAAGCAAGGTTGATTTCTTGTTAACCTTTTCAACATTCTGAACAGACGCATAGTCTTTTGTAATGATCAAACAGTTGGTCATAGAGCATTTCCTTAATGAATAAAGATCAAACTAAGACTTTTGTTTTCACTTTATTTTGATTATTATTTTTTTTAATATAAAATTAGTAATAATGATTTTTTGTTAAAGCATTATAGTAATTAGTGTTCCTCAAATTCAAATCAAATCAAATATTGGATCAATTTGAATTTGATCAAATCAAATTGACCCTGATTTGAATTTGATTTGATTCAAATATTTGAATTTGAATTTGATTTGAATTTGAATTTTTAATAGTAATTTTCAAATCAAATCAAATATTTGTCAAATCAAATCAAATTTGCCCATATTTGAATTTGATCAAATCAAATATAGTCAAATTTGAATTTGAATTTGATCAAATATTTGATTCAAATATTTGAAGATCAAATCAAATTGCGGAACCCTAATAGTAATAAATAAGATTTATAAATTAAAATGAATAGATTATAGGAAAACGCAAATGAAAGTAATTGGGTTTTAGCAAATAGAATAAATTCGGCCATTAGCTAGAAGATCATCTGAATAAGTAAATTTTTTTCTATTGTAAATTTTTTTCTCGTTATACTAACTCTTTTTATTTATTCTTGTAGGTCTATATTACAATTGCACATTAGCTTGATGCTTTAAATATGTTCGTTTTGAAGTGAATTTGCTGTTAGTGTTCGTTTTTCTAATGTCGAATCTCTTTTAGTAAATTCTCTTTGACGTTAGTATGATTGGTAGTAGAGACTAGACTCGAGTTAGCTCGTAGCCTAAAAAAATATAGTTTAAACTCAAATTAACTTGAGTCAAGACTATGTTTTTTAAGCTATAAGTTGATTCGAGTTCAGTCTCTAATTGGTGATAATTAAAATTAAGTTTTGAATGTAAGTTAAGGTAAATGAAAATTACAGATTAATTGTTTTGAATAATTTGCTTATTACCTTATTAATTATTTCTATGTTGTTTTTTTTAATATTTAATATTTAGGTTAATTCCTGCCTCCTACTTATTTTTTGGAGAAAAGAAATGATCCAGAAATTATAAGTGATGAAGCGAAAACATGTATGTTGTCGCTAATGATTACAAAGCCTAGAAGAGGAAAGAGAAGTATTAATTGAGAAAAAGGACAAAATATTGTTATAGTTTGTTTGTTTCGTTCTTTATTACAGTATACCATTTTATAGTGCATAATAAATACAATAAAAGAACAGAACAATTTGCATGCTGCGTTTTTTTTTCTTTAATTTTTTTTTATTTATTTAATTTTTTTATTTTTTTATTTAATTTTTTGTTTATTTTTTTTATTTAATTTATTTTTTTTATTTAATTATTAAAGTATTTAGGTTTTGACCTACCCAATATTAATAAGTGAAACTTGAGAAAGGCTAAACAGAAGCGAAATCGAAAAAATATAGGCAATATGGATATCAACCTACACTAATACTATTAAGCACTAATGGCAGCAGGCTATGAACAAGGCGTGGAAGATTTGGTCCAAGTTATTAGAATTAAATAGAACTCTAAATTATGTCATGAAGCTCTAATACAGGATTATACGATCTTAAAAGTTCATAAATATTTGCACTTTTTTTTTAATTGAAAACTGTTTGTCAGAACTGTTTCAAAGCGGCTATATTTGAACTTTCACTAAAGTTCTAATTAATTTTCATTTATATTTTTAAGGAAATTTTTTTTATCATAATGAATTTTCAAGTATTCTATAAAATGAATACTTAAAACCCACATATTAATAGAAAAAATAAAAGCATAGCTGGCGATTTAATGCCTTAGATAATAAGCTGATACATTTTAAAATATCTAAAAGATCAATTTCCATATGAATTTAATAATATTTGATAGTTAGGGTAAATTGTAATTAATAAAATCTGCATAATAAAACAATAGTATAATGTATAGTTTCTTATAAGAGGTTGATATTTTTTGAATAAAAACAATTGTGCTTAATAAATAACATTGTAGCATCTTAATAATAGTGATTGTATCGCGACGATTTGGTCACAAATAGTTTTAGCAACTCTGCGTGATATTCCAGTAAAATAAGAAAGATAGTTAATATACAATTACAACTCTCTTTAATGATTATACTTTTCTAAACGTCCAACTATCGTTAAACCTGAATTTCTAATAAAACGTTCGCTACTTGCTACGTCTGAAGCTAATTTATATACATACTGCACTCTCAATTTCAGGTGTAACACAGCAACAATACGTCAAAAAACATGACTACTTGATTGAAAAATACGCCAAAAGAGAAGAGATGTCAACAACAATATGTTGAAAAACGCGACGATTTAAAATCCAATTTCGAAAGGGCAACTCCGAAAGTAAGGCAAAATTGGCAACAACTACGAAAGTCAAAGCGAAGATTAGTAAGAAATAAATAAAAAAAATTTCATAGCTTTTTATTGATCAAAAGAATATACGACTGACAATAAAAACTTTAAAAATGACAATGACGGAAAAAAGGAACGCCATGACAATAAGACTCCAAAACGGCAACACTAGAAGAGCAATGACTCTAAAGGCAACGACAGCAAATAAAAAAAAGTTATACAATTTATTATATTAATATATATAGATATACGGATCATTAAGGTATATCTGATAATATATATTATTTGAACCCCAAAATTTTTAGAGTATTCTAAAAATCACCTAATATGATTATAAATATATTTATTAGATAAATATCTAAATTTATATAATAATCTATATTGCATATTTGTTTATTTTGTTTACTTTTTTTAACCAATTAAAACAAATGTCTGCCATGCTTTTTTTAAAAATTAATTATTAGCCAATCAAAATGCAAGAATTCACAAAGATATCAAATTTCAATATGAAAATTTTGAAAATAGAACAAATTTCATGATTTTCACCTTTAGGTGTCCTGCACTATATAATTTATTTTATTTTTCTTAAAATTTGTAGCAAAGATCTTAATTTAGAATTTTTTATAAAAATTTTTAAAATTAAGCACCCTTTTTTTAAGAAAAGTAAAATATAAAATACTATATATTTTTTGTTATCAATTAGTAACATTTCAAATGATATAATATTTTTAATAATTTTATTATTAATAAAATAGGATTTTAATAAATTTAGCAAGTTGTGATATTGCAGATTAATATTTAAAAAAAAATAAAATGATTATTAGTTAGGGTTAGAGTCCAAACTAGTATTAATATTAAATTAGAAAGTGCATATATATAGTATATGCAAAATTAAGCGCAAATCTTTTAATTAGAAGCCCAAGACTAGGACAGGACCCCGAAATATATAGATAGGTCAGGTATGAGTTTGCTTATTTTTGAGGTTTTTTATGCAGAGCTTTTCTATTTATAGTAATTTTTTTGCTTATTTTTGAAGTTTTTTTTGCAGATCTTTTTTTTTTTAGTAACCCTATAATTAACCTGACCTATCTATGTATATTTCGGGGTCCTACTAGGACTCTGAACATCTTTTATATAGGTCATAACTGGATTTTGACCAATTTTGACCTAATTTGCTAAAAATAACAAAACTATATTTTCTTAAATAACTTCTGATCCAATGATCAGAATTGAATAAATTTTTTTATTTAGATATGCCTTTCTGAGAGCTTTATTTAAAAAAAAAGTTTATTCAAATTGAGTTATTAGATGCTAAGATAATTGCAAAAACAGTTTTTTTGCTTCTCAAATTTCAGAAGTTTTTGCTAAAATGCATAATATATTATCTCTGTACTAGATGTCCAGGGTTCTTCAAAACTAGTTTATATAATGAAATTTCAAGTTATTTAAAATTTTTGATTTTTTTATAATTTTTTGTAATTTTTTGTTTAGTTTGTTATACAAGATCCTGTGATCTAATTGGCCAATTATATTAATCTGCAATATAGCAACCTGTGATATTTAACAACCTCTATAAAATAATACAAATACTATTATTCTTAAATTTTATTAATTTATTTTAACTTTTTGCTTTATATAAACTTGTTTAATACCAAACAATTCATTATTTTAATTTAATTTATTTTATTTTTCTTTAAGAAAACAATGCTTTATTTTGAATTTTTAATAAAAATTATCAAAATTAAATATTTTTTCTTCAAATTTTAAAAAAAGTAAAATAAAATATACTAATTTGATGTATTTTTTGTTACTAAACAAGTTTTTTTTTTTTATATTAGAGGGAACCACAGGTATAGCTTCTGCCCAAACTTTTATTAATACTTAAGTAAGTTAATATATTGCCGAAGTACATACATATTATATACAAATATTGGAACTAGGACTTTTAGATTATACAACCATTTATCCACGGCTAAAACCCACCAGAGTCTTCCATATTCCCATTTATATGACTGACCTGGCTTGTACGTCTCTCTCTAACCAACAATTGGTATTCACATGTCTGCCACTTTACTCACACTACCTAGTATCATCACTTCCAATTTGGTGTACGTTGCTAGGTAGGCGCTTTGTGCTTCCAGATTCGTGTATCTGAGATCCCTACTGGCATACTTCTCAGGAGTTCGTATCTTAAGTCATGCAGCTGCCTCTACTACATTGGGTAAGTATCTCAAGCCTGCATGCTGCCGCAACTAGCTAGGTTCTTGCAACTTTGGGGCCCAGGATTTAATGTTCCGAATTTGGTAATGTGCAAATGACTATACTTCCCTCTATGGTGACGATGTAACTGGGCATGTTTTGCAAATGCTTCCAGTACTAGATATAGTTAGATAGTATTATGAGGCTCAGGGGGCCCTGTTTTCACTATATGCACTTGTACCAGCTATACTTGTATTGGTGGTCCTAGCACTTCTTAACGTCCAAAGACTCTCATATGGGTACATCCAGAGCCCATTAGGTCTTGACACGTACATGCCTCCATGCTTCCACCTCTTACTGGCTAGTGAGTTCCGTTTGCTCTTACAGGTTCATCCCGATTCCCAGTACTCTATCAGTGAATTATATATACGTAATCTTACGTAAGATATTACGGCCCGTAATATTACAAAAATCTTACGATCGATGCAGTAAATTACGCAATATATTACGCTATATTACGTAATATTACGGTTATTATTTCGAAATATTTCGAAATATATTGCAAATAAAAAAATGCAAATTACCTCGCCTATAGGGGTCGCATACTTATACAGATCAATAAACTAAAGTGCGCAGGAGGTATTATTTTGATATTTTTACATTGTTTCGCAATATTTTGCAAATTTTCGCAAATTTTCAAAAATTTTTAAAAAATAAATAAACGATATACATATTCACATAATCAATGCTTTTTTACAGGTTTTCACAATATTTCGCATGGTTTCGCAATTTAATATAAAATTTTATATTTTTTTATTTTATTATTATACATTATATTTTACATTTATTAAATATACATTTTTAATTAATATTATATTTTATTATATATTATATATTATTTTTATATTATTACAAATATTTTAAACTACTTTCGCACTTTGTCGCATTTAATTTCATTACTATATACAAAAAACTAGCCCTAAACACTTATTTTCGCTCACCCTACAGTTAGCTATAAAAAAATAAACCATTATATTCCTTATATTCACTCATTCACTTATATTCGCTTATATTCACTCATATTTGCTACCTCTTGCAAAGTGCCAGAAAAGTTAAAATTAGTGTTCTTGTAAAGTGCTAGAAAAGTCGGGTCATTTTCTTGTAAAGTTCTGAAAGAAGTAAAGAATAAATAAAATAAAATAAAATAAATAAGTAAAAAAAACAAACAAAAAACAAAAAATTAACCCGAAAAAAAACAAAAAAATCAAAAATAAAAAAAATAAACTATTATATTTGCTTATATTCGCCTATATTCGCTTATATTCAATTATATTTGTTCATATTTATGACTTCTTGCAAAGTGCCAGAGATGTTAGAATTGGTGTTTTTGTAAAGTGCCGGAAAGTCAAGTCGTTTTCTTGCAAAGTTCTGAAAGAAGTAAAGGATAAATAAAGTAAAATAAAATTAAAAAAATAAGTAAAAAAAAAGAAACCAAACAAAAAACAAAAATGTAAGCAAACTAAATAAAAAAATAAACGAAGCCCCAAATATCTATTTTTCTGAAGTAAAAGTTTGTAATTTTGCAATTAGAAATCGTTGAAGGTTTTCGCAAAGTGCCAGAATAAAATAAATTAATAAAAATAAAAAAAAACAAAAAACAAAAAACATGAAACAAAAAAATAAATAAAGCGAAACCTTGCAAAAACTTGTGAAAACTTGCGAAAACTTGTGTTCTTGAATTTCGAAATTGCTATTAGATGTGTTCTTGCAAAGTGTTGAAAGGCTGAGTTGGCTTTTGCAAAGTGCCGAAAAGTCATTGGATTTCTTGCAAAGTGCCAGTGGTAAAGTGTAGAAATAAAATAAAAAAAATTAAAAAATAAAAAAAATAAAAATAAAAATAAAAACAAAACGAAACTAAAAAAAATGAAACGAAACCAAAAAAAAACAAAAGAAAAACAAGAAAACAATATAAAACTGATAGAAGATCTAAATTATAAACAAAAAAAATAAACAAAGATCTAATCTGATTTTGTAGTACAATCATCAAAAATCATCGAAACATTTCGAAAATATTAGTCAAACGCGTCCTTGATATGATCCAGGTTACAAATCGTCCTAAAATATTTCGAAAGTATTCGAAATATTAAAAAAAAAAGAAAAAGAAAAAAAAGAGAGAAAAACATCAGCGAATTATATATCGTAATCTTACGTAAAATATTACAGCCCGTAATATTACAAAAATCTTACGATTGATACGGTATTTTACGTAATATATTACGTTAGATTACGGTAATATTATAGTTATTATTTCGAAATATTTCGAAATATATTGCAAATAAAAAAATGCAAATTACCCTCCCCTACAGGGGTCGCGTACTCATGCAGATCAATAAACTAATGCGGTGGAGGTAATATTTTGATATTTTCGTATTGTTTCGCAATATTTTGGATCTTTTCGCATTGTTTCGCAAAATTTAGCAAATTTTCGCAAATTTTTAAAATTTTTTAAAAAATAAATAAACGATATACATATTCACATAATCATGCTTTTTTACAGGTTTTCGCTTTATTTCAAAGGTTTCGCAATTTATTTTAAAATTTTACATTTTTTTATTTATTATTATTTTTTTATTTATTATTATTATATATTATATATATTATATTTTTAATTATTATACATTTTTTTTTTTAAAGTGTCCGCCTTGGGACTGAGGAATTTTTTATTCAAGATATTTGGGTCAGTGTCCCACTAAGGGCCACCTGCATTTGTTATATTGACGAGGATACAACTAGCCACACGTACAACTTTTGGTCGTCTAATTTAAGTAGTCCACCTGAAGGTTACTCCGCGGGTTCCACACTAGCTGCTATACCTGCAACTCGACTAGGGGATTGCATATTTAAACCCTCTGATCCTTGCTCTTCCTGCCAACCCATCCTGTATCACCGGAACAGGCCCATTACATAAAGGCGGCTACTTTTATCACCTGATTTCAGTTTATTAGTAGCCCTTACCCCCCCTCTAGATATGAAAATTATCATGTTATATATAATTTACAAAATTTTTGACCCCCCTCCCTAAAAAATCAGGTGATAAAAGTAGGCTCCCTAAGCAGTCAGTCAGCCAGGTCCAGATGCTTATCCGTCGTCCTTAGGACCCATTTTAATTCTGTATCCTCGGCGGAAAACTTGGTAGAGCAGTCCCTGTCCCACCCAGGTAATACCTACACTTCGGTAACTTGCGCATTCACCGAGGCGAACAACTTGCAGTCGGGGGATACCCAACCGCTACCATTACCTACTTCTGCCCTTATAAGGTTCGCACCAACCCTGGTACTCACCATCACTTTCCTACTGGTCCTTCCCCGATTTCCCAGACTTCCAATCTAGTTGGCCCGGAAGGGTTGATCTACCCGGCATTAGGTGCCATTATGGTTTTTCTCCCCTTGGTCCCCAATTCCTCAACATGGGTCCTTTTCCTCTAGTGTGACTCCGGCGGCCAGGTTGGTAGACCATGTCCCCAAGGACAACGTCTAGTACTTCGGCTCTGGTCCAATATTCCGGTTTTGGTAGCACTGTCAAAGATCTTTGCTACCTCCTTACTTGGGTTTTGCCAAATGGGTTTCTGTTTCCCCGGTTCCTTGGATTTGTCTGTGTCACAAGACACAACTTTGCCCGAAAGCTTCTATTCGAGATAGTAACCAAGAACTACAGGTAATGTACCCAACCGATCGACAGGAAACAGTTACCGGAGCACAGGTCTATTTTTCAAAATGTCGTCAGTGGGATTTGAACCCTAGTCCTGCCACTTGGGGGTGACAACTTACCAACTTCTCTAAGTCACCACACCCTTAATTATTATACATTTTTTACAGTATTTTTTTTTTTTTTTTTGAATTCGGCAGTCATGCCACAACTTTATTAAATGTCATCTATGCAACACCGTACACGATGAACTGTTAAAACTACATTTAACTAAAATCTAAAGTGTGACCCATCCAGGTGTCCTAAGGATCCTTAAAAGTGACCTGCTATACCAAACTTTTCTCTCAACGCAAACCCCTCATGTCGTTACAATCAGAATTTCCGAATCACTGAGTTGGAGTTTGTTGCCTATCATAACCGCCTACTTCTTAACCCTCTTCTCCTTACTTCCAGAGTAGCAGGATTCTACTAGAAAAAGAAAAAATATAATGAAAATAAAAGGAAGAATAAAAGGTGGGAAATACTACGCAGCCTAAGCGAAAAACCAAAATAAAACAAGAAAAAAGTAGAAGAAAGAAGAGGAAGGCAAAAAGTAAACGGCTATGATAGCACTATTTACGTTTGTGCCTAACGGTAAAAATTATATAATACTGCACAAGGAATCGCCTCGTCTAAGTATTATATGTACATGTATAAGAAAAAGAAAAAAGAAAAAACGCCTATGGAACATTCTAGAAAGAAATTTCATTTCGAATTTTTAACTCCAAAACACCTCACGTGTCATTCATCGTTTATCTCTAGAGACCCGATTTCACTCGTGACTTGATTCCGATATGGTAGGCGTGTTCCCAATTCAGAAGGAGTAAATACTGCTGATCTTTTGGAGGGGGTAAGCTGAATCGCCCACTTTTTGAAATTTCGAAAAGTCCAAGGGACGTCATACATAGTACCAAAACAAAAGGAGTTTGTAGGAGTTACGCTGTATAGAATAGTATATTCAACCAGGTCTCTACTTCTATTTTCATATCTATAGGACTTGACAAGGCTCCAGAGTTTCTCTACTACATCTTTGCTCAATAGTACCATAGCCCGCCTAGGTGCCTCACTTAAAAGTCTGCAAGTCTGTTTCATCTCTATTTCATGCGCAGAACATCCAGTGAATGGACTTTGTACCCGACAGCAGCTTGGTGAAGTTTTGTTGTATTTGAATATACTAACTATAGAGTTTTCGTAGATCGATGTTCTTGGAAATTTTGGTACGAGGGATCGTCAGAAAGAGTTTTTTTTGGATTTTTTACAGTATTATTTTTATATTATTATATATTATTTTAACTACTTTCGCACTTCTTCGCATCCAATCTATCACTATATACAAAAAATTAGCCCTACACACTTATTTTCGCTCATCACATAGTTAGCTATTATCTTTGCTTCTTTGTTTTCTATTGTCTTTGCTTTGACTACTTCTTTTGTTTTGGCTATAAACTTCGTTTCGTGCTCTTTTTCTAAAAACTTCAAAATAAAAAAACATTTCTTAGAAATGTTGGTGTTCTTGCAAATTGCCGAGGAAAGTCGCAAAGTGTCGAAGAAGTTAGGAATAAATAAACTAAAATAAAAATTAAAAAAATAAGTAAAAAAAAAAAACAAAAAAACAAAAAGTGCAAGCAAACTAATAAAAAAAAATAAACGAAGCCCCAAATCTTCATTTCTCTAAAGTAAAAGTTCGCGTTCTTGCAAATTGCGAAAGCCGTGTTAATGTTCTCGCAAAATGCCAAAAAAGTCGCTATGTGCCAAAAAAGTCTGTGTTGGTTTTTCTTGTAAAGTGCTAGAAAGTAAGGGTTCTGTTCTCACAAAGTACCGAAATAAAATAAATTAATAAAAAAAATTTTAAAATAAAACAAAAAAAACAAAAACAAATAAATAAAGCGAAACCTTGCAAAAACTTGCACAAACTTGCAAAACCTTGCAAAAACTTGCGAAAACTTGCGCCTAACTAAATCATTTCTCTAAAAAAGCGTTCTTGGTGTTCTTGAAAGTGTCGGAAGTCTGAGTAGAGGTGTGCAAGGTTTCGAAAAGTTGTATGTCTTCTTGCAAAGGTGTTCTTGCAAAAGTGCTAAAATAAAAAATAAAATAAAATAATTAAAAAATAAAAAAAATTGAAAAATAAAAACAAAAAAAACGAAAGAAAACAAAAAATAAAATGAAAATAAAAAACAAACGAAATGAAATAAAAACAAAAAAGCGAAAAAAACAAAATAGAAGATCTAATTATAAACAAAAGATCTAATCTGATCTTGTAGTACAGAATTTGAACATCATCGAACTATTTCGAACTATTTCGAAAAATTAATCTAATGTGCGATCCAGGTTACAGATCTACTGATCCTAATCCAGCTTGGTTTCCTAGTCCTAAAAGATTTTGAAAGGGATCGAAATATTTCGTAGCTTATTTCGAAATATTTCGAAATTACTTTCATAATATTTCGAAAATTTGATATTTTGAAATATTTCGAAATATATTACGTAATATTTTGCTTATATTACGGTTCGTAAGATCTTACGTAATATTACGCTATTATAAATTTGCTAATGAAAAAAGAGAGAGAAAAAAAAAAGAAAGAGAAAAAAAAAAAGAGAAAAAAAAAAGAGAGAGAAAAAAAAAGAGAGAGAAAAAAAAGAGAGATGGAGTAAGTAAAAGGAAGGGAGTGTAAAAATAGATCGAAACGGGAGGTTTTTTTTTTTTTTTTTTAAGTTCTTTCACATACTTTGTGGAATATATTTTTATGATCCTTGGTAGCTTACAGATCAAATGGGCTTAAGAGATTTTGAACTTTTTTTTTTTAACCGGTGATCCAGGTTGAAATTTTTTGACACGGTTAAAACACTGTATAATCGTTAAAGATTTGTTAATCATTATATATCGTTACAATTAAAAAGTGAAAAAAAAACAAAATAGAAGATCTAATTATAAACAAACGATCTAATCTAATCTTGTAGTACAGAATTTGAACATCGTTGAACTATTTCGAACTATTTCGAAAAATCAGTCTAATGTGCGATCCAGGTTACAGATCTATTGATTCAGCTTGGTTTCCTAGTCCTAAAATATTTTAAAAGGGTTCGAAATATTTCGTAACATATTTCGAAATATTTCGAAATTACTTTCATAATATTTCGAAAATTTGATATTTCGAAATATTTCAAAATATATTACGTAATATTTTGCTTATATTACGGTTCGTAAGACTTTACGTAAGATTACGCTATTATAAATTTGCTGATGTCATATCTGACCCTTCTTCCAACCTTTACCGATCTCTTCCAAACTACCAAACTAGTTAGCCTGGAAGGATTGGTTGGCCTGGCTTTATGCGCCTAACGGACTTCCTTTTCTTGGTACCTAATTCTGAAACATAGGATCTTTTCCTTTAGTACGACTCCGGTAGCCAGGTTGGTGTTCCCTTTTGCTATAGGGCTTTTTCCATCCGGTTCTTCGGTCTTTAGTTGAAATTCCAGTCTTTTGTAGTACTATTGGAAGATCTTTCTTACTTCCTTGCTTGGGACTTACCAAACAGGTTTCAATTGTTCCGGTCCTTTGAATTTGTTTGTATAACTTACACAACTGCGCTGATGCTCCCATTCAAGATGGTGATACCAAGGTTACAAGTAATATACCCGACCAATCAATGAACAAATGTTACCATAACACAGGCCTAATTTCCAATTTGTCTCCAGTGGGATTTGAACTCTAAACCTGTCGCTTGGGGGTGACAACTAGATAGCTTCTCTATGTTGCCACACTCCACAAGTTTACTTAGTACAAAAAATATGATAAATTAATAAAATTTCATATAAAATAATATTTTTAATAATTTTATTAATAAAATTATACAAATTACTAAGATTCTCTAAATTTTCTAAAGGATTCTAACTTTTTGCTCTAAATAAATTTGTTTAGCACCCAAAAATATATTATATTAGTATGTTTTATTTTTATTTTTCTTAAAATTTGAAGCAAAGATGCTTAATTTTGAATTTTTGATAAAAATTTTTAAAATAAGCATCTTTTCTTTAAATTTAAAAAAAGTAAAATAAAATATGCTGATTTGATGTATTTTTTGCTTTTGAACAAGTTTACTTAGTGCAAAAAATTATGATCAATTAGTAAAATTTCAAGTGGCATAATATTTTTAATAATTTTATTAATAAAATTGTACAAAATGCTATGATTCTCTAAATTTTACTAATCAATTTATACTTCTCACTCTAAGCAATCTACTTGTTCAGTATTCAAAAATTCATACATGTATATTCAGATTCAAACTAGTTTGCAAACTTTGAACCAAACCTGAACCAAACTTATTATTAAGTTTGAGTTTAGTATAAAGCTTGAAATAATAAAATTTAGAGTTAGAGTCTGGTCTGAACCCTGGACCTGACCAAACCTGGACCCAAACCTAGGAGCACTAGTTTATATAAACGCTTGAACATGTTCATAAACTTTTGAACTGAACCTGAACTGAACCTGAACCAGCTCTAAAAGTTTAATACTGAACTGAACTTGAACATGTTTTTAAAAAATGTTCAAGTTCAGGTTCAGGTTCATAGGAACACTATACTGCAGCTTTTAAAAGAATATTATCAAAGTCGGAAATTTTTTAGGCCCTGAAGAAAAAAATTTAACTATGTAGCATATAAAGTTTCTATTTGAAAAACTAGTAATTGAAATTAAATCAACCTGAACTTGATTAAGAAATTTTTGTGATAATTGGCTTGATGCAACTAGATTGAAAAACTTCATCCTGCAAGTTGTTCAACTATTTAACGAATAATTAATAATAATAAAAATCATCTAAACTATAAATGACAAATATAGTCATTTTTATGACAAGAATGACTTGTCATATGATATCATTTATTTTAAATGAATCATTGTTTCTATTCACCACTAAAGTGGGTAAATGATGTAGTATTGCATATTAAAGAGTACGAGTTCGCTACTCTAAGCTAATAAGCGATTGGTTACACTGTGAGCGACAAAACTCCAACCAAAAATTTACGAAAAATGGAAAAGTCTAGAAATCAATCATAATTAAATTAATTAATTTGATCAAAAAATTGCTTAGAATTTTTTAATAAAACTTAACATTAATTAGTAAATGGCTACATAAAAAAAATTATTGTATCATTTTATTGGTTGACTGATCGGGCTATCTGATCAACCAATGGAATAATCTACATATACGCTTGCAATATAGTACAATAATAAAAACACATCAAAATGAACTTTCTTTATACATATTACACATATAAAAGTACCTTAGGTGTTTAATTGGCATTCACCGATACTAATCTCAATAGGATCGTAATCATTTGCATTTCCAGCTGACAACTTTCCAATCCGAATAACTTGCCACATTCCTGTATTGCCAACTCTTGATACACAACACATAATAACAGCTTGTGAATTTGCCGCTTCAGCAAGAGTGTAATTACACAAATCTTTATCAGGTTGTGTTTCATCAAATAATTTAAAGCTCGGCCTTTGAAAATGACCAATCGTCGGAGACTTCCATGAACTGAGAACAAAGTAAAGTTGGGTAACTTCGGGAGGAAGTTGATCGAGCTTAGCTGTAATACGCTGGCTCCCTAGTGTTCATAAGAAAACATCAAATACAGTAATAGATAAATCAGAAAAAAATAGCATCTGACTATAAAATGCCAATTACCAACCTGTCCTTCTTGCATTATCCATCACGTCTCCAGAATGTTTCATATGTGGAAATGAAGGATAATATACAGATGCGTAATCGTATTTTCTCCAAAATGTGTCACCTGCATATAACAAACAACTTCCATCAAGGTAATCCTGTGCTCCGTTTACGGGATACCCCCAAGACAAATCGAATGTTAAACTTTTGATTGATTCGGCTCTTGTAATACTATAAAGCACAACAATAAGCTGAATATGACTACCCGGACCAATTCCGTAATCTGCCAATGTGCTCGCACGATTTTGTTGAGTATCCTATGAATTCAAATGCAATTTTATATAAGCAATACTACATAATTAAGTATTTTAATAAATTTTCTACATACTTCCAGCTCTTTACCGCGATAAATCAACTTTTGTTTCGTTTGAACAACTTTTAATTGTTTATTTACAGAACCTCTCAAAGCTATTACGGTTTTGTTTTCTTCCAATTTCATAGTCACTTTTTGTCCATTCAACATTACAATATAGATGTCACCTTTTAAAGGAGCACCATCCGCTTGTTGAATTGTTGGTGGATGAATTCTACCAATGCTTTCTACATCAATTTTAAAAGGTGCTTTCTCCCATGCTAAATTGAGTGCTTTCATTTCTTGAGGATTTATTAATGAATTACATTCCGGACATTTGGCTTGTTGCTTATTTTGTACAGCATCTATTTGTGTTATTAAGCACTGATAATGATAGCCCAAATAAAAAATTTACGGTTAATTTATAGCATTTGCGAGAATCAATTTATAAAGTTTATAATTTAACATACTCGCAAACAAAAGGAAGAAATATGTTGACACTTTTCAGTAACGGTTGTAGGTGGAAACTCTTTAGAGAGTTTATCTAGTTTGCATTGCGAACACTTCATATTTCAGAATAAACGGAAAGAAAGAATTCTATGTCTAACAAATTCAGATACCAATAAAGAAACGGACAGAATTCACATATACTCCGTAATTTATCGGTTATAAAACATAGGGATTAGCCAATCAAAACAAATAAATTTATCTTCCAATCATAAGGTAGGAATGGGTATTAGCAGGTTATTGAAGAGAGAAAAGAGAGAAATCATGGGTGAAGGGTATAAAAAATAGTAAATTTCCTAACAAAAATTGTCGGGTTATAGTTTGCTATAGTGTTAGAATGTACAATTAAAAGTTTTATTTTACTAAGTAAACCTTTTTCGTATTTCTAATGAAAGTTAACAAGCTAATGATGATAGAATTATTGAAATCTGATTAGTATATCACGAAGTATTACAGTATTGGCAATTTTCTTTCGTAACTATATGAATTCTACTTAGTGTCAAAAACTTTTGGCATTTCCATCACTAGGTCTCTATCCAATTTCTTGAAAAATAAAATTGACCGGAACTAACCCTAATCCTCGGGCTAACTTGACGGGATTTTGACATTGTCGGGAAGTGGCTGTCTAGGAACCGAGAAAATAAATAAACTCAAATTATGAAAAGGTTGAAAATTTTTGGATACAAAATTAAGAAGTCCGGTTTAAATATTTGCTATATATTACAGCTGTTTTCATTATTTTTGGGACATCTGGTAAAAAATTGACCGAATGATTGTTTGGCCGATTCGATAAGTTAATGATTTCGGTGTGATCCATATAAAATAATTAATAAAAGCTATTTTTGTATGATAATAATCATTTTACGAACAATAATGTGAGTGTGCTTAGTTGTACGAAAATTTATCGAAAAAACTGTTAATGTCAACCAATAAACCTTAACAATAAATGTAAAAAAGGAATCAATATAAATTAGACTTTTATAACAAATATATTACTCGAACAGGTGCCGCTATTAAAAAAGTTAAATATGGTCATGAATTTGTCGACTGGTTTAAAAATGAATCTCGGGTTAGGATTCCAAATAACCAAGATATTATTAATATTTGTCGAGAATGCGTGAAGAATTATGATAAACGAGGAAATCAAAGTAAAAAATTTTATATGTTTATTTTCGTCTTCTACAAGACACGAAAATAATTAGAAATGAATAAATGCTTTCGAAAATGGATCTTGCCAAAGAATAAGAATCAAAAACTAGTTTAATTTTTTAAAACCGAAATTTTCATCTTCGACAAGAAATGAAAAATAATTAGAAATAAATAAATGCCTTCGTTTGAACGAAAATGGATCTTGCTAAAGAATAGGAATTGAAATTTAGGTTTTTTTTTTAAAAAATGAATTTTTCATCTTCGACAAGAAACGAAAAATAATTAAGAATAAATAAATGCCTTCGTTTGAACGAAAATTGATCTTGTTAAAGAATAGGAATTGAAGTTTAAACCAATTTTTAAAAAAAATTAACTTTCGTCGAAAAATAATTAGAAATGAATGAAATGGATCTTGCCAAAGAATAGGAATTGAAATTTTACAGTTGAAAGCCAAAATACTTGCTAATAAAGTTGGTAGTATGGGAATTACTTTGGCTGATAAACTGTGAAAAGCATTTATATATAAAATTTGTCAGTATAATAAAACTTCGGGAGATAAAGCTTATCCTCAAATTTTTTTAAAACCGAAAAATAATTAGAATGAATAAAGGCTTGTTTGAACGAAAATGGATCTTGCCAAAGAATAAGAATTGAAATTTTTAAAAAAAAATTTTCGTCGAAAAATAATTAGAAATGAATAAAAGCTTGCCAAAGAATAGGAATTAAAATTTATACAATTTTTAAAACCGAATTTTCGTTGAAAAATAATTAAAAATGAATAAAGACTTTGCTTGAGCAAAAATAGATCGTGCCAAAGAATAGGAATTGAAATTTTACGACTTACAAGTACATGTCAATATTTAGTCTTTTTATAATATATTAGTCACCTTATCTTATTAAATTACGTATTTGATATATCTGTTATTGAATCTTATTATTCCGAAATCTATACTTATCGAATCGGCCAAACAATCATTCGGTCAATTTTTCACCAGATGTCCCAAAAATAATGAAAACAGCTGTAATATAAAATTCTATAAACTCTATTCTTTAAACTTCCGAGAATAACTTACATAACTATTGGTTCGAATAAATTTAAACAATGTTAACGTTAACTCTAAAATCTTACAAAATTTGTCGCCACGTTTACTAAAGGACTATTAGGTATACATGAATGCCTAAATTATTTTGCTGTTAAATAAAAACTGCCGAAATTATTTCCGAAAACAATTTCGGATGCCGAAAATAATTCCAGTTTTTTCGGATTTCAAAAATAATTTCAGATGCAGATACCGAAATCGTTTTCGGGCGCAATTATGTGCCATTAATATAACAGATAAATTCTGGGGTACCTAAATAATTTTTTGGCCGATTCGTAATTTCGACATAATAAACTCCAGTGGCTATGCTGCTGTAATAGTAACTCAAAAATTTTTTATACTGATCATACCAAATCAATCGGTCGAATAGACCAGTAATTTTTTTTTGTGAAAACAGCTATAATTCTGGGACAATAGATAAAAAATTTGACTGGCATTAATTTGGCTGAATCTGATAATCTCGAGTAAACAATCGATCTATAAAAGTTTTTTGTATATATCGATACATACCCAAAATAAAAGTATATATGCATGGATCAAAAGTTTATTGTATTCGGCAAAATTACGGCTGTTTCATAAATTCTGGGACACCTAAAAAAATTTGCCGATGATAATTTTGGCCAAATTCGATAAGTTATTGTGACAGATTAAAGGGGTTTTTTTTAGCATTAGGGTTAGGGTTTAGGGTTAGGGTTATTAATAAACAAGTATATGTGGGTTTTATATGCTTTAAAGGTAAGCAAGAGAGGTCCCCAGTTTCATTTTAATCTGATTTCATTTTAATCTGCCACAATTATTAATTTCGGGTAGTGTTCCTCATACCCGAACCGAAGACCCGGACCCGACCCGGACCTGGCCTTGTGGGCCATGATTTTTTGAACCTGACTGGGTTCGGGTCATAAGAGAGACTCGAACCGATAGTACCCGGACCTATAGTTGGGGGTGAAATTCATTTTCAATTTTTTAATTTCAACAATAATTTCAACAATAATTTCAACATTTTTATATGTTTATAAATTAAACCTAAAACAATTATTGTATTTGATTTAGCTTAGTTTTAATTAATTTTTGACATAATTTAAATTAATTTTTAATATTGAAAAACTAATTTCACCAATTTCACTATCAAGTAATTTCAACAATTTCAACAAAAACATCTTATTATAAAGAGTAATTTTACCCCCATCTATACCCGGACCAACCCGGTTTATAAAAAAATTTTTTTTATATGGGCGAATTTACAGAATCGGACCTTTTTTAAGGCCTAAATTTTAAGTAACTAATTCAGTAATTATCAGTTGATTATTTTTAACCCAAAAAAAAAATAAAAATTTAATTTAAATGAATTTTATATACAAAATATGCATCAAACCAATTGTCCAGTTCTGAAACCAATTGTATCTTTTGGTAATTGCATGTATAAGAGCAATTACTATAGCCACTATTGTTTTTTTTTTAAATGTTAAAGGTGAGGCTATAGCCACTATTGTTTAATACTTTGTACTTTTTATTAATTTAGGCTTTTATTTATTATAGTGATGATTCAAGAACGATTCAAGCAATGATTCACATTGTCAAAATGTTATTTATTCATATCACAGAACTTGAACAGTTAGGAAAAAACTAATTTTACCAAATTTTAATTATTGCTACTATCACCAAGTTGCTATTAAAAGGATCTGCTATATTGGGAGTTATAAGGTAGATTTAACTTTTGACAACTATATCTTAAATATAATAAAATCTCTTTAAATACATATCTGCTAATCTGTGTAATACTCTAAAATTGATTTAATAGTAAATTATATATAATTTAGAACAAAATGTAATACAAAGACTAATAGACGAATACAAAAACTATAAAAAATTAATAAATATATAGTTCACACTTGAAAAAACCTAATTACAAAATAATTGAAGGATTGGTAAGATAAACAGATCACTTATTTATAAATAGTGGTCTTTGAAGTGTTTATTTTAAAATACTGTATATATAGAAGTTCAACAAGCAAGACCATATACATATTTATACCGTATATGTCCGAAAATAAGCTACTACCTAAAATAAGCTACCCCCCTGATTTTTTTTAAAAATCTTAAAAAATTCGTTAGCAGTTGCTACATATAAAACTTTTTTTTCTACTAAGTAAACTTCAAAAAAGTCAATTAAGTAAAGTTGTTCAGCGCATCAAACTACAGTAAAAATTTAGTGTTATTTGGATTTTTATTAGTACATTTTTCAATTTTTTCAAAAAACGCTATATTTCGAAAATAAGCTACTTTATGATTTTTTATGTAGTTTTTTGGCCAAAAAAGGTAGCTTAATTTCGGACACATACGGTACTAATTTTTAATATCTGTAGATATACTATCGCATAAACTATACAAGTACTAAAAGCAGTTAACTTAAAAAAATGACCAAAGATATGAATGTAGGCTTTTTAAACTTAAATTACAAAATTAGTTCATAGAAACTAACTAGCTATTGATTAAGTTCTTTTATAACTACTCAAATCTGCCATGATCCAGGTAAAACAAATGAATTTATTAAAACAGCAAATAATAATATACTGGTTGCCCAAATTCTAATTCTGCAGATCTATTTTTGTATGCCAATTAAAGTAATACATTTATAGAAGACTATCTCATTAAACGATTAACCAATTCAAACTCTGCTTGACAGCTTTATGAAAGCTATAGCATCAATATGGATTATGCAATTTTTTTACAATACATGCCCCTAATTAAACTTTGAGATAAAAAGTACTCTGTATAAGTGTTATATAAATGTTGTATTAGCATTAGTATTGTATTAGTGAATACTATAGGTTTTCTGAAAATAAGCTACTACCAAAAGAAGCTACCCCCAAATTTTTAAAAAAATTGTTAAAGAAATCGTTAACAGTCACTATATATAAACTTTTTTTACTATATAAACTTCAAAAGTTTGATTAAATAAAGTTGTTCAGCGCAATGAAATACACCTATAGTAAAAATTTTATGCCATTTGGTCAACTTTTTATTAGTACATTTTTATTTTTCTAAAAATTTAACAATTTGAAAATAAGCTACCCATGATTTTTTGTATAACTTTTTGGCCAAAAAGGGTAGCTTATTTTCAGACAAATATGGTAGAATTTTTAAAATTGATTTATTTAAAATTTATATACAAATTTTTTATTCAATTACATATATAAAAAAATTTTTTTTGAAAGTTCCGAAGTTAATTTAACACAAGGATATAGTACAATATGCATTTGAAATTGCTATATAGATAGTACACAATTCTTTAAAATATTTTATAATTATTAAATTTTTATCTATTTGTTTAAAAAAAAACTTTTAATTCTAAATGTTGGCTATCTAAGTTAATTCCATTTTTAATCTAAAATACTGTTTCCTTAATTTAGATATATCCAATTGGTATAAACCAATTTTGCTAACAACTATTTCATCAAAACTATTTTGTCGACAAATTTGTTCTGATTTAGTATTAGAGTTAGCTTACTTTATGGTTAGCGTTAGATCATCAATGAAACAGATGTCGACAAAATCTACCAAAACCCATTCAACTATATATCACTAGTAGTATATCCAAGAATATTTTCATCATATAATAGATTATATGGCGTGCCGCTTCCTGAATAAAAAGAATATCTGTCATTGCTATAATAATCACGCCCCATGATTCATTTTTCTTGTTTTCTTGTCCTAAAGATATAATATAGATGTTAATCTATAATAATAAGAAAATAATACAAAAATTTGCTATTACCAAGCACGAGTATTATTTATATAATTTGAATCATCTTGTTTTATCGCTTTGCTTTGTACAATATCTGATTCCAATCATACTATTAAGAAAATGGAATTAAAAGGTTATAAAAAATTATAACAAAGGTATGTATATAAAATAATTATTAATGATACTCATTGTTTCTTTGTTTATAATTTTAAAATATCCCACACTCTGAAGGAACTGGATGATTTGCTCGAATGATAGCAGTTTTATAGTCATCAGGATTTTTAATTAAAAGGTTTTTTTAATAAATTAAAAGGCTATAATAATATTCTTTAAATGCAAATATTAAATTTTCACATTACAGTATAATTTGCTTAAAGTTTACTTGAAACTATATTAATAAACAGTGATTTGTCTTTAATATTCTATGAGTTGGCAAAACAATATTATTGTATAAAAGTATTAAATAATCTCTTATTGCTATAGGTTAAAATCAATTTAGATCTTTTGTTATTAATGAACAAAAGTAACTTATGAACACAATGTATGCATACGTTAGGGACCTCAGTGCGATGCGAAATAAAATGCAAATTATGCAATGCAATTGGGCCAAATTATGCGGCTAATGCTTTACGTTTCCAGAATTATGCAAAACAATCGTAAATTATGCAGTTTTTTTTGTACCATTAACCATATGATAAATATACTAAATTTGGATTGGTCAATTTCATTCAGAACTTCACATAATTTACATTGTTAGATTTTTTACTCGGAATATGTCAGAATGGTATATATAAAAAAATTCTGAAATTTGCGTTCAAAAATTTTTTATTAAAAAAAAACTGATTGGTTGGTAAAAATCAACCAATCACAGACACTAGTTACTATTATGCGATTTTGGGCCAAATTATGCTTCGCATATGCGATGCTAAAAATTGGCTCATTATACGCATCGCATCGCATCGCATAAAACTGAAGTCCCTAGCATACATATGTGTATTGTACCATATATGTCCAAAATTAAGCTACCTTTTTTGGCCAAAAAATTATATGAAAAATCATAAAGTAGCTTATTTTCAAAATATTAAGCTTTTTGAAAAAATTGAAAAATGTACTAATAAAAGTTGTCCAAATATCACCAAATTTTTACTATAAGTGTATTTTGATACGCTAAACAACTTTACTTAATTGAACTTTTGAAATTTACTTAGTAAAAAAGTTTTATATATAGCAACTGCTAATGAATTTTTTAAGATTTATAAAAAAATCAGAGGGTAGCTTATTTTAGATAGTAGCTTATTTTCGGACATATATGGTACTCTGTACTATGAGCTAAATGATAAGTGTAATAACAATAACTTAATTAGTGTTGTAAGCAAATATTCCAAGAAATTACTGCCAGCTGTGTATCTGATAGTAAAGGCCATTTGTTGTATATATACATGTTGTAATAAATTGTATAATATTTTAATATTGTTTTGGTGATCTAAATTTGGTTATTTATAATAATTTAAGTGACCTAAAAAAAGACCCAATTCCACAAATTGGCCAATATGGATCTTATGAAAACCAACTTTAATAATGTATATTTAAAGAACAAAAAGCATATTTATAAGATTAAGTATATTTGTAACTAATTTAATTTTTATGTTTATATATTTAAAGAGATCAAGCAATTTATTTATTTATTTTAAAAAGTCACTAAGATAGGAAATAGTAAAATTGGTGTTGTAATTGAAAAAGATGTTCATAACTATAACAACTACTATACAAATATCTTTCATATTCCTTTTTTATTTATTTATTTTTTTTTTGAAATTTAGACTAATATATAAAACATATATATGATATAATTAAAAAATAAAAAATTTGGTGTGTCTTGTATATATATTGTTATTGTTTAATAATAGAAGTTTTAACTATAATATAGATATGTAATACATTTTAGTTTTTATATAGTATGACTATTCTAAAAATATTATCAATGAAACAAAGAAAAACTTCAAGACATAATTATTGATCAGGTGAAAGTATTGATTGATGTAACTCCATATAATAACAAATTGCTTATATTTTCAAAAAAAATAACAAAAATAACCTAAAAGATAAGTTGAATGCTTTGAAAAATAAAAAAGATATTTTATATAAACAAATCTCCAAATTGAAAAATGAGAATTCAAAATATCAAGCAGCACATGGAAATTTAACCAATTTTGACTTTCGTATATACAGTATAAGAAATCTAAAAACCACAATCACTTTTCATAAAGACAAAATATAAATATTAAAATTTAAATTATTAATACCAATAAATTGTGTATGTAAATACTATACTTTATTAAAATCGATAATTTAAAAAGACTATCTACTTGGCATAATCTTTAATCAAATTATATCTAGAATACAGGTTTTAATTTCACTGTTTATAATTCAACTATTTATATTTTGTTCATATTCGTGGATTTTTGGAATTAGCCCTTTTTTAGGGTTCCAAATTTTATATTGGCTGATCATTTTATACCCTAAATTAGCGATCATCTGATTATTTATTACCCCAAATTATCTAATAATTAGTTATTAAAAAAACAAAATTTTATATATATTAAAGCATGTCAAACCAATCGCCCGTCCTCAAAACCAATCACCAAAACCAATCATAGCAATCTTTACTTTACTTTAGTAAGTAAATAAATTTAAAAACTATGAACATTTTACTTCTTCGGAATAATAAACTGTGATCTAGTGATTTATGTGCCTAGTTATTGAAGGCGTTTTCGGTGCTTTGATTATAGTTAAAATGTATTGAAAATAAGGGCTTTTAATTAAAGAAAGTATTATAGTTTATGCGGTTTTGTTATAGATCTTTGTTATATGTAAATCAGTAATAGAAACAACCGCTTATTATTTTTTGTATTCAGAATTTTCAGTGGCGTCTAACAAATCACTTAGAATTGACAAACGCTAATAGAGATTTTTTATTTAGATCTGGAGTAGTACTACATAATTGTGATATTTGAGTACAGCTCGATCGCTAGAAAATTTCACTGAAGAACGTCTTGAATCAAAGGGTCAACTATGTTTAGTAAGCTATTTAGTTTTATAAATATTTGCTATCGTATATTTTTATTTAATTTATTATAGCTGAGTGGAGTAGTTTACCAGAGCTAAGCGGAGCGAAGTCAAGAATATTCAACTGAAGCTAGGTAGCGAAGTGAAAGCCTTTCAAGCCTTACCTTCTTGAATTTCAGAAATGTCTGGCTTCGCTTGGTTTGCAGGAGCAAAATGAAAGCCTTCCAAGTCTTAATTTACAAAATTTTAGAAATTTCCGGTTCAATTAGTTGACTAAGGCTGGGTAGCGAAGTTAAAGCCTTACCTTGCTGAATTTCAGGAACGTCCGACTTCACTTTGGTTTGCAGAAGCAAAATAAAAAAATAAAAGCCTCTAAGTCTTGCTCTACTAAATACTAAAGCCAAGAGAAGTGAAATGAAAACTTTCAATTTTTACTCTGCTGAATTTCAGGAATGTTTGGGCTCGGTTCAACTAATTTTGATTTAGGTTCTAAATCCAAAAATTGAACTTGATTTCTGGATATTGAAATTTTGGTTTAAGGTATAGTAGTTGATTTTTAGTAAAATAGTTAGATCTCTCTAAGTGCCGCACTTAACAACATACATTTGGAAAATAATTAGAATAAGTATATTTATAGAGGTCAAGAATATATATGGGCCAGAATTTGAATTTAGGTGTGCGTTTAGAGAGGGTGTTTACTTGGAGAAGTCTGACTATATTAACTGACTTTTTTATAGTACCTGGGTTATTAGGAAGGCAACTATATTCAGATATTTATTAATTAGCTAAGATATGCGTAATAGCTGCCTTTCTGATATGTAATCATTGAAATTAATAAAATTTATATTTTAATCTTTGATTGTACAGTACCGGACAGCAAAAATCATCCATTTTTTTTGGCATTGTTTAAAGTCTAATAACTTTACAACAAGTAATTATTTTAAAAATCCCTCTTAAAAATTTTTTATTTGTAATCTAAACTACAAATCTGTAAAACAGATTTTTGATATCTTGCTTTTTAAAGAAGTTATAAGGATTTAAATTTCAGCAACTTTAATAGTAAAGCAGAAATTTGGCGCAGGACAATCGACCAATCAGATTGATGCTAACCACGTGCTCATGATTTGATTGGCTAATATTTATTATTAAAAATCCAAAATTTGGTGCTTATTATATAAAAAAAATCATTTTTATATTTTTAACCAATTAAAATTTTGTTATACAAAAATTAGCCAATCAGAATTGTTATAAAATTCTCAAATTTGGCACCTAAAAAAAAAAATTGGATGGTTTTTGCTGTCCAGCACTGTAGCAAAACAAATAAAAATAAAAAAAAAACAAATAAAATAATAATTATGTTAAAATTTTATTTTTTATTTAAAAGAAAAAAAAAGATCTGTTTGACCCTTCCAAAATCGATAACCTGATAAAATTAATTTACCAAGTCCATTTTTATTATAGTATAAATCAAATAGTTTATAATATTTTCAAATCTGATAACCTCTTAATACTAATACAAAATCTGTTCACCTTGTATATTGGTTTTGGGAGGTTCAACAGTATTAAAATTCAAAGACAATTTAGTCAATAATTAAAGCTTTAGCTTATAAAACACTGCTGTTATGCTTGTCAATTTTTTAAGAATCATACGTTCGAATTAGCTTTATTGCTGCTATATTTTAACTCAAAAACTAATATATATTAATTAGTTGTTGTGTTTTGAGTTGATCGAAACTTTCAAACAAATAAATAGAATTATACGTATATACCTGTAAACTACTATCCCTTAGATTGTAGTAAAACACAGGCAAATTTGCCTGCGTTTTTGCACTTTTTTAGCTCTGATTTACTTTTTTAAAATGCTAAAATAATTAAATAAAACTTTGTACAATTATATTTGAAAATAAGGATTACTTTTTTGCAAAATTAGTTTTTATATTATAAGAAAATAAATTATAGTTACATATAAGCTGAAAATAGATAATTTTAAGAAAAAATTTTTTTAAAAAATTTTATTACAATTTTTCTGCGATCTTATTTAGTTTTAGTTTTAGAACTATAGTTCTTAAGACAATATTGTAGTTTATATAAAGGATGACAACTTTCATTATTGCAACTTTAATGATTTACTTGTAAAAATTAAGACTTGTATTAGAAGTAAAGATTTTTTTTATAGACGGGAACATATAAAATTTGAAAAAATCTAAAGAAAAATTTTAATAGTAAAAATGCCAATACAAGAACTTTAAACATTTATTATATTAAAGTTTTCTAATGATTTTAAAAAAATTTTATAACAAAGTTACTAAAACAAAACTTAAAGAATATTTTTTACTTAGAAAAGATATGGCTAAAATCAATATTTAAAATTTTATTAAAAATTTTAAAATACGCAGGCAAATTTGCCTGTGTTACAATCTAAGGGATATAATCCCAAATCATAAACCTACTTTGTACTGGACTTGGGTAAGATCTTGAAATATAGTTCTTTTTAGACGTCAGATCGCATGTTATAAATGCAAAGCATGTATTTTCAAAGCTATGTCTATTAAAAATATATACATTATGCCGTAATTAAAAAATTAGATTTTTATTAGTTTAACTTCAAAGTACTATACTCGGGGTCTAACGCTAATATATATAGTAAAATTTAAAAAACTCGTACTTACGTACGTACAGTATAGTAAACAAATCGCTCAATGTGATTGGATATCAATTGACTGATGCACCCTATTTGTGTAATGAAATTTTTTGGGCCGCGTCAATGATCTGCATAAATTCCAAAAATCCGCAGATATGTTTTAGCTATATACTTTCTAAATAAAAATAATAATATTAGTTCTGTTTTATCAACTTTATTATAAAATTTTTTTAAAATTATTAAAAAACTTTAGTGTAATAAAAGTTTAAAGTTTTTGTTTTGGAACTTTTACTATAGAATTTTTTCTTTAGGTTTTATCAAATTTTATATGTTCCCATCTATAAAAAAAATTTTCACTTCTAATACAAGTCTTAATTTTTACAAGTAAATTATATAAAGTCAAATAATGAAAGCTGTCATCCTTTATATAAACTACAATATTGTATTAGAAACTATATTTTTAAAACCAATATTTAAAGAATTCGCCAAGATATTGTAAAATATTTTTTTGGTTAAAAAATTTCTTTAAAATTTAGTATTTTCAGCTTATAAGCAACATAAACTTTTTGTCTTATAATATAAATTTAAATAATTCAAAAATATAATACTTGTTATTAAAAATAATAATACCAAATTTTATTTAAATATCTTAAATAATTAAAAAAATAGATCAGAGGTATATTTATAGTAATTATACAGGCAAATTTGCCTGCAAAGTAGTACAAACTAAGGGATAGCTTCACAGAACTCTGAATATCTCACATATAAATCATAACTGGATTTTGGCCAATTTTAACCTAATTTGCTAAAAATAACAAATTCATATTTACTTAAATAAATTCTAATCCAGTAATTAGAATTGAATGGACTTTTTTTTGTTAGATGTGCCTTACTAAGAGCTTCATTTTAACAAAAAAGTTCATTCAAATTGAACTACTAGATACCAAAATAATTGTCAAAAACAGTTTTTTTGCTTCTCAAATTTCAGAAGTTTTTGCTAAAAAAATAAAGTATGATCTCTATACTAGATATGCAGGGTCCTAGCTTTATAAAATATAATTAAACAAAGAAAAATTTTAAATTATAAATTTTTTAAATTTTAATACTTTAATTTAAAAATAAATTATATATTTGAAAATTATATAATTGATTTTAATTTATTTAAATTTTTAGAAAAATTAATTAAATTTTTAAATTTTTTTTATATATACTTAAGATAAGGCCATACAAATTAAATTAGTTGTTTCTCATTACATAGGACAAGCAAATAGAACCTGGCCAGTCAGCAAAAAATGCTATATTTAAAAATTTTTTAATATAAAAACTTGAATTAATGTATGTATAGCCATAGGCTACATATAGCCATACTATTGATATACTTTTTTATAAAAAATTTTGTAAACTTAGAGTTAGAGTTAGATTAGAATTAGAATTAGTATTAAAGTTAAAGTTAAGTTTAGAGTTAGGATTAGTGTTAGAGTTTTGGTTGAGTTTAGAGTAAAAGAGTTTTGGTTGGGTTTAGAGTAAAATCGCGAGAGGAGCATTTTTGTTTAGTCGCACAACAGGATTACTCTAGTAAAATTTTGAGATATACATTATTTTTGATTTTGGCTATATGTAGCCACGGCTACAAATAACTTTTTTCTAAAAATTTTTATAAATTTTTTTTAAAAAAAATTTTATATAAAAAAAATTTTACTTTTCTAAAAAAGAAATCTGCTAGATATAAGAAACAATTTTATTTGTTTGCATAGTCTAATTATAGTCTAATATCTTCTATAATAAAATAATAGTTTTTTAAAGATATTTAAAAATGGCAATTTTTATATATCAGATACTGGACATGTCTTCTTAAAATAGGTCAAATTGCTTTCTATAATTAAATTTTAAAAAAACATATGAATTTACTATAAACTTTGAGCTGAAGATCCTATTCAGCTTAACTAATTAACTTCAAATTAAATTTTTCAGGAATATAGATACAGGGAGGAGAAAAAGGTAGTACAAAAATCGAATTAAAATTTTGCCAATTTTGTACTTTTTCAAAATGTAACTTTACCAAAAACAAAAATTTACTAATTTTAAATTAGCAGTTATGTGTAAAATCGTGCTTTAACAACTTTACTTAGGCGACCAAAGAAGATTACCTTGTAAAAAAAATGTGTTGCCTATACAAGTCACTCTCGTTATAGTGAAGTCCTCAGTCTGTAAAATTTCTTCATTATATTGAGAGATTTACTATATCGAGAGCCTTTTATTATAGTAATAATAATTCTGTTCTAAAAAAATTCTTCACTATAGCCAATTTTCACTATATCAAGAGTTCACTATAACGAGAGTGACTTGTATACTAAAGTTAAAATTTTTCAGTTTGAAATATAAAACCCCTTTTTTTATCAAGATAACCTGCTTTGGGCCTCAAAGTAAACATGTTCAGGAGAATTTCTACTCGGGTTAAGGTCAAAACGCGTTTTCTCAGACCTTTTCTAGATAAAAAAATAGAGTTAAAGTTAGACAAAAAAAAATTTTAAAAAAAAAATTTTTTTGTCTAACTTTAACCCTATTTTTTATCCAAAAAAAACTCTGAGAAAACGCATTTTGACTTTAGACCGAGTAGAAATACCTCCTGAACATGTTTACTTAGAGGCCCAAAGCAGGTTATCTTGATAAAAAAAGGGTTTTATATTTTAAACTGAAAATTTTTAACTTTAGTATATAGGCAACCCATTTTTCTTACAAGGTAACCTTCTTTGGTCGTCTAAGTAAAGTTGTTCAGAGCACGATTTTACACATAACTGCTAATTTAAAATTAGTAAATTTTTGTTTTTGGTAAAGTTACATTTTGAAAAAGTACAAAATTGGCAAAATTTTAATTCGATTTTTGTACTACCTTTTTCTTCTCCTTGTACTTTATATTTTCGAAAAATTTAATTTGAAGTTAATTAATTAAGCTGAATAGGATCTTCAGCTCAAAGTTTATAGTAAATTCATATGTTTTTTTAAAAATTTTAATTATAGAAAGCAATGAATGGGACATGTTCTATGCCTGATATATACATATAAAATACAGGTATATATGATATCAAAATTTTGCTTATAAAACTACTTTTCAAGTTCTAACAAAAAAAATTCTATATAAAATTTTAGTATAAACTATCTCTAACCTTAACTTCTAATCTAATTTATTTTAATTTTAATTCAATTTAATTTTTTTTAAAATTTTTTTATAAATTATACTTGTATTTTATATATAGAAGTAAATTAATAAATTTTCTTTAAAGATTATTTATAATGAAAATATGTTTTCATGCATCCACATGGTTGTGCACCCATTGGCAGTGTTGTCACTTGGATGTTTTTTGGACATTTTGGACATTTTTTCAAATTAAACTTACTTAAAATTTTATTAAGATAATCTATTTTAATTTTTTCACCAATTAGTCCAGCACCTAAAAAAATATATAATTATATATATTTTTAAATTACTTTATTGATTAGTTAAACATGGGACATAGGCTTGGACGATTTTGGACAATCTTGGATGTTGGACAAAAAACATAGTATGGACTAGTGATGCCACCGAAATTGATTTTTGAAAAAGGCCTATTTCGTCTTCATTAGAGAAAATTAAAATTTTTTATAAGGAAGAGCAAATAAAATTTATATAGATATGTTCCTTATAATTTCGTCTATTCAAAAAAAGTATTAAATAATTTCGTCTTTCAAGTAAAATAGGTCAAAAACAATTTCATCTTTAAATTTTAATTTTGGGTTTTAGAACCCGAAATGCTTTCATCCTCATGTATAGTATGGACATGTCCAAGTGACAACACTGCCCATTGGCATTCTTATATAATTAGCCGACCTTGCACTTCCCTGCATGGTTAAATCGACAGTCACAGAATCAGATCTAGATTTAGTTTTATCTAGATCTTGCTTTGTTTGGTTTTTTTTTTGCTTTACAAAATAAGCTTTTTTTGGTTATTTTTTTCTTGTGGTTTTGTCAGTTGATTTTTTTTTCTCTTCTTTTCTAGGCTTTCGTCGGTTTGGTGCTGCCATTTGTAAAGATTCTAGGCTTTCATCGTTTTGGTGTCATTAGTAGTTTCAGCCTTTTTCTCGTTTCTTTGGCGCTATCATTTGTGAAGATTCTAAGCTTTCAGTATCAGTAGTAAGTGAACTTTCTTTGGATTATTTGACATTTTTAGTAAAGCCCTATAGACTTACTAAGCTTTCAGAATTAGTTGGTGAACTTTTTGTAAAGCTTTCAGTGGATTTTTCAGCATTTTTAAAGAATTTTCTTGTGAACTTTTCTCTTATTTTTCGGCATTTTTGGTAAACTTTTTTATAAACTTCGGGCATTTAGCTGGTGAACTTTCTTGTAGATTTTCCTCTGGTCTTTCAGATGAAATCAGATGAAGGTTCACAAGAAAGTTCATCAACAACTTTTTGTAGACTTCTCTCTAGTATTTTAGCATTTTTTGGAGTAAACTTCCTTCTGGTTTTTCGGTGTTTTTTTTGGACAATTTTCTTGTAGATTTGCTTTTGGTTTTTTTTTATTTTTTTTTTTTGAAGAATTTTTCTTGCGCTTTTTGGTGAATTTCTTGTAAACTTTTTCTGGTCTTTTGGCGCTTGTTTTTTGAAAAGTTTTTTTTGTAGACTTCTTGCATTTTTTTTGAAGAATTTTCTTGTGAACATTCCTTTGGTATTTCAGCAAATTTTCTTGTGAACATTCTTCTGGTCTTTTGGCGAATTTCTTGTAACTTCCTCTGGTTTTTTAGCATTAGTCTTTCAGGGTTTTTTTTAAAAATTTTTTTGTGAATTTCCTTTTAGTATTTCGCGAATTTTTTGTGGCTTTTGGTAGTTTTTTTGAAGGAAATTTTTTTGTGGACTTTTCTCCAGTATTTTGGCAAACTTCTTGTGAACTTCCTCTGGTTTTTTAACATTTTTTTTAGAGAATTTTCTTGTGAACTTTCCCCGGTATTCGGCAAAATTTTTGTAGACTTCCTCTAGTCTTCTTTTTTTTGGAGCAAATTTCTTGTGGGCTCTTTCTGGATTTCAAGCATTTTTTTTTTGGAGAATTTTCTTGTGGGCTTTCTCTAGTATTTCGTGAATTTCTTGTGGACTTCCTCTGGTCTTTTGGCGTTGGTCTTTTGGGGCTTTTTTGAAGAATTTTTTTGTGAACTTTTTTCCAGTATTTTGTGACTTTTTTGTGGACTTCTGCTGGACTTTTGGCATTTTTTTTTGGAGATTTTCTTGTGGGCTTTCCTCTAGTATTTTGTGAATTTCTTGTGGCTTTTGGCGTTTTTTTTGGAGAATCTTCTTGTGGACTTTCCTCTGGTATTTTGATGAATTTCTTGTGAACTTTTTTGGTTTTTGGCGTTTATTTTTAGAGAATTTCTTGTAAACTTTCCCTGGTATTTAGCAAACTTTCTGTGGACTTCCTTTGGTCTTCCACATTTTTTTTGAAGAATTTCTTGTTGACTTTTCTCTGGTATTTAAGCAAATTTCTTGTGAGCTCTTTTTGAACTTTAAGTGTTTTTTTTTGGAGCATTTTCTTGTGGGCTTTCCTTTGGTATTTTGTGAATTTTTTGTAGACTTTCTCTGGTCTTTCAGCATTAGTCTTTTGGGGCTTTTTTGAAGATTTAGTTTCAGGTTTCTTTTTTTTTATAGCCTTGATAGTAATTATGTTGTAATGATAATATAAAGCATATATAAATACTGTAAATTAAAAATTTTAATAAAAAAAATTGTTATACAGTATGTTGAACACAGAATGTAAAGTGCAATTAGTGATGCTTGATGAAACCTGACAAAACCACAAGTTTTGTCAAGTTTCATCAATAATGAAACTTGACGAAACTTATGGTTTTGTCAAGTTTCGTCAATAACAAAACTTGACAAAACTTGTAGTTTCATTAGGTTTCGTCATTTCGTTAGGCATTATTCTGTAGTTAATGGGTCAGCAGGTCGATTAGTTAACAGGTTGGAGATCAAATGCCCATCTTGTTGATCATGTGAACGATTTTTATTGGCTAATTTAGGGGTGCACAACCGTGCAGGTGTGCGAAAAACTTAAACCTATTTATAATATATATTTTATTAAATCTAAACAGGTTCATATTATTTTACCGATAAGGACCATGATATATATTACCTAATATTTTAGGGAGTGGGGGTCAGCTGAGATCTTAGGTTACACAATCTAGATACTAGCCAATCAAAATCAAGAATTATTTAACCATAATTATAAAAAAATTTGAGATAAATATACTTTTTGTGTAACAAAATCGGGCTTTTTGATTGGTCTTAGGTGGGGGTGGGGGTCTGGTCTCTTAGTAAATAGATATTAGGTAATATATGTTATGGCCCTAATCACTTCACTGACATAACATTTCACTGACAAATACTCACCAACAAGTTTATTTTACTGCCAGTTTGTTTCACCAAAGCACATTTCACCAACAAGTTTTTTTGTAAAAAGCACACTAAATTTAGCCCTAATTCTATCTAATTCTACCCTAATCCTAACAACTAGGGTTCCGCAATTTGATTTGATCTTCAAATATTTGAATCAAATATTTGATCAAATTCAAATTCAAATTTGACTGATCAAATTCAAATATGCCAAATTTGATTTGATTTGACAAATATTTGATTTGATTTGAAAATTACTATTAAAAATTCAAATTCAAATCAAATTCAAATTCAAATATTTGAATCAAATCAAATTCAAATTAGGGTCAATTTGATTTGATCAAATTCAAATTGATCCAATATTTGATTTGATTTGAATTTGAGGAACCCTACTAACAACAATAACCAGAATTACTTTGTCAGTAAAATAAGCTTTGGTGAAATAAACTGTCGGTAAAATGAAATTGTTGGTAAATAATTGTCAATAAAATGTTATGTCGGTAAAGTAATTGTTGATCAATTGATTGCCACCCAATCTAAACATGTTAATAAATTGAACTGAACTTAAACTAAACCAAAAATTTAAGTTCAAGTTTTAGTTCAGGTTCATAAATTTAAAGTTCAGTTCAGATTCAGGTTCAAAGATCTACAAAATTTAAAGTACAGTTCAGGTTCAATTGAACCTGAACCTGAACCTGAAATTGAACTGAACTGAACCTAGAAATACTACATTTAGGTGTATCAAAAAAGTAGATGCAACCAATTTTTATAGGGCAATCCCAAAAATTCCTGGATCGGGCATTTAGTTCTAATAGTTAACAAGTCTATAGCAGGGCACATTTCACTTAAACGATTTCATTAGTAAAATTTTTAGTGATCCTGGGTAAAATTGATGATTCCGATGCATTCTGACTAGGACTTTTGGGATCTTCCTGTATGAGTTCAGTAAGACCATGAAAGAACGTCGCAGATGACCAATCAGATGATAAAACAGTAGAAATTTTTTTAATGTTAGGGTTAGAGTTATGGACGAAAATTTTTTTTGTTAGTGCGGGTAATTGTTAGAAGAGACCTGATTGGTGCATCTGCGACGATCTTTCATGGTCATACTGGGTAGCACATGTTTGGTAACCGATACTGTTAATTTCGATGCTGATAAATAAAAATTCTGCTATAATAACGATAAACGCTTACAAAAAAAAAACAATTTTTTTTTAAAAAAAAATAATATAATATGGCCGGTCCAGACGAATGGCTAATAACAATAAAAAAATGTCAATTTTTACCTGAAACGGATATGAAAAAACTTTGTGAAATGGTATATTGGTTGTGTATATACAAAAAGAAATCCTGCCTTTATTTCCAAAGTTAATAATGTAGTAATGCTTTATTTATAGGTTAAAGATCTATTAATGGAGGAATCCAATATACAACCTGTGCATACTCCTGTGACAGTTTGCGGTGACATTCATGGTCAATTTTATGATCTGCTAGAATTATTCCGTGTCGGCGGAGAGATTCCTGACACCCATTATATATTTATGGTGAGCAATTCTATTAATCATAGAACCATATTTGCTGTATTCTAATAGTTAAAAAAATCAAAATAAATAAATAATAAAAAAAATCAGGGTGATTTTGTAGATAGAGGTTATTACAGTTTAGAAACATTCACTCTATTGATGGTTTTGAAAGCAAGGCAAGGGAGAATGAATATTCAACGGAGTTCATAAGTTTTAATATTAAATTCGCGAGTTGGGTTGTAATTTCATATTTTCATTTTTTAAATACGTTCATAGATATCCAGACAAAATCACTCTTTTGAGGGGTAATCATGAGAGTAGGCAGATCACGCAAGTGTATGGGTTTTATGGTATGTTAGAGTGTCACTTCAATATTACAATAGTGGTGGATTTCATATTGTTTATTGTAAAAATTGTTAGATGAATGCCAAACAAAATATGGGAATCCAAATGTTTGGAAGTATTGTTGTCAAGTGTTTGATTATTTGACTTTAGCTGCTGTGAGTATTTAGTTTACTGAAAAAAGTTTACATATTCAATTTTTGAAATTTGATATATTCTCCAATATTTGATGAATAAAACAGATTCCTTTCTTTCTAGATTGTTGACGGTCGTATCCTATGCGTTCATGGCGGCTTATCACCTGAAGTTCGAACATTAGATCAAATAAGAACAATACCTAGATCCCAAGAGATTCCACATGAAGGTTCTTTTTGTGGTATGTTTTTCCCATATTTATTCCATTTTACACATTATCTGTTATTAATATATCTTTTGATAGATTTAATGTGGTCTGATCCCGAAGACATTGATACATGGGCTGTTAGTCCACGAGGGGCTGGCTGGCTATTTGGTGCAAAAGTGACAAATGAGGTATATTTTAAGTATTTATGAATATTTATATAAGTATTTTTGCGAAATAATGCGGACCAAATTCAAAATAATGCTCTTGGACGTTATTTCGCGAAAATAAGGTATTGAGTATAAAAAATTATTCATATTTGATATTTATTTTTTACTAAAGTTTAATCAGGTTAACGATTTAAATCTAATAGCTCGAGCACATCAACTGGTACAGGAAGGTTATAAATATATGTTCCCCGATGATAATCTGGTTACTGTGTGGTCTGCACCAAACTATTGTTATCGTTGTGGTAATGTAGCATCTATAATGGCGATTAATGAAAATTTGCAGATCGATGAAAGCAGTTTCAAAATTTTTAACGCTGTTCCTGATCAAGAAAGGTCAATCCCACAGAGGGCTGGTGTGGGACAATATTTTCTTTAAAAGAACAATCATTATTTAGTTCTCAATTTTTTTTTTTTTGTATTTGGTAAGAAACATAATTTGAATATTAAATTAATCTTTTTGTTTCACTATTTTGATTTTATGAAATTTTTTCAAAAAAATTTAGTTTGCAGATGTTCTCGATTTTTTTTGCAATTTATTTTGTTTAATTTATATATTTTCATATAATGTATTATATTATTTGAGATTTTAAGTATAAAAACTTATCATTTTTTTAATGTTATACATATATATGTGTGCCAAATATAAATTTGATTCAATGATCAATTGGAATAGCCCAAATATCAATTCATTAAATTTTATTTAAATGTTTGGTTTAAATTGGTTTGTTTAGATTAATTAAACAGAATAAAACTGGTATCTAAAATGAGACATATATATTTTTTATTTGTAAATTATTTTAGACAAATTTGGCTAAAAAATTTTATAGAATTAAACTGTTATTTTTTAAAATATTTAATATAACAAACTTGTATAATATAGTATAAGTTTATTTTATTTTATTTTTGTTTTATTTTTTTTATTTTATTAAATTTAAACTGCTTTTTTTTATTGGTATATTGAGATTAAAGTATAATATTTTATATATATTAATAAAATAAGTTTATAAAATATACTAGTAATATTTAATATTATTTATAGTTACTATATTTTAAAAGATAATTAAGTAATTAAAATCTTGAACATTTATTTTTGGTATGTTTTTCAAAATTTTACTATGGTAATCCTGCTGTATTTTTAATAAAAATATTTTTCTTGCAATATTACTTTAAATTTCAAACTTAACTCTAATTTTAACTTTAATTGTTATTTGTATTTGCTACTATAGAGTGCGTCAGTGTGTACTCTGTACCAAAAATATTTATTTTAAAAATTATATATTAACTAAAATTTAAGTTTTTATATTTGGCTTTTTATTTTAATTATATTTAATTTTTAAATTTTTGAGATTTGCTATTTATCACCACTGGTTACCAATTAAAATTTAGGATCAGGTGTAACATGTAAATCAATTTTCGTGTAACAAAAACAAAGAATTTTTTAAAAAATCGCTAAAATTGCTTCTACCCTAAAATTTTGTCTATGAAACTACATTTTTTTATGCAAAAAAAAAATTCTTTGCCAAATTTTATTATATATAAAGCCCTATTCTAATTTTTAACTTTTACCCTTACTCTAATATTAAAAAGATTTTATTTATTACAAACTGTTTGTTTTGTTTATTTTGTTTTATATATTGTAGATCACTGGTGATGATCACCAGTAGTAAATCAAAATATTTTTATTTATTTTTTTTTTTAACTCTTTGACATGTCTTGCCGATATTTTATTAAAACCAGTATTGAGTACTATTTATAGCCCGTTAATACATGATGCTTAAAACTAAAATTCGACATCATGCTTACTTCGAGAGCACCTACATGTAACCGGTTGCACCACCTTACGGATAAAGCAGAAGTAAACTTTGTTAGCCCACGTCAAAGAGCGATAGAGAATTTCTCTTCAAATCTCCCACCTAGCATCAATAGTAGAAATAAACTCAACCATTTAAGAAAAACAAATAAAATAAGAAACAAAAGGAGATAAAAAAAAAGTGTGAAGTAACTACAAGACCTAGACGAAAAACCAAAACTAACAAAAATAATAAAATGAAAGATGAGAAAATGAAGAAAAACTCTATGCTAATGATGTAAACTAACAAAAAAAAACATAAAAACCACAAAAGTAAAAGAAAAAGTAGATAAAAATTATATAATACTGCACGAAACCATATCCGTTAAAGTAATATGTATATCAAGAAAAGAAAAGAAAAAAAAGAAAAAGCTACGCCTAAAAGAAACTTCTAGAAGAAAAGAAATTTTTTCTAGTATTTTTCTCCAGATCGTCCTCACGTGTCATTCATTGTTTATTTCGCAGGCATCGAAACTTACTCGTGACCGGGCTCTGATTCAGTAGGTGCATTTCCAAGTAAACATTGCTGATCTTTTGGAGGGGGTAAGCTGGATTTCCCACTTTTTGGCGAAAATTTCAAAAAAACCAAGGAGAAATATCGAGGGTCCCAAAACTTGTAAAGAGTGTAAGTTTTACATTTTGTAAAATAGTATTGATAACCAAAAGTATGTTTCTGTCTAAACTTCCACATCTTTTGACCTACTACATTTTCCATAGCAACAAAGTCTTCTACCCGGTGAACCAAACCCACAAGGAGGAATCTTTTTCAGCTCTATTTCAGTCATCTTACATGCAATCTGAAGTCCTGTATCCAAGCTGCTTCTAGATAAAGTTTTTGTTATGTATAAAAATACTAACTACAAAATTTTCGTAGGTTGGCGTTTATGAAAAATTTTGATCCAGAGAATTCGATAATATAACGTAAATCAAAGTATTTTTATAATTTTTATAATAAAGTTATAGGGTGGGTATGGGTATTATGGCGCAGTTAAAAATGCCAATAAGAAAACTTGTTTAAATTTAGCATAAACCTTTATCGATTTTATTTTAGATAAGTAGATTTGGACTTAAAATATGGTTTTTTTTTATTTTTAAAAAGATCTTCTAATAAAAAAAAACTTTTTCTAGATACACAAAATTTCTTCCGGAAATCGAGATCTTTAAGGCAGCGACCAAAAATGGCGCAGATCAGATAATCAGGTAGTACTGCCTTTTTTTACTTTTTTTTTTCTCAAGCCGTTTTTCTTCTCTAATACGCTGTTTTTTTAACATCATACGTTCCTTTTCTTCTTTTTTTTGCTTTCGAATTTCTTGCTTCTGCTCCTTTTCCATCTCCCGTGCTATTCATTTTTGGATGGCTGCCTCTTTTTTTTCTTTTTTATTGTTGGCAACTCTTTCCGCCTCTTCCTCCGCTTTTCTCAACAAACGCAACGACTCTGTGCTCGTAAGAAGCTGGGAGAATGGCATGGTCTTACGTTTTTTTTTGGGTGGTTGAGTTTCGGTCTTCTCTTCATCTGCCACCGGATCTTCACTCTGCTTCAAATGCTGGCGCAAGGGGTACTTAAGTACCAACCGTAAAGGACTGGTACCTGGGTTTTTATATAGTTCTAACTCTGATTCTAAATGTTCTACTCTCGTATTAAGCGATTCTATTTCTGTCCACAAATCTTCATTTGTAGAGGTCGAGTCGAGATGTCTTGGAACTGATCTAGGTAAAGA
>QKWP01000530.1:83515-103416 GCA_003550325.1 Gigaspora rosea
TTTATACTTTTATACTTTTATACTTTTATACCTTTACATCTTTATACTTTTATATCTATATACTTTTATACTTTTATACTTTTACATGAATGTATTTCTAAAAATATATATAAACCCTAGCTTTTACCCTTCTTTAACTTTAGAATTTGTTTCCTGCAATTCTTTAGTTATAGGAATTCTTTAGGCACAGAAACCTTTAGATAGTCTTGTAGCAAAGTCTTGTAACGTACTTAAATAAAATATATCTTTGCCCAACTAAATACACTCCTGTTCTTTGAGTAAAATATATCGAACTGCCACAGTGAGGAAACATTCCACTTCCACACCGCTTCATATTTTCTCTGACCCTACAAGATCCCTGTCGCCGTGTGCTATGTTGCTAGTGGTATATTAAGAAGGCTATACTGCTTGTAACAACGTATCATTCATTGTTTATTTCGCAGCCATCGAAACTTACTCGTGACTGGACTCCGATTTGGTAGGCGCATTTCCAAATTGGGAGGAGTAAACATTGCTGATCTTTTGAAGGGGGTAAGCTAGATTTCCCACTTTTTGGTGAAAATTTTGAAAAAAAACCAAAGAGAAACATCGAGGGTCCCAAAACTTGTAAAGAGTATAAATTTTACATTTTGTAGAATAGTATTGATAACCAAAAGTATGTTTCTGTCTAAACTTCTACATCTTTTGACAAAAAACTCCAGGGTTTTAACCCTACTACATTTTCCATAGCAACAAAGTCTTCCACCGGAGAACCAACCCACAAGGAGAAATCTTTTTCAGCTCTATTTTAGTCATCTCACATGCAATCTGAAGTCCTGTATCCAAGCTGCTTCTAGATAAAGTTTTTGTTATATATAAAAATACTAACTACAAAATTTTCATAGGTCAGCATTTATGAAAAATTTTGGTCCAGAGGATCATCGAAAAGAGTTGTGTAATTTTATTATAATTTTAAAATATTAGTATTAGGAAAATATTATAGAAATAGTAAGAATAGTATAAATTTTATCGAAGTAATCAAATCTGTAGTACAGTCAGACCTCCATAAATGCAACCTCCATAAATGCAATATCTCTCTAAATGCATGTTTTTTTCTATTCCATAAAATGTTATTAATGCTAAATGCATGTTCTATATTCTGTAAATGCACATTCTTTTGAATAACATTTTATATCACATTAACCTCCCTAAATGCACGTGGCCAATCAAATTTTAGTATTTAAGATAGGTTATACAGTTTTGGTAGAAGTTACACAAACTTGATAATCTAATTTTTAAAGCTGCAATTTAATTGGCTCTCTCTAAATGCAAATCTCCCTAAATGCACGTTGTAAGCTTGTCACTACAAGTTGCATTTATAGAGGGTTGACTGTATTAATTTTATTAGGAAAACTTTTCTCTGATCTCAAAAAGAAGTTATTTTTATTAATAAATCGTTATTATAACTCGTTATTATAACTCGTTATTATAACTCATTATCATAACTCATTATCATAACTCGTTATTATATCTTGTTGTTATATCTCGTTATAGAAAAAAATCCTAAGTTTTTTACAGATATATAAACCCTGCCTTTCTCCTAAGGCAGAGCAGGTTTTGTTTTTTAATTCTTTTCTTTTATAAAATATTTGTACTTAAAAATCTTATATTTAATAAACTAATATTATCCTATAAAATATAAAGCCATTGTCTTTATATTCTTTGATCCTTTATCTATTGTATAAAGGACCTTTATTTTGTTAGTTATTAATTTATTTGGTTGAATTATTATTCTCTTTTATTCTTTGTCGACATATTCTTTTCTTTAGTATTATTAATCTTGGATTTATTTTCTTTTATTATTGATTTCTTTGATATTGTATACATTTCTTACTCTCTTACACGTTAAGTCAAGTGATATAGTTTCTTGCCTAAAAGTTACTATATTACAATAGTAAAGTAGTCTGTTTTGTAATAAAAATTTTTAAAAATATCATTATATCAAAAGGTTATTAGTAAATTCACTATATCAAGAAGATTTTTATATAGACTGGTTTTGAATTTATCTTTACTATACTATAATGAGAGTTACTATAACAAAAATAACTTGTATTTATTNTCTTTTATTATTGATTTCTTTGATATTGTATACATTTCTTACTCTCTTACACGTTAAGTCAAGTGATATAGTTTCTTGCCTAAAAGTTACTATATTACAATAGTAAAGTAGTCTGTTTTGTAATAAAAATTTTTAAAAATATCATTATATCAAAAGGTTATTAGTAAATTCACTATATCAAGAAGATTTTTATATAGACTGGTTTTGAATTTATCTTTACTATACTATAATGAGAGTTACTATAACAAAAATAACTTGTATTTATTTTATTTTTAAAAAAGTTAAAACTATACCTATTTAAATTATAATAAATTCTATTATCTATGACTTCAAGCTATCACTTATGGATAACAAACCTAGACACATTACAAAAACTAAATAAACTTATATTTGCTATATTTAGATTTAAGTTTAAATGCTAATAGTACTCTTTAATCCCTAAAAAACAAAAACCACAAGCTATTCTGTTAGGAGTTTATTTTATATAAAACATTACAATTCAAAAACTTTTCTTTTATAAAAAAAAATCAACTAAGTTGTGACTTTGTTCAAATAATATAGTTACCACTAACTCTTTCATGATTACAAATCATATAGGTTTATTTCAACAAAATTTTTTTTAATTGTTATTATATTAGCAAATTATATATATGTAATCTTGTGTAAGATATTATGGCCCGTTATATTACGAAAATCTTACGATCAACGCAGTATATTAAGTAAAGGGAGTAACAAAAATCAGGTGATTTTTTAGGGGGGGAGGGGGATAAAAAAAGTTAAAATTATATATAAGAACCTGACTATTTATATATTAAGGAAGAGGGAGGAGGTAGACCTCTGATAAAAAAATAATCAGGCGATTAATGACACTGCCCTAATATATTATGTTATATTACAGTAATATTATAGTTATTATTTCGAAATATTTTGCGAAATATTGCGAAATAGACTAAAACAATGCAAATTACCCTTCCCTAGTGTTGTATATGGGACAATTTTGGAATTAAAATTACTTGAAATTTTATTAAGATAATCTATTTTAATTTTTTTACCAATAAGTCTAGCACCTAAAAAAATATATAATTATATATTTTTTTAAATAACTTTATTGATTAGTTAAACATGAGACATAGGCTTGGACGTAGAGATTGTACTCGTTGGGAAAACCTCTACCCAGTTACTATTAAATTACCCAAATATCCAGATAAATTTCTATATCACACAATTGCAAGTTCTATCTGGGTACAATTACTACTTGGATGATTTTGGACAATCTTGGACATTGGACATTTTACATAGCGTGGACACGTCCTATATACAACACTGCCCTTCCCTACAGGGGTCGCGTACTCATGCAGATCAATAAACTAATGCGTGAGGAGGTAATATTTTGATATTTTCACATTGTTTCACAATATTTTGCAAATTTTCACAAATTTGCAAAAATTTTTAAAAAATAAATAAACGATATACATATTTACATAATCATGCTTTTTTACAGGTTTTCGCAATATTTCGCACAGTTTCTCAATTTAATATAAAATTTTTATTTTTTTATTTATTATTATTTTTTTTAAATTCGGCAATCCTGCTTTCTGTGTCTGTAGACTTTATTATACGACTGCGTTTGTACATACATACATTCTACTCTAACAGAAAGCTCACCCGATTTCATCCAAGTGCGACACGCCTAGCAAAGTTTTGCCTCAATTCGGATTCTCAACTTACTGAGAATGTGTTCCCTCCTATCACCGGCTGACACATGCTAACCATATCAAGATTGCCTTCTATTTAGACTTTTTTCCCCTAACCTTTTTAGTAGAAAGAAGCTACTATAAGAAAAACTATAACAAAAAAGGAGAAAAAATAAAAGGAAAAATAAAATGGGGAAATACTAACTACTATCTAAACGACAAACCAAATTCAACAAAAAAGATAAAAATGAAAAGAAAGAAGAAAAAAGCAAAAGAAAGAAATACATGATAACACTATCAATGCCTGTGCAAGACTATAAAAATTATATAGTATTGTACAAGGAAATGCCTTATACCATATACTATATGTACATCAAGAAAAAGAAAAAAAAAAATCTATACGTCTAATGGGATGTTCTAGAAAGAAATTTCATTACGTCATCCCTTCCGACCTCTGACACGTCCTTTTTGTTTATCTCGTACGCAAAAACGGATCTCACTCGTGACGTCGATTCCAATTCGGAAGGCGCTATCCTAATTTGGAAGGAGTAAACACTGCTGATCTTTTGGAGAGGGTAAACCAAAATGCCCACTTTTTGAAATTTTGAAAAGACCAAAGGGGCTCGGAGAAAAGTACCAAACTTAAAGGAATTTGAAGGAGTTACGCTGTATAGAATAACATATCTAACCAAGCCTCTACTTCTACTTTCATATCCATAGAACTTAACAAAGCTCTAGAGTTTCTCTACTACGTCTTTGCTCAATAGTACCAAAGCCCGCCAAGGTGCCTCGCTTAAAAGTCTGCAAATCTTTTTCAACTCTATTTTAGGCGCAGAACATCCAGTGAATGGACTTTGTACTCGATAGCAGCTTGGTGAAGTTTTGTTGTGTATAGACATGTTAACTATAGAGTTTTCGTAGGTTGGTGTTCTTAAAAAATTTGGTATGAGGAATTGTTAGAAAGAGTTGTTTTTTTTTACATTTATTAAATATACATTTTTAATTAATATTACATACTTTATTATATATTATGTATTATTTTTACATTATTACAAATATTTTAAACTACTTTCGCACTTTGTCGCATCTAATTCTTTACTATATACAAAAAACTAGCCCTACACACTTATTTTCACTTCTTTGTTTTCTATCGTTTTAAAAGTGTCAGAAGTCGTCGTTAAAATGCACACGGTTTCGAAAAGTTGTTTTTTTTCTCGCAAAGTGCCGAAATAAAATAAATTAATAAAAAAATTTAAAAATAAGAGTAAATTTATTTATTGCCCATGCGATGCGCATTATATGTCTGTCGCTCTTCCAATCAAATTTCAAGATCAGGTGTAATGTTACATGATCAAAAATTCAAAACAAATGTTCGTTTTGTCAAAAATCGTCTATAACTTAAAATTAAGTGTATGAACTACTCTTAGGATTCTAACAAAAAAAATTCCTTGCAAATTTTACTAAAAAACCCCCTCTCGCCCATACACACAATCTATATCTCACCCTAACCCTATCCAATGAAAAAACGGATTATTTTAATTATTTTGATTTTACGTTACACCTAATTTTATGATCTGTGGCAGGTGCGACAATATCGCATGTGCGATGTATAAATTATTTCTAAAAATAAACCAAAAAAACAAAAACAAAAAACACGAAACAAAAAAAAAATGAAGCAAAACCTTGCAAGAACTTGCAAAAACTTGCAACCATTTTTCTAAAGANATCTGCAGCAGGTGCGACAATATCGCATGTGTGATGTATAAATTATTTCTAAAATATATATTATTTAATTTTACTTTAAATAAATAAAGAAAAAAATTTTAAAAATAAACCAAAAAAAACAAAAAAAAAAAAACACAAAACAAAAAATAATGAACCGAAACCTTGCAAGAACCTGTAAAAACTTGCAAAAATTAGCAAAAACTTGCAAAAACTTGCGCGCATTTCTTTAAAAAAGAGTTCTTGAAAATTTTGAAATTGCTGGGGGTGCGTTCTTGAAAGTGTCAGAAGTCGTAGTTGGCATGCGCAATGGTTCAAAAAGTTTTGTTTTCTCGCAAAGTATCAAAATAAAATAAATTAATAAAAAAATTTTAAAAATAAACCAAAAAAACAAAACAAAAAACACGAAAAGAAAAAATTAATGAAACGAAGCCTTGCAAGAACTTGCAAAAACTTGCAAAAACTTGTGAAAACTTGCGCCTATTTCTCTAAAGAAGTGTTCATGAAAATTTAAAAATTGCTAGTATGTGTTCTTGAAAGTGTCGAAAGTTGTAGTTGGCATGTACAAGGTTTCGAAAAGCTATAGTTTTTCTCACAAAGTGCCGAAATAAAATAAATTAATAAAAAAGAGTAAATTTATTCATTGCTCCATGCGATGCGCCTTATATGCGCTCAATTTTAAGATCAGGTATAATGTTATACAATCAAAAAATTCAAAACAAATGTTTGTTTTGTCAAAAATCGTTTATAACTTAAAATTGAGTATATGAAACTACTCTTAGAATTCTAACAAAAAAAATTCCTTGCAAAATTTTACTATAAAAATACTCGCTTGCCCATATACACAATCTATACCTCACCCTAACTCTATCCAATGAAAAAACAGGTTATTTTAATTGGTTTGATTTTATATTATACCTAATTTTATGATTTGCGGCAGGTGCAACAACATCGCACATGCGATGTATAAATTATTTCAATAAAAAAATTTAAAAATAACCCAAAAAAAACAAAAACAAAAAATATGAAATGACATCTATTAAAAGCATAACTCTTTCTGACGATCACTTGAACCAAATTACCAACGGAAGAAAAACAAGAAGTTTTTTGTTGGAGAGTTGCCTGTACTTAATGTATAGTAGGATAACACAGAAAAACGGTTTTTATAAAGGTCAACTAACTTTCTGGGGACTCCTTTATATATTTGACATGCAAGCCAAAAGCGTACTTTTACAAGATAACTGGCAGGAGGTGGAGCCCTTGTACGAGAAATTTTGGTGGAGATTAAAGTTTTCTTCCGTCGACGAAGTTTCCTGTGGAAAAACAATGAGGAACAACAAAAAACTGAGTTTTTCCGACTACACCCTCTCCTTTAAATTTCTTTCGCGTATCGTCTTATTTCCTTTTGGATTTTTTCGAAATTTTCGCCAAAAAGTGGGAATCCTAGCTTACCCCCTCCAAAAGATCGGCAGTGTTTACTCCTTCCGAATTGGGACGTTCTGAATCGGGACCGGCGCCGTCACGAGTTAATTTGGTCGCTACATACAAATAAACAATGAATGACGTAGTTGGATCTGGGAGGGCACATGAAAAATTTCTTATCTTTTTTTTAGTTTCTTTTTCATTACTTGTACATATAATACATCGATAGACATTAGTCTTGTGGTATTATATAATTTTTATCGTTTATGTTAGACGTGTTAGCATCTACAGTTTCTATTCTTTCTTTGGTTTTTCTTTGGTTTTTCTTTTTTTTTGTTTTTTTTTTCGTTTGGTTGTATTCTTGGTTGGTTTTTTGGTTAGTCATTTAGGTATTGTCACCTTTTAGTCTTTTCCCCTTTTTTTATTCTTCTTTATGAGAAGCTCAGAGAAGAAGTTTTTAGGTGGAATGGATCCTGTGGTTGGTTTCTGAAGCCAGGCGGTGCTATACTTCTTACTGATGGGGAAGACCGTCGTTTGAGTATGAGCAAACCATTTTCAGTGCAGTAGCCAAAGTTGGGCACCAATTCGGGCAGCCGGCTTAGTTCGATCATTACTGTTAGTATATAAAATTATGTAGCTTTTATGTAATTTTGCTAATAAAGATCAGACAGGTTACAAAGTTAAAAAAAAAAAAAATATGAAATGAAAAAATAAATAACCTGAAACCTTGCAAGTACTTGCAAAAACTTGCAAAAACTTGCGCCCATTTCTCTAAAGAAGCGTTCTTGGAAGTTTAGAAATTGCCGGGAATGTGTTTTTGAAGGTATCAGAAGTTGTCATTGGAATGCGCAAGGTTTTGAAAAGTAGTTGTTTTTCTTACAAAGTGCCGAAATACTAAAAAAATTAAAAAATAAATAAATAAATAAAAATGGAAAAAACAAATAAAAACAAAATAAACGAACGAAAACAAAAATAAAAACAAAAAAGTGAAAAAAAAACAAAATAGAAGCTTTAATTATAAACAAAAGATCTAACCTGATCTTGTAGTACAGAATTTGAACATCATCAAACTATTTCGAACTATTTTGAAAAATCAGTCTAATGCGCGATCCAGGTTACAGATCTACTGATCCAGCTTGGTTTTCTAGTTTTAAAATATTTTGAAAGGGTTCGAAATATTTCATAACATATTTTGAAATATTTCGAAAATTTGATATTTCGAAATATTTTGAAATATATTATATAATATTTTGCTTATATTACGGTTCGTAAGATCTTACGTAAGATTATGCTATTATAAATTTGCTGATGTATAAGCTATGTTTATACTATTTTTTAATCAAATAAAAATATTTTGTGATCAGAAAAGTTGAACTTAAGGGTAAAAGTTTTGTAATAAGGTATTATATAACTTACTGAAAGTTTATAAATGCTTTGTGTTAATAAGATTGATTATATAAAATTCATTGATTTAATTGAATATTCACAAATTTAAGGTTACAAAAATTGGGAGTACTTTGCAAATTAAATAATATGGGGCTGTTGCAATAAAAAGGGCCAATACTGCCCAAAAATGAAAATCAGGTTTTTGTTATATTCAGATAAATTTTGATACATGCTATATTTTTCAATTATAAGTGGAAATTGATTTATATAATAAAAAATTAAGATATTTAAAAAAAATTTTCTTGGGAGTTTCATACATCACTAGTAATGCCACCGAAATTGATTTTTGAAAAAGGCCTATTTTGTCTTCATTAGAAAAAATTAAAATTTTTTATAAAGAAGAGCAAATAAAATTTATATAAATATGTTCCTTATAATTTCGTCTATTCAAAAAAAGTATCAAATAATTTCGTCTTTCAAGTAAAATAGGTCAAAAACAATTTCGTCTTCAAATTTTAATTTCGGGTTTTAGAACCCAAAATGCTTTCGTCCTCATGTATATACATTATAGGATTACCTGATATAATGAACTAATCAAATCACAAAAATTTTGATTAACCCGGATCAGTCTAAACAAAACAAACATGATTTTTCAAAATTATATATAAACCAGTATCGGCTCTTTCTACTGCAAAGGCCCCATATAATTAGCTTATGCCTTTGGTATGAAGTTAAGTACTATACTAGAACTCACAAAATATCTGATATACATAGATAAATTAGGTTTATTTTAAAATTACTAAAATAGAAAGTTCTACAGAAAAATCTCTATAGTGTGAGATAGCAAGAGACATCTATTCATTATTAGTAAAAACTTTAAATTGTTATATTTTTTTTAAAAAAAATTAAATCAAAAAACCCTCTAATAAATTAATAAATTTTTAGCTAAACTACATTTTTGTTAGAGAATTTTTCTTATTTTTTATTTTTTTTTCTAATTCAGCAATCCTGCCCTCTGTGTCTGTAGACTTTATCATATAAAAACTGCTTATACAATTTGACAGACTACTCTAACAGAAAGCTCATCCGATTTAATATGCAGATGTGACCCGCCTAGCAATTCTTTGCCTTGATTTGGATTCTCAACTTACTGAAAATATGTACTCTCTTGTTACTAGCAGGCAATCGCATTGCTTATCAAGATTGCCAACTTTTACTTAATCTTCTTTACCTAGTCTAGCCTCTAGGTTAAGGAGCATATAGATCCAAATCCCTACGAAAAACAAGATTTATGAAAATAAAAAGGGAAGTAAAAAAAAAAGGGGGAAGTACTACAAAGCCTAAAACAACAAACCAAATATATACTAAAATAAAATGAAAAAAGATAAGAAAGACAAAGAAAACAAAACAAAATTGATATAAAACTAATTTAAAAATTATATAGACTGCATAAAGTTAAAACTCTACCAAAATATTATATGTATATAAAAGAAAAAAAAAACCAAAATGTCTAGAGAACAAGAAAGAAATTTCTAGAAAGTTCTATAAAGATCCCAACATGTCAGTCACTATTTATCTTCATAAGCAGTTACCGTAATCCTAACTCATGACAGATGGTTCCGTTTTGGTAGCCGCATAATCCAAAATAGAAAGAGTAAACACTGCTGATCTTTTGGAGAGAGTAAATACTGCTGATCTTTTGGAGGGAGTAAACCAGGATGCCCACTTTTTGGTAAAATATTGAAAGCCCAACAGGACAAAAGACGTCATTTGTAACAAAATTTTAAAGAGTGTATAGTCAGAAAAACTCATTTTTTGTTGTTCTCCTTTGTTTTACTACAGATTACTTTGTTGATGGAGTATACTGAACTCCACTAAAATTTCTCATACAAAGGTGCCACCTCCTGCTAGTTATCTTGTAAAGTTGAATATACAAAGGAGTCACCAGAAGGTAAAGGCAGATTGACCTTTGTAAAAACCGCCTTCCTGTGTTATTCTACTATACTATTAATAGTATAGGCCACACTCCAACAAAAACTTTTTGTTTTTTGTCTGTCGGAAAATTTGGTTCAGATAATCATTAGGAAGAGTTGTATAGATCTCTTATTTTTTATTTTAAAAAATTATAAAGAGTTAAAGTTTATAATAGTTTAAAAAATTGGTATTTAATAGAAAAAAAATAAAAAGATATAGATTTATTTAACCAATCAGAATCAATTGTATCAAAATTAGCTAATTAAAAATATAAGCACCCAAAATTGGTATTTTAAAGTATAGATTGGATATATTTTGCTGTTCTGTACTATATAAATAAAAAAATTTGCATAAAAAAAAACAAAAATAAGCAAACTAATATCTGTTCTATCTATGTATATTTTAGGGTTCTGCTATACTAGTAGTCAATTTAAATAAATACATATAGTCAAACCTCTATAAATGCATCCTCTCTAAATGCATAACTTCTTTATGCGTATTAATTATTCAGCTCATTAATGGGCTTAATAAATAAGTGCATATTCTTTATTCTGCAAATGCATACTATTTTCTTGGCCTATCTATATAAATTTCTCTATAAATGTATATCACATGACTATAGACCAATCAAATCAGGACTATATTTATGATTTTGTATATTATATGACTTGTTCAAAACAATTTTATTATATGACTTATATAAATAAAAGTTCTCTAAATATATAAACTTCTTTAAATATATACATACCTTAAAGCTGGTTCCAATAATATGCATTTAGAAAGGTCTGACTGTATTTTTTTATTTATATAAAATATAAAAACTTTTAATATTTTGTTGTTTTTATTTCTTCTAACAGATTGCCATAAGATTCAAATTGTATTTATTGCAATTTTATTTAAATATATTAATTCAATTTTATTGACTTTTTTATTAATATTTTATTTAATAGTATTAGGTTTACTAGTGGTTCACTTAGTTTGATTAACTTACTAATAGTTACTTCACAAAAAACTTAATTTACAGAAAATTAATTTTAGACAAAGTTATTTTGCAATCAATTAATTTATAAACAAGTCTATTTTATAAAAAATAATTTACCAAAAAAGATAAATTAATTTTAGCCATGATTATTAAAATTAAGTTAAGATTTAAAGTTGGTACAATTTATAAAAAAATTGCTAGTTCAATATATTGAATTAATCATTTGTAAAAATCTTGTCTATAAAATAATTATTTATAAACTAAGTTTTTAACAAATTTTTGTTAATAAAATAATACAAATATAGTTTTATTTATTATGTATTAATTGTTTTATTTTTATTTTAAAAAAATCAACAATATAATTTAATCCAAAAAATAATAGGGTTTTAACCTATTTGAAATTAATTTATTACAATATTAATTATATATAGTTAATAGATATATAGCAACCAATAATAGTTGCATTTGGCAAGTGAAAGATCTAAAAAATCACAGAGTGATTGTTTTTATATAACAATTAAAAAACATCTGGCTTTGAATTTAATATACTAATTGAACTATAAAGGAGCTTAGTTTAGATTGCAAGTACATTAAAAGCCAGATGCACTGTTATTGAATATGAAATATTCAATAGCAGATTTCTTTTTTGTTTTCTTTATAACAAATAAATTACTTGAGCTTAATTAAGTCTAATTGGCATATAAATAGTACTTATATAATCTATATTTATTATTAAAAAGAAAACAAAATAATATAAATAAAATTCTATTTCAAAAAATTTTAATGTTAAGATATACTTATATACAGTGTTATTATAAATAGCTTTAAACAGTAGTTTGAACAATTTTGAACAATTTTAAACAATTAAATAAAGTAAAATTATTTAAATTTTATTAAACTAGCCTATTTTAATTTTAACTAAAATGTTTTTAGTATCTAAAAAAATATATAATTACAGTTGTCTCTCTCTAATCTGATCACTCTCTAATCTAAATACTATTAAACTTTAAACTAAAAAAAATCTTTTACCAACTATATAAATCAAAATTATATTATGTCTTCTTAAAAATTAATTATTAAAATTTTTAAAGAACCCCAGACATCTCTGATATATTTCATATTTTTTTTTAGCAAATTGATTCAAATTTGATCTAAGGTCCAATTTTAAATTTTAGCAAATTGAAGTTAATTTTAAAAAGGGTCATAATTGAATATTTTGACAAATTAATAAAATTTTACACATGTTATATTTTATTTTTAGCAATTTACCCACATTTTGCAAGAATTATTATAACAAGTTAAGTCATGCTATGATGATCGATCCAGATATAACAAGTTATTAATGGCTATATGGAGCAAAATTATAATCAATTACAATTGAAAATAAGTAAAAGTAGTTGTAGCATGTAATCAGGCTTTAGTATCAATAGCAACTTGCATATTATTACGATCATTGATCATGATTGTATGTTGATAAACAAATAATTATATAATGCAATTGCGCAGGATTATCATTAAGAACATTAGTAAGTAATTCATATAATAATTTAATTATTATGTAGTTAGTATTTTCTCTGAAATTTTCAAGAAATATAAAATTAAATATACTAGCATAATGTATTTTAATATGCTGAATAAGTTTTTTAGAGCACAAAGTTAGAATCAATTTGTAAATTTTAAAAATCATAATTTTTTAAAAATTTTTTTATTTGAATTCTATGGATTTGTAAAATTAAAATAAAAAAATTTTCATCAAATTTGGTCAAAAACTCATAGAGATATCTTTGATGAAAAGTTTCTGTAAACAATTTCAATGCAGTTTCTTTGTAATATGTTTTTTTGTTTTTTCAAAATAACCCACTGTTCGGCGATGATTTACAAAAAATTTTACTATGCTAACTAAAAAAAATTTATAACAAGACTTGTAGCGCATAACATTGACTAATAGAATTTCAAATTTTATAAAAAAATATTGAAAACTCGTGAAGATATTAACATTTTTGTAAATTTGGATGCATACATTTTCACAAGTTTTCTCCTAAACTTCAAATGCTTTTAGAAGCACTTTCTCAAAATGAAACCTCCAAAATATGACTAAGTAAGTTGATAAAATAGGTATTTGAGAGTCTTGAATTAAAATTTCATCAAAAACAGATTAATATTGATGAAGTTATAATAATTTTTCAATTTGCTTCCAGATTCAGGATTTTTTAAAATTTTTAATTTTAATAAAAACAGAAAAATCATTATCACAGGCTAGATTTTTACAAGTTCAAATGAAACAAGTTACTGTGCACTAATATAATCAATAGAGAATAGGCTAAAATTTTGCTTTCTAAAATTTCAGGTTATTTGGTTAAATATTTATTTCATAATAGCTTTTTTTCATTTGGCACAGCTTCTTTATAATATACTTTATGGAAATAGAAGAATCTTTTATCAAAGATATCTTTACAAGTTCTTGACCAAATTTGATGAAAGATTTTTATTTGAATTTTACGGATTCATAGAATTCAAATAAAAAAGTTTTCATCGAATTTGATCAAGTAGTTGCAAAGATATCTTTGATTAAAGTTTTAGAGAATTTCAAAACGTGTATTACATAACAGATACATTTAAATTTGTTGCCAAAACTTTGATCAAGGATATCTCTGCAACCACATAATTAAATTTGATGAAAATTTTTTTACTTATTCTACAGTTCCATAAAATTTAAATAAAAAAATTTCATCAAATTTGATCAAGTGGTTGCAGAGATATTCTTGATCAAAGTTTTGTCAAAAATTTAAATGTATCTGTTATGTGATATGCATTTTGAAATTTTCTAATAAAAAAATTTTTATTGAATTTGATTAGGTAGTTGCAGAGATATATTTGATCAAAGTTTTAAAGAATTCAAAACGTGTATCCTATGACAGATACATTTAAATTTGTTGACAAAACTTTAATCAAGGATATCTCTGCAGTGCCTAATCAAATTTGATGAAAATTTTTTTACTTATTCTACGGATCCATAAAATTAAATAAAAAAATTTTTATCAAATTTGATCAAGTGGTTGCAAAAATATCTTTGATCAAAGTTTTACAAAAATTTAAACATATCTGTTATATGATATACGTTTTGAAATTCTCTAAAACTTTGATTAAAGATATTTCTGCAACCACCTGATCAAATTTGATGAAAATTTTTTTATTTGAATTCTATAGATCCATAAAATTCAAATAAAAAATTTTCATCGAATTTGATCAAGTGGTTGCAAAGATATCTTTGATCAAAGTTTTAAAGAATTTCAAAATATGTATCACATGACAAATATATTTAAATTTTTGACAAAACTTTGATCAAAAATATTTCTGCAACCACTTGATCAAATTTGATGATAGTTTTTTTATCTAAATTTTATGAATCCGTAGAATAAGTAAAAAAAAATTTCATCAAATTTGATTAGGTGGTTGCAGAGATATCCTTGATCAAAGTTTTGGCAACAAATTTAAATATATCTGTCATGTGATCTGCGTTTTGAAATTCTCTAAAACTTTAATCAAAGATATCTCTGCAACCACTTGATCAAATTCAATAAAAATTTTTTTATTTGAATTCTATGGATCCATAAAATTCAAATAAAAAAAATTTCATCGAATTTGATCAGGTGGTTGCTAAGATACCTTCGCTCAAAGTTTTAGACAATTTTAGTACAGCTTGTTTTTGATAGAAGTTTTAATTTTTTCTAAAACTTGAGTGAAGGTATCTTAGCAACCACCTGATCAAATTCGATGAAAATTTTTTTATTTGAATTCTAAGGATCCATAGAATTCAAATAAAAAAAATTTCATTGAATTTAATCAAGTGGTTGCTAAGATACCTTTGCCCAAAGTTTTAGAAAAATTTGGTACAGCTTGTATTTTAATAGACGTTTTGATTTTTTTCTAAAACTTTGAGCGAAGGTATCTTAGCAATCACCTGATCAAATTCAATGAAAAAATTTTTTATTTGAATTCTATGAATCCATAGAATTTAAATAAAAAAATTTTTTTCATCAAATTTAATTAAGTAGTTGCTAAGATTTTTCGCTCAAAGTTAAGATTTTTATTTCAAATTTTATATATTCAAAAGTGGGTTTTATATTTTAAAAGCAGATTTTATATATTTTATATATTCAAAAGGAGTTTTATATATTCAAAAGCAAATTTACATATTTTATATATTCAAAAGTGGGTTTTAACAGCTATTACAGTTTTAAAAAATTTGCTCTATATTTATTTACCCGATGCTAGATGCTATAATTAAGTTTTTAGCAAATTACTAAAAATTTATATATAATAATCTAACTTTTAGCAAATTTACTTGATTTTAGGAGTAGAAAAACGTCTAAATTCATGCAGATTAGTTATGATATATGAGAGATGTCCGGGGTTCTATTTTTAAGTCAAAATTTGATATTAGAATACATTTATTTGTAAAAACAAAAATTTGTATAATTTTTATATTATTAAATATATTTAAAAAAATAAGAGATATTAAGAACAATTGATTTTTTAAAAATAATTATCTTCCAACGATCCTCTGGACCAAAACTTTTCATAAATGCCGATCTACAAAAATTTTGTAGTTAGTATTTTTATACATAACAAAAACTTTATCTAGAAGCAGCTTGAATACAGGACTTCAGATTGCATGTGAGATGACTGAAATAGAGCTAAAAAAGATTTTTCCTTGTGGGTTTGGTTCTCCGAGCAGAAGATTTCGTTGCTTGGAAAATGTAGTAGAGCAAAACCCTAGAGTTTTTTGTCAAAAGATGTAGAAGTTTAGACAGAAACATACTTTTGGTTATTAATATTATTCTACAAAACGTAAAACTTACACTCTTTACAAGTTTTGGTACTCTCGATATTTCTTTTTGGTTTTTTGAAATTTTCGCCAAAAAGTGGGAAATCTAGCTTACCCTCTCCAAAAGATTGACAATATTTACTCCTCCCAATTTGAAATGTGCCTACCAAATCGGAGCCTGATCACAAGCAAGTTTTGATGCGAAATAAACAATGAATAACACGTGAGCACGATCTGGAGAAAATGCTATAAAAAATTTTTTTTCTTCTAGAAGTTTCTTTTAGGTGTAGTTTTTATTTTTTTCTTTTTTCTTTTCTTTTAATGTACATATAATACTTTGACAAATGTGGTTTCATGCAGTATTATATAATTTTTATTTACTTTTTCTTTTGCTCTTTGTGACTTTTTATATTTCTTTTGTTAGTTTACGTCATTAGCATAGAGTTTATCTTTGTTTCTCTCATCTTTCATTTTTATTATTTTTTTAGTTTTGGTTTTTCGTCTAGGTTTCATAGTTATTTCCTCTTTTTTTATATCCTTTTGTTTCTCATTTTATTTGTTTTTCTTGAATAATTGAATTTATCCCCACCATTGACGCTAGGTAGGAGAGATTTGAAGGGAAATCCTCTGTCGCTCTTTGACGTTGGCTGCCAAAATTTATATCTGCTTTATCCATAAAGTGGTGCGACCGGCCAAATGTAGATACTCTTGAAGTAACCGCATGATGTCGAATTTTAGTTTGAAGTATCATGTATTAACAGGCTATAAATAGTACTCAATACTGGTTTTAATAAAATATCGGCAAGACGTGTCAAAAAGTAAAAAAAAAAATAATAATAATAATAATAATTATCTTGGGCTTATCCTATTTGATTTTTATATAATCTATTGTATGTATATATTTATATGTGTACTGTACGTAAATAGAATTACATAGACTATTTTAAGTAGATTGAACTACTAGTTCATAATTGGATTTCTAAACTAGTTATATAAATTAAGTTTATAAACTAAATTTATAAACCAAGTTATGAACTAAGGTTATGAAACTAGTTTAGAAACTACTAGTTAATTTTTCTCTAAACGAACTACTAAAAAAACTAGTTTGAACCAAATTTGAATCTGGTTCATCTGAACTATTTAACATCTCTAATAATATGGATAAAAACATAAAAAATCCAAAAATCTGTAAAGAAAACTATTGTCTAAAAGAACCTAGAAAAAATTTTGTATTAATATTTTCTTCAAAATAGTTTATATATAATTTATTGATTATTTTAAGTCTTAAGGATGAAAACCCAAAACTTACTTGTGATTTAATTCCAATTAGGTAGATGCCTTTTCAATTTGAACAAAGTAAATATTATTGATCTTTTGGAGAAGTTAAACTAAATTTTCTACTTTTTGGTGAAATTTCAAAAAGTCCAAGAAGAAAAAACAAAAGTACTAAATTTGTAAAAATGTAAATTTTATACTTTGAAAAATGAATTAATTGATTTGTAATCATAGATTACAGAATAAATTTTATAACTGTAAATACTAAGATCAGGTGTAATGTGACTATCAAACCAAATTTCTTATAAAAATAAATCTGTGCGATTAAGGTTAGAGTTAGAATGAGGCTTGGTGTAAGGCTTTTGGTTTAAAAAGGACTTTAGTTATATTAAAATTTAGCAAGAAATTTTTTTTGAAAGGTAGGTTCATATGTGAAATTTTAATTTAGAAACAATTTTTGGCAAAACAAACGTTTGTTTTGACTTTTCAAATGTGTAACATTACACCTGATCTTAGAATTTGATTGGCTTGTTGGGATGGGTTACATTAACTGCAGTTACAAATTAATTAATCCTTGAAAAATAATATATCTGACCAAAAGTCTACTTTTGTCTAAGCTTTTGTATTTTTTGACAAAAAACTTCAGAGTTGTTGCCTTACTACATCTTTTATAGTAACAAAATCTTCTACCTGGAGAGCCAAATTCAAAGGAAGAGTTTTTTTTCAACTCTAATTTAGCTTTCTCACATCCAATCTAAAACTTTTTATCCAAGTTACTTCTAAATAAAGCTTTTATTATATAAAATATATTAACTCCAAAGTTTTTATAGATCAGGTCTTTGTGAAAAATTTGGTATAAGGAATCATTAAAAAAAGTTTATTGTTTTTTTTAGCAACCTATACAAATTAAAAATGGCAACTAGAATATAATCTATATAATTAATTATTTACTAAAAAAAACAATCAATTTATATTATATAAAGTTAAATTATTTCAAAAATGCTTTTCATAATAATACAGATTCACTTTTAAAAAGACATGTATATAAAACACAAATAAAAATTATTTACAACTCCTTCTTACTTCTTATAGAACCAATCCTTTATATCTACAAAATTAAGAACCTTTTGTATAAACATATTAACAATATTAACAACAAACAAAATTTCTAACTTAAATTATTTAGAACTTTTATTTTTTTAATATTAAACTCTATTTTGATATTATTAACTTCAAAATTTAAACTTATTTCTATATTCTTTATATATTAAAATTTTACTAAATAATTTTTCTACTATATCAAATTTAAATCTAAGAAATTCTAATATTTATTTATTACCAAATTGTATACTTTGTAACCAACAAAAAGATATATCTCTTAATTTGTTATACAGGCATATTTGCCTCATAAATTTTAAATTTTTAAATTTTTTAAATAAAACTTTAAATATTAATTTTAGCTATATACTTTCTAAGTAAAAAATATAATATTAGTTCTGTTTTATTGACTTTATTATAAATGTTTTTTTAAATTATTAAATAACTTTGGTGTAATAAAAGTTTAAAGTTTTTGTTTTGGAACTTTTACTATAGAATTTTCTTTAGATTTTTTCATATTTTATATGTTTCTGTCTATAAAAAAAAATTTTACTTCTAATACAAGTCTTAATTTTTACAAGTAAATTATTTAAAATGCAATAATGAAAGTTGTCATCCTTTATATAAACTACAATATTGTAGTAGAAACTATATTTTTAAAACCAATATTTAAAGAATTTGGCAAGATATAGTAAAATATTTTTTGGTTAAAAAATTTCTTTAAAATTTAATATTTTTAGCTTATAAGCAACATAAACTTTTTGTCTTATAATATAAATTTAAATAATTCAAAAATATAATCCTTGTTTTTAAATATTATAATACCAAATTTTATTTAATTGCCGATCCGGATAAGATCGGCACAAATTAAGCATAATTTTATATAATATTTCGGGGATAAGTATACTAATGATTTATCATATACGTACAAATCTGTGAAGTTTGGTTCTTAAAGATCATAAAAAATGACAAAACTCTCTGCTATATTAATAGAAAAGGGGGTATTAGACGAAAATATTCATTATGGCGCATTTTCGCGATACTGGTGGCAGTCTTCTACTATAAGCAAAAAAAAAATTTTCCTATTCGAATTGGTCAAAAAACAAAAATAATTTTAAACGAACATGAATTTTTTATAATGGTTATTATTAACTACTCTGAAAATTCTTTTTTACCTAGGTTTTATTGTGAAAGTGGCACTTGTTCTAGCATAAAACCGGATCCAACTACAGCAATTTCTACAGTATATAAAGAGATCTTCAATACTCAAACACGTTATTCCGGATTTTTAGCACTTGGATGGACGGACGAATCAATAATTGAACAGCTATTAACAGATGTATCATTTGTTCCTATATTTTCTTCGCTCGGTGAATACAAAATTTTTGTTTCTGGCATTGGATCTTCTTCAAACGCTGAATG
>QKWP01000530.1:119729-160860 GCA_003550325.1 Gigaspora rosea
TAAAAAAAAAAAAAAAAAAAAAAAAAAAATTCTTTTATATTCAATGTTATTCAAATATGAATGGCGAAATTGTAAATAGGGCTCATATAAAAGAAAATATAAAATAAAAATAAAAAAATTTAAAGAAAATTTGAATAAAATATCTATTGATTCAAGCCATTAAATCCAAAAATAAATGTTTATAATAAAGTTTTAAAGAAATATAGAAGAAAAAAAATTTAACTATTTTCTAAAAATATTTTAATAATTTTTCTGAAAGTTTCTTTATCTAAATAATATATATTAAGTTTTAATTATTGAACTTGATTAACTTTATTATATCCAATAGTTTTAAATAAATGATAAGTCCTAATCCAAGCCTTTTTGTTTTTTGGATTAATATGAACTTTGGTTTGATTAGAACAAGCCAATACTAAAGATCCTAGGTGATAAGAATAGGCAAGTATTTTGGCATAGTCCTTTTGTTTTTGAGCTATTTCATATAATTTATATGTTTGATAATAACATTTTTTCTATGAATAAATTATAGGTATAGGAACAGATACTGGATGAAATTTTTCAGATATAGCATATACTAATTTTTTATAAATTTTGTTAAAAAGGGCTTGTTGATTACTCATGATAAAAAAAAATTGTAAATAAAAGAAAAAAAATAAAAATAAAAAGAAGAAGATATGTGTATATATATAAATATATATTAGTAAAAAAATAAGTTAAATTAAGGTATATAAAGTATTGTTTACTATATATAAAAAAAAATATAAAATAGAAGAAAAATGGTTTTGTATAATGTTTTTCAAAAAGTAAAGATCTATACAGTTCTAACTAGTACAAGTACTGGTATTTTGAGCTTTGTATAAACAAAAATAACTTTGTATAACTCCAAAGAAGCTTTGTATTACAACAAGAGAAAGAGAGAAGAAAGTTTTTCAAAAAGATCAAAATTTGTTAACTAAATACAAAAAAAAGAAAAAGCAAGAAAAGAAAAGAAAAAGAAAGAAAAGAAAAAAAACTAAAAAGAAGAATAAATAAAAGGTTGGAAATCACAAACACAAAGAGTTATAGGTCTTGTTGTTGTCGCCAAAACTGTAATATAGTAACTTTTGCACAAGAAGCTATTTCACTTGACTTAACATGTAAGAGGGTAAGGAATGTGAAGATAAAGAGAAATATAAACAAAAAAATAAAAAGATAAAATATAAAGACAAAAGATTTATGGTCAAAGGATAATATCAGTTTATTAGGTATAATACTTTTAAGTAAAGTATTTTTAGAAGTGAAGAAAAGTAAAGGACAAAACCTACTCTGCCTTGAAGAAAAAGGCAGGGTTTATATATCTGTAGAAACAGGATTTTCTCTATAATGAGATATAATAAGGAGATATAATAAAGAGATATAATAACAAGTTATAATAACGAGTTATTATAAAGAGATATAATAATGTTATGATAATAAGTTATAATAAAAAAAACTCTTTCCGCTGATCTCCATTTTATTACAAATTATACTCATACTCTATTTTTAGCGGCTTAAATAAGAAAACAGATTATACTGTACACGAATGTATACCAACTATTGTCGTTTCTTACTTTATGAACCTCCTGTCTTATCTCAGTTTCACATAGATTTACATTTTAAATTTTTACAAACAATAAGCTTGACATCTCAAACTACGCTACCGTGAGTACACTCTAATGTTAAGCAATTTACTTCAAACCTCACTATTATGAGTAACAATACTGGAAAATTCTCTACTCAAGACTCTGGCTACAAAAACTAAACAATCTGAATACGTGGCTCTAGTATCCTCAATACAAGGTTCTGGTATTCTCAAAATTGCTTCTGATATTTTACACATTTTTTTCAAAAAGTGGCGATTTGGTTTGTCCCCATCAAACATGCAATTACATCATCAATTACTAATTTCGGTACGATTTACATGTAAATATAAATCAAAACAACTAACACATTGACCACCACATGGCTATTATAACTTGATTATTTATATATAAAAATTGAAACAACATTACGTGACCTTGGCTAGGCTGATTAGGTCGGATTTTTCCGTCTCAGTATATTACTACTATAGATTTCACAGTTAGATTAGGATTTCAGTCCTACCTAACCAACTTTGGGCTACAGATGCATCGTACAATGAGACGGTAGGGAGCATCCATAAATAACATTATACAAGAGGGGTTGGACGAATAATAAGGGCAGTGTCATTAATCACCTGATTATTTTTTATCAGAGGCCTACCCCCTCCCTCTTCCTCAATATATAAATAGTCAGGTTCTTATATATAATTTCAACTTTTTTTACTCTCCTCCCCCCTAAAAAATCACCTGATTTTTGTTACTCCTCTAACGTTTTTCTCAATAATTAGAAGGTCAAAAAAATATAACGTAATTTTTTTAGAAAAAATTGGCTAAAAATTGAACCAGTAGTTCAAATTTAATGATTTTGGTACCATTCGATTCGTCTCGGTGAGAGGAGTCGAGTAGTACCAATTTCATTTCATTTGGATTACTGGATCAAATTTTATTGGCCAAATACTATGATTATTATGTTTTTTTTATAAAATTATTATAAAATCAATAGTTGGGGGTAAGTTAGTAGAAAAAGGACAAAACATTTTTAGTAAAATTTTTTTAATTTTTAAACTAAAATATCTTGACAACTATTTAATCAAATTTGCTAAAAATTTTTTATTTTAATTTTGAAATTATATAGAATTAAAATAAAAAAAATTTATTAAATTTATTAAGATAGTTGTTAAGATATTTAAGCTTAAAGTCAAAAAAACTTTTACTTAGAAAAAATTTGTCCCTTTTCTACTAACTCACCCCCAGTTTTTTGTGAATAACTATTGATCCAGTGATCTAAATGAAATGATTTTTTCGTCTTACTGAGACGGATCGAATGGTACCTAAATTATCCAAATCAGATCACTGTATCACAATATATTCAAGTTTTGTAAAATTTTATATATAAACATACGGATTTTGAAAATTTTTTTTATATAGTAGAGAGGGGGTCAAGCGCTACTATGAGAGGGTATATAATGTTATTTATGGATGCTCCCTAGTCTGAGTTCTTAGTTTTGGGAGATAGCTTTATGTCATAATGCATGTAAATATAAATGTATATAAATAAATCATTAATAAAAAACAATAAACAAGGTCTCTATTGTTAAAAAAAACGAGTTATGGTAAAGAGTTATGATAATGAGTTATGATAATGAGTTATGATAAGGAGATATAATAACAAGTTATAATAACAAGTTATAATAATTTATAATGAAAATGACTTCTTTTTAAGAATGGAAAAAAGTTTTTCTAGTGAAATTAATACTACAGAATTGATTGCTTCAATAAAATTATACTATTCTTAATATTTCTATGATATTTTCCTAATACTAATATTTAAAAATATACTAAAATTATACAAATATAACAATATGTCAGTTTTACAAGTATTAACTATAAAACCAATTTGAACTAAGGCATGGTCCACTAAATAGAAGCCATATTTACTAGCATAGAAAAAGGTTGAGAGATCGATCTTAGCTTTCTTGAACTGGTCTTGAAATATAAAAATAGCTCTATTAGAAGAAAAAAAGAAAAATGAATTTTAAGTTAAAAATATTATAGAATTTCTGAGAAGAACAACTATGGTACCATTTTCTGCATAGCAAATGCTTACCAAACCAGTAATGGATTGGATAGCACTCTGAAATATACATTGATAGATCAGATTAATTATAGAGTTACTAATAAAGACAAGATTTGTATAAAAAACCTCAAAAATAAGCAAACTCATACCTGACCTATCTATGTATATTTCGGGGTTCTGATTGGATCCTTTTTAAGACAGTGGACAATAAAAAAAAGGTCATCATGTGGCAGCTCTTTAACAGAGCCTTATTACTAGGCTACCATCTCCAATACATATCCCCAACAAAAACAGATTTCTGTTTGTGGTGTGATAATACTCTTCAATTTCTAGATTACTTTGTCTTTGAATATTATATTAGCAAATTAATATAGTCAGAAACATACAAATTCCTAAACATAGAAGAAATTTCCTCTATCCCAGATTCTATAGATAAGGTTCCAATTTGACAAGAAATATATACTATAATACTACTATAGGGATGTTAAGTGGTTCATTCAGTCCGGTTTTGGTTCAGTCCCAAGAAGTTCAAAGAAAAACCGAACTGAACTGAAGTTCATGAATTTGAGCCGAACTTTAACGGTTAAATTTGAGTTTGAGCTTGAGTTCAGAAACTCTAAGCATAAACTTCGGGTTAGCTTTAAGTTCAAGCTCGAGTTTATGGACTAAGTTTATTTAATTTTAAATATAAAAAAACATGCTTAAAATAATTTTTTTTACTCTTAATTATATCAAAATTTGCAGTATAGAATAAATAGAGGATAAATACATATTAAAAGCCCCGAATATGATACTGTGTTTATGTAATAAGAACACATACGCATCAAAAATAAAAAGAAAAAAATTAGAAATATTAGTAGATGAATAAATAAAAATTAAATATAAATAAATAAACCGAACTCGAGTTTTGTAATAGGTTTATTATTAATTTTAATTTTAAATTTGATAGATAATAGATGAACTAGTTGTTTTTTTATATGAATAGGTATCTTACAATATGATCATGAGACCTTGTGAATAAGTATATGAGCAAACATGCATTATTTTTATGTTATCGATATACATAGAAAAATAAGAACAATCGTACTTTTAAAAATGATTGATTATCTTGGGTAGGTTGAACTATTAGTTCATAAACCGGGTTTCTAAACTAGTTATATATATTAAGTTTATAAACTAGATTTATAAACCAAGTTATGGACTAAGGTTATGAAACTAGTTCGGAAACTACTAGTTAATTTTTCTCTAAACGAACTACTAAAAAAACTAGTTTGAACCGGGTTTGAACCCGGTTCACCTGAACCACTTAACATCCCTATTAAGGGATATGGATCTATAAATACAATCTATAAGATCTGGTACTGGTACACTGCTACAAAATAGGCAACAGTAGTTATCCAGAAATGTCCTTTTCCTCTATAGTTAGAAACTGTATCTCAAAAAAAATATGGTGCTATACTACACAGTGTTGGAATATGACCAGGTTATAACAGGTCATATCAATTTTAATTAGTAAGATTATATGACAATAGTTATATGATTTCATTAATTAAACTTGGTAATATAATTTGTCATGACTTTGTCAAATGATCTCAGCAATTGAATTTAGTAATATAAGCTGTTATGATCTGTTATATGCCTTTTTTGTAATATGACCTGTTAGGGAGCATCTATAAATAACATTATACAAGAGGGTTGGACAAACGATAACATTTTTCTCAATAAGTAGAGGGGTCAAAAAAATATAACAAAATTGGCTAAAAATTGAACCAGTAGTCCAAATTTAATGACTTTGGTACCATTCGATTCGGCTAGGTGAGAGGAGTCGAATGGTACCAATTTCATTTCATTTGGATCGCTGGATCAAAAGTTATTGGCCAAATACTATTGGTTATTATATTTTCTTATAAAATTACTATAAAATCAATAGTTTTTTGTAAATAACTATTGATCCAGTGATCCAAATGAAATGATTTTGGTATCATTGGATTCGTCTCGCTAAGACAATCAAATGGTATCTAAATTATCCAAATCGGATCACTGTGTTACAATATATTCAAGTTTTTGTAAAATTTTATATATAAACATACTGAATTTGAAAAATTTTTTTATATAGTAGAAGGGGTTAAACGCTACTATGAGGGGGTATATAACGTTATTTATAGATGCCCCCTTATAACTAAAAATTTATATAATAGATTATGACAGATCATATTATTAAGTTTAATTGCTAAGACCATTTGACAAAGTCATAACAGATTATATTACCAAGTTTAATTAATGAAATCATATAACTATTGTCATATAATCTTACTAATTAAACTTTGATATTAATAAAGATAAAAGCAAGGTCTCACCTTTAACATTTAAAAAAAATTAAACTTTGATATAACCTGTTATGACCTGGTCATATTCCAATACTGGTACTACAACTTCCCTTATAAATCTGTAAATAAGAACATATGTAAAGGGTGTTATTTTATGGAGACATGTCGCCATGGCGACCCTATGATCAGCCAATCAAATTTGATCACGTGCATCACATGCTTGGCACGAGCATGTGATCCATGTGATCGAATTCAATTGGTCGATCACATACACTTAAAATTTTATTAAAAAAAGAGTGTTATATTTTTATTAATTTTTTTTTTTTTTTAATTTTAATTAATTACCCGAGTTTTTTTATTAATTTATTTTAACTTAATCGGGGTGTTTTTTTTTAATTTATTAACTTTATTTTTTTTAATTTATTAATAACTTTAGTTTTTTTTTAACTTAATTTATTTTTTTTTTATTTTTATTTTTTTTTGGTGTTAAGATGAGGTCATATCTCTAGACTTTATTGAGTGTATATTAAGGGAGCCTACTTTTATCACCTGATTTTCTAGAGGGGGGGGTCAAAAATTTTGGAAATTATATATAAGACCTAATANTCTAGGGGGGGGGGGTAAGGGCTACTAATAAACTGAAATCAGGTGATAAAAGTAGGCGCCCTAATTGTTTACAATATGTTGCTTACAATTATTATACTATCTACTAAGTACCGAGACTTGGACTATTTTATCCATAACCTAAACCTACTAGAGCCTACCATACTCCCATTTATATAGCCAGCCTGGTTTTTGGACGTCCCTTTTCCCTAACCAACAATCAGTGTTCACATGTCCACCACTTTACCCACATTTTCTAATATCATCACTTCCAATTTGGTATATGTAATTCCAGGTAGGCGCTTTCTGCTTCCAATTTGGTATACTCGCAATCTGGTAACCCAGAAGATCCCTTACTAGTGTACTTCTCAGGAGTTCGTATCTCAAGCCATACAGCTGCCTCTACCACATTGGGTAAGTATCTCAAGCCTGCATGCTGCCGGAACTAGCCGATTTTCCTGCGACTTGAGGACCCAGGATTTAACATTCTGATTTCAAAAATATGCGAACGACTGTACTCCCTGCTGTGGTGACGAGTCCCCAGGCATGTTTCGCCGAAGCTTCCAGTCCCTGATATAGTTGGATGGCATTATGAGGCTCGGCCAACCCAATTTTCATACCACTACATGCACTTATACCAGCTATACCTGTTACTATTGGTCCCAGATCCTTTTAACGTCCTAAGACTCCCATATGAGTGCATTTAACTTAATTTATTTATTTAATTTATTATATATTTATTTAATTAATCGTTTTTTTTTTTTAGAACTAAGAAAAAGAAACGGGAACAACAACGAGAATGGTAAAAAGAAAAGAAAAAGAGAAAAAGAAGCAAGAAATCGAAGAATTAAAGAACAAGAATGAGCAAGAAGAGAAAGAAAACGGAACGCGAATGGCAACAAAACGAAACAAGAATGGCAAAGTGACAAAGATTGGAAAGAAGTATAACACGGAAGGCGAAAACAAATAATTCTAAGCCTACTGACAAAAAATTAGCAGAAACACGTTAATAAAACTCGAACACAAATAAAAACGACTTGACCAAGAACAAAAAAAAACTTACTGGAAGAATCACCAAGAAACGATGAAGAATTCACGAAAGAACCTACCGAAAAATGACAAAAAAGAAACACCGAAAACCGACGAAGATTAACACCAAGGTGAACGAACACACCGAAAACAACGAAATATAGCAAGAATCCACTGAAAACTGACAAAACCCTATTAAGAGCCCACAGAAAAATGATAAAAACGATGAAGAAGAACCCACAATAGAACTTGCTGGAAAACTGTTGAGAAATGGCGAAAAACACTCATGAGAAATGAAGAAGAACCTATCACCAAAACCAACAAACTTACCAAAAGAACTCGCGAAAATGACAAAGAAAATTCACGAACTTAATGAAAAACCTACCGAATCACCAAAGTAATAAGAAATCCACGTGACTTCAAGGCTTCAACTACAGCACTAACTATGGCGGCACCAACTACGGCTCCAACTACGGCTCTAACGATAGCTCCAACGACGATTTCTTTGAGGCTCTAATGATGGCTTTCACAATAACTAAAAAAAAATATATTATTAATGTTAGTAAAAAAAAAAACAAAAAAAATAAAATTAAAATTAAAAAAATCTTATTTTATTTATATGATCGCCATGATTGGCTGATCATATAAGGGGTCGCCACGGCGACATGTCGGCAGTAACATTTTGCCATATGTAAATATCTTTCATTGTAAATAATAATTTATGTAGAATAAAGAGCGCCACACACACTTCAGATATAGTTCACATTTTAAGATAGTCTAAAAAAATATATATATAAAATTTAATGTATATCTATATATATTTTGATATATAAAATATTATACATTCTAATATACCATGTACAAATAGCAAAAATTCATGGAATGAATAGCAATTTCCTATTTTTATTATTTATTAGTAATAATTTTTTTTAAAAAAATTTTAGTATTTGATAAAAAATAATTTGAAGTACTATATTTAAACCTCTATTTTATCTTAAAACTAACTCTAGTTTAAAAAAAAATAAAGATAATGATTAGAGCTAGATTGGTTCTAAATAGAGATCTTATTCAAATCAAAAAATAGTAATTTAGATCAAACCTAACCTGAAATTTTTTAATTCAAATCAAATAGATTATATATATTTTTTAATAATATTTATTGTGTTAGATTTTTTAATAGCAAATAGGTAAGAATATTAATACTGTAGATTCTTGAAAATAAGCAACTGACCTCTCTATTTTTTTAAAAAGTTTTAAAAAAATTGTAGCAGTTGCTATATATAAAAGTCTAAATTTAATTAAGTAAATCTCAAAAAGTACCATTAAGTAAAGTTGTTTAGAACATCAAAATACATTCAGGTTCCACTATCTTGAATGGGAGCTCTTGGGCACAATAGTGTTTGTTATACCGATAAATTCAAGGAACCGGAAAAACAGAAACCTATTTGGGAAGTCCCAAGTAAGGAGGTAGAGTATGGTCTTCGACGGTGCTACCATGATAAGGCCGGTACCAGGATCAAAATGAACCTTATAAAGGGCAAGGGATGTGCCTAGCGGTTCGGAGTGGCACCGGACTGCAAGTGTTGGTATAATGCAGATACGCCAGTTACTGAAAATCTAAGGTGACGCCGAAATGGGACGGGGTTGCTTGACAGGTACTGGTTGCTTGCAGAGTAAATTAGCCCTAAAGCTTGTTTGGATTATAACCGATAGGGATGGTATATAGATCAAAGGGTTTTGAATAAGCAATACTCGTAGTGGGTTGCAGATATAGCAGCTAGTGTAGAACCTGCGGGCGGACTACTTAAATTAGGCACCAAAAATGCATGTGTGGCTAGTTGTACTCTCGTTTATGTACACAAAAATATCAATCAATAAAACCAATAGAGCTAGCAGATATTTTAGTCTAAATATAAAAAAAAAAAAAAATCAAAATACATTTATAGTTAAAATTTGGTATTATTTAAACAACTTTTTATTAATAAGTTTTTCAATTTTTCAAAAAATTTAACAATTCAAAAATAAGCTATCCCTATAGCATATAGTTGAACTTCTTCAAACTGGTATGGCTTTGCCAGGAGTTTAAACACTTTTGCAATAACATAACTATCATGTAATATAGTGTATTTGGATTAGCTTTTTGGCTTTATATTAAAATTTGAAGTAAGAGCTTGTAAATATAGCTTAAAAAGTACTATCTACTGTATATATAAAATTATGTTTTGCACTTTTTTCTTTTTTTCTTGTATACACGTTTTAATATTAAACTGATCTGAGATAATCAAAATTTACAGTTAAACTGGTATGCATAGTAGACAGGTTTTGTATCAGTATTGACAGGTTATCGGCTTTGAAATTATTATAAACTATTAGATTCATATAACAGAAACAGACTTGGTGGATTAATTTTTTATCAGATCTGACAGGTTATCAGTTTTGACAGGATCGGTTTTGGGAGGTTCAGCTATATTTAAAATAGGCTTTATTTGTATTAGTTGTTAACATTTTATTGATCAAGTATCATAGAGTGGAAATCTGGAAGTGGAAATTTTTTAAACTAAAAAATATGTAATGCTAAAGGCGTTTTAAATTGTACCTTTTACAAAGTTAAATCCGAAATGTGAATTATAAATAATATCGGATCCAAATGGATTAATCTGGATTTATTATTTGTTTTTGATCATATCTGGATTGTAAAATATATCTAGGCTCTATAGCCAAAGTCTTTTTAATATCCGATCTGACCCGGGTCAGCTCAATGACCCGCATAACCCGTCATATTTATTGATCCGTACGGGTCAACCCGACCCGGATAAGACCTCTAGTCCTTAGAAGACCGGCTTAAGACCTGTCTTTTTGACCGGTTGCATGGTCTTCGGTTTCCAGTTTTTTAACCAGTTTCAGACTGGTCATTAATATACTACAAACAAATTAATAAATTGTTAAAAACTAATATACTGCATATATTTCAATAACGATAATTATACATGAAAATAGTTTATTTTTTAAGAACAGGAACCAACCAGGCCAGATCGATAGATAATTGAGACCGGTCCGAGAATAACTGGACGAACCGATCCAACCCTAGCAATGATTTTTATCTCTGGTTAAACGTAGTAATTTTCTAAAGAAAATAGAACGCAAAAAAAATAATAAAAGTTTCATAATCCTTTCTATTCCAATATTTCTCAGTGTATTAAAGGATTATTTGATTACACAAGCTACCAGTGTAGCTTTGGAACAAGCATTTTTTTTAGCAAGCCTCACTAGTATGTTCGAATTTTTTGAAGGTTGATTTCACGTATGAATTTATATAACATACAACGTATTTTTTTTTTTTTTTAACTATGTTCTAGAAAAGCTTTACACTATAATAGAGCCGATTTTGCAAAACCAGCTCTATTTCAGTGTAGAGCTAGTCTAGAACTATAGTTTAAGAAAAAAAAAAATACGATACGATTTGTACGTTGGGTAAAAAAAATGTACCTAAAGTAGTGCGAATCCATATAAATTCATACGTGAAATCAACCTTAAACGATTTTTTAAATAGTTGGCTTCAAAAAGGAATTTGCAAGTTTGAAATTTATTAAAAATTTTAACAAACTATTAAGCGATTCTAAACGGGCAGACGGACTAACATAAAATTGGTAAGGACGGACCAATCCACCCTACATGCAGCCCATTGTCTTTTTTTTTGATACATTATGATAAAATAGTTAAATTAATTTGAATCAAGAACGAGATTTTTGAATGGCCGATAAATTTATTCCCTGGCCTCCGATTCACATAATGTAAGTTGCAAAATTGATTGGTCAAAGAAATCAGTCAGAGGACTCATCAGAATGCCAATTACTATATATAGTCAAGAACAATGGGTTCATTTTTTTCTAAAGTACCCTTCATAAATAAATTACAATGTAAAGTTAGTACCGCACGAATAAACTCCGAAAATGGTTCAATTCGAACAATGTTTTTGTGTAATGAATTTATTAATTGTCTATATCGATATATTTATCATTTATTCATTTTATGATGCAAAAGAATAGTTTTTGGTTTCTTGAACTTTATCTGTTTCGTCCTTATTGTATTTAGAATGGACAAGAACTCGACGACTCCTCAGCATGCTCCCTTTATTCCCATTATTTCTGACAAACACCTTTCTCTGCTACTTCCAATAATTATTTATTGGGTATATTCTGGAATGTACCACCTAATTTCGAAATACCAAGTTCCTTTCTTCGAAAAATATCGAATTCGTAGCCTAGAGGAGACTGAAACAAGAAATAAAGTTTCTACTTCGGAAGTTATTAAAGGAGTTATTGTACAGCAATTTTTGCAGACTGTACTGGGTTTTATAGCAGTAGCTACTGAAGAAGAGCAAGTGTTACCTGATGATAACTCAGAGATTTTGGGTCTTAGCCAAACTTTAGAAACTTATACGACAAGATTCGGCATATGGCATTATGTTAAACCACATAAGCAGATAATGGCAGAATATTCTTATTGGTATTTAATACCAGTTGTAAAATTTTTCTTAGCAATGTAAGTATCATTCTTAAAATCCTTTTTCTGCTTATTTGAAAGCAAGGATGTAAATTCTTAATTTTTCGACATGAATAGATTATAGATTAATAACTAAAGAAAATTTTTACGTTTAGGTTCCTGTTAGATACATGGCAATATTTTATGCATAGATTATTCCATCAAAGTGCATTTCTTTATCGTCACATTCACTCTCGGCATCATCGATTATATGCACCTTATGCTTTTGGAGCCCTTTACAATCATCCCATAGAAGGTTTTTTGTTTGATTCTCTCGGCGCAGTTATTGCGTTTACATTATCAGGATTATCAGTTAAAGGCGCGATTGTTTTTTTTGCGTTTTCAACTTTCAAAACTGGCATGTATTTTCTAATATTCTAAAGCGTTATCATGAGTTTGCAAGTGAACTTTGATAATAATTACTTCGATGTATCGTATAGTTGATGACCATTCTGGTTATGATATACCATTTAACCCTATACAGAGGATATTTGGCAATAATGCTATTTAGTAAGCTTTGTTTTTATTTTAAATTCGAGATCTTTTTTTTGTTTCCTTTACTCAATTTTATTGTCTTTACCGGAATAGTCACGATATTCATCATCAAACATATGGATTGAAAAAGAATTTTTCACAACCATTTTTTACCTTCTGGGATCGCATTTTTGGAACTTATTTACCTTCTTATGAAGCATCAAAACTTTTGAAAGAGAATCCGTCTAGAGGTATTACCGATGATGATGATCCCCAAGCCTTGAAAAAATCTAAAACTATGGAATCCAGAACCTCATCTAAAAGATACAATTTAAGATCGAGAAAAAATATTTCCTGAGAATGGTTTTTGAGGTAAGAAAAAAATTTTATTGACTCAAGAAATCACCGGTATAATTTTTTTTTTTTTTTTTTTTTATAGGTTTATTAATTACATGGCTCCCAATTGTATTTATATGGTTGTATACTAATATATAGAACATTCTGTAGTTATTTAGCTAGAATTGAAAATTATTTATTCTCACTAAAATTGAATATTTGGATCATTCGTATGCATATATATATCATTATATACTAATAATAATAAATAAATGTATAAAAGATTGTTTTACATCTTATCGTTATTAAGTTATATTCGAAATCATATCTATATTTTGTCATAATCGCGCTATAACTACCTTATTTTTTATTTTTTATTTTTTTTTGCACGGTCGCGACAGCACATCAAATGCCTGACTTGAGCATGCGACTATAGTGGTGGGTGCTCTCAAGCACCTAATCAATAGCAATTTTTGATTAGTGGGGTCAAACGAGTTCATTAGGTCAGAGGTCATCTTTTTTTATCATAGAGTTGTGCTGATTGGCTAAAATTTAATATCCGCATTTCGCAACAGGCAAAATTACCGTTTAATTAATCGTAGTACTTGTGCTACATTGAGAGAGATGCTTGAGAGCACACTTTATATGGGCTGCTGTCAATAGAAATCAAGCAGATTGACAAAAATTAATGCCTTAACTTTTATCGCTCATATCCTGATGAATTTCGAAGTAACTCTCATGATTTCATAGTCAAAAGAAAGCTCAAGAACTAAGCTTTCTTTTGACTATTAAAATATGAAAATAGCTTCGAAATTCATTGAGACATGGGTGATGAAATTTAAGGCATTAATTTTTTTCAAAATGTCAATCTGCTTGATTCCAATTTCGCGAGGAACGACTATTTAATTTTACTAGCAAATTTACCTGTGAAATGACGCACATAACAGATAATGCAAACTGTGTTACGTTCGTACGTACGGTTATGATAGCTTCGTGCACGGTTTAACTCATCTCTCGCTTCCCCCGATATCTACTGACAAATATAGAAAATACAAATATTTATGATGTCAAAATATTAACACAGATTGCTAATTTTAAAAATTGCGATCTTTATATAGATTGTCAATTGCTTTTAAAAATTTTTTTTAAGGTTAAAGCTTTTTTGATAATCTACCCCTGGTTCCGTAAAATTCCGCATTTAAGCAAATATTCTCATCTAATTCGTCTTTTATCTCTTGTCATTGTAGCTATTCCTTTAAACTAGAAGCGAATCATGTCTCACAATTCTGTTCCGGGTGTTACGATTCTTGCCCCGGTGAATGATACTCAAGCCCAAATATTATCTCCTGGGGCTCTGGAATTTCTTGCAAAACTTCAAAGAGCGTTTAACCCTACCAGGAAGTCTTTACTTCAACGTCGAGCTCTTCGACAACAAGAATTAGACCGTGGTGTTCTTCCTGACTTTTTACCCGAAACTGCTCACATAAGAGAGGATGATACTTGGCGCGGTGCTTATCCTGCACCTGGATTGGTTGATAGGCGCGTTGAAATCACTGGACCAGTCGATAGAAAGATGGTTATCAATGCCTTAAACTGTGGTTCTTCTACTTATATGGCAGATTTTGAAGGTAATTTCTAGTTTCAATGTGATCGACGAAATCTAATGATTTATAGATTTAATATCTATTTTTGGTCGACTTGTATTATTAAAACCATAGATTCCAATGCACCAACATGGGAGAATAATATTGATGGTCAAGTAAATTTACGTGATGCCATTCGTGGAACTATATCTTTTACTAATCCTACAAACAACAAGAAATATTCTTTGCGTAAAGATGGTAAACTTGCTACTTTGATCGTGCGGTAAATTTAATTTATTAAATTTTGATATATAACATTATTTGAACTACTCTAAATTTATATTCATCATCATGTGAATTAGTCCTCGTGGTTGGCATTTAGAAGAAAAACATATCTTAATCGATGGTACACCTACATCCGCTTCAATTTTTGATTTTGCTATGTACTTCTATCATAATGCAAAGAAATTAATTGAAAACGGTGTTGGGCCTTATTTTTACTTGCCAAAGATGGAATCTCATTTAGAAGCAAGGTAACTTTGAATCATTCAAATAATAACTTATGTTGTTCATTTTTAATAATTAATTCTTTTTATTTGCTTTAAAGGTTATGGAATGATATTTTTAATGTAGCACAAGATCTTCTTGGTGTTCCTCGTGGTACTATTCGTGCCACTGTTTTAATTGAAACAATCCTTGCTGCATTTGAAATGGATGAAATTATTTATGAACTTCGTGAACACTCTTCTGGTCTCAATTGTGGTAGATGGGATTATATTTTTTCTGTTATTAAAAAATTCCGTTACAACCCTAATTTTGTCCTTCCGGATCGTGCTGATGTTACTATGACAACTCCATTTATGGATGCCTACGTTCGGCTGCTTATCAAAACATGTCATCGTCGTGGAGTTCACGCTATGGGTGGTATGGCTGCTCAGATTCCGATTAAAAATGACCAAAAAGCGAATTCTGCGGCCATTGAGAAAGTTAGAGCTGACAAATTACGTGAAGTTAAAGCTGGTCATGATGGCACCTGGGTTGCACATCCAGACTTAGTAAAGGTTGCTATGGAAATTTTTAATGAAAATTTAAAAACTCCAAATCAAATTTTCGTACGACGTGATGATGTTAGTGTTACTGCCTTGGATTTACTTAATACGAATGTTCGTGGTTCCATCACTGAAAATGGTATCCGTAGCAATATATCTGTTGGTCTCACTTATATGGAATCATGGCTTCGAGGTTTAGGATGCGTACCGATTAATAATCTTATGGAAGACGCTGCTACCGCTGAAATTTCACGATCACAATTGTGGCAGTGGGCGAGACATAAATCTCGTACCGCTGAAGGCAAAACTGTCACGGCAGAAGATTTGCTTAAACTGCTTGATGAAGAACTTGTAAAATTGGAAAAGCAATTAGGCCCTCAAAAATTTGGTGAAAGTAAATACGGATTAGCAAAACGATATTTAGCAACTCAAATTACCGGCAAGGAATATTCCGAATTTTTGACCACACTATTGTATGACGAAATCACAACTGCTTATAATAAGGCTAAACTTTAAATTGTTAATGGTTTTCATGCCGATATTCGGATAATGCCGAACTACTGTAATGTATTGATTAAAAGTCCCCGGGACAGTGGAGGTTCTTTATTGAATACTACATCAAATAAGGGACTTTTAATTAATACGTTACGGTATTTCTATTTTAAACATTCTGTTTTATCTCATTGTGAATAATTAAAAATAAATTAAATATAGTGATTCTTCAAATGATAATTTTATTCTGAAATTTAAATGCGTATGTTTGTGATCATAAGACAACAGAAAATTGTTCATTCATATTAATGCTTTATGAGTTTTGTGATTTATTGTTACAGATTAACCATATAAAGCTCGGTGTTAAGGTTTAAAATTGTAAAACATAAATTGAGGAAATCACGGATATACCTTAACTCCGATAAATTCAACCGATTAAATGAATACCCGAAAATCTCGTGATGTAGGGAACTACGGTACCGGAGAAAGTTTTCGGACACCGAAATTAATTTTTTGAAACAAAAATATCAATCATATCGAAAATTTATAAGCCTGAAACCGGTTCCGAAAATATTTAAATTTTAAAAACAGGTCTAATCATAAAAAAATCGTTGATTGATGATTGATTAAGAAAATTTTTTTCTTGATCAATCAAAATCTGATTATCTATATCGAGTATGTTCGATTAAGCATGTAATTTATAAGAGCATACATATTTATATATTTCCCAAAAATTATTAACCGGGTCATAAACCGGGTTATTTTTGTACTTGTCTCCTGGTTATTTATAGCAATGTTATTGTCCACATAAGTGGCAATAACCAGAAATATGCCAGACGATCTGATAATGACGGAATGGCAAAGCGCAACCAGTGTGCGTTATCCCGTTTTACATGAATAATAACTAATTTATTCTCAGGTAGTATTAGTAGTCGATGCCTAAACTATCGACTGACTAGATCGATGTTATCCCAACTAAATATTTAAATATCGATCCAGGAATGACAGTTGACCGATCAAAAAATTCAAGATACTAAGTATTACTAGATTAATGCGCAACATTGTGTGTCCGGAACCTATAATTTCATGTAAAAACGAGTTACACTATATAAAGTTAAATATCGACACGTGAGCGGACAACCAAGATTACGTTTTTTGAAACAACTTTTTTTTTTGGATGCAACGTAAATCAAAATAATCTGATGCATCAAAAAATGTAATTATTACACACGTACGTACGTAGTGTTCCGCAGACCCCGATCCGAGATCCGGATCCGATCCGGATCCGTACTCGTCCGGATCCCAAAAATCAAGATTCGGATTCGGTCTGTCGAATTCGGATCCATAATAAATATCCGAAAAGATCCGATCTGCAATATGTAAAGATCCGGTCAGGATTCGGATCCGTGTATATCCGTATATTTAAACACTAATCCGAATCTATACTTGGACCCGATTTGAAATTTCGGATCGGATTCGGATCTTTAAAAATATCCGTCCGATCCGATCCGTGCGGAACACTAATACGTACGGCAGACACCAAATACAAAAGTTACGATTTTGATGTTGCAAGTAAAAAATGTAATTTTGTATCACCTGAATGTCCGGAGCGTAGTGATGAAAAATAACCATTTTTATTGAATATTGCAACTAATTAAATAACTTTAGTTAATATAATAATTTTTTATAATTAAAATATATAAATTTGCAAAATAAAAAAATAGTTGCATGTTTATTTATAGATATGATATAATTTTTTTTACAATATAAATTATTATATATGTTGTGCGTCGAAATGGAATTATTGTTGATTTAAAATCCACTAAGGTTGGAACGGAATTCTAAATGCAACACAAGTTGGTACGAAACTTAATAGCAACTTAAGTTGATTCTAGATTGTAAATTTAATATGAAATACATTTGTAAATAGACTAGCGAGGTATGTATAATCTTACTCAGATGCGCCCAGGGTTGGCCAATGGACCAAAAATATGGCTTAGCATATACCAATGGACTATGTCCATTGGTCCAACGGACAATGTCCATTGACATCTTTTCATCCAACCCTGCGATGCGCACAACAAATTTCACTGTCACATGACAACAACAAAATTTTTATGTTAGTTAGGGTTAGGGTTAGGGCCCATGTTAAGGATAGTTATAGGTGATTAAATAGTAAAATCGTTTAGGAAAAACTTTTTGTTAGTGAATTCCCTATGGAAACTCGATACACAGAGATGTATGTATAAATATGAAATTGTATGCGGGTAAGCACGGGTTTCATAATCACTGCACGGAAACTGCACGGAAACTAATCCAAAAAATTAATACACGTTATCACACGAAAAATTGAAATCCGTGCACTATTGTGCATAATATTATACATATATTGACATTTATTAATTTTAATGATCACATAATTTCTGTGCACTAACGTGCACAATCGTTAAGATTCTTAACGATCATAATTTTCGTGCACTGACATGCACAATCGTTAAGATTCTTAACGATCATAATTTTCGTGCGCTGACGTGCACAATCGTTAAGATTCTTAATGATCATAATCATAATTTTCGTGTTCTGACGTGCACAATCATTAAGATTCTTAACAATCAAAATTTCAGTGCACTAACGTCACAATCATCAAGATTCCTTAACGATCAATTTTAATGATCATTTCTGTACATGATGTTAAGACTCCTTAACGATCATAATTTCAGTGCATTAATATCATAATCGTCACAATTGTTAAGATTCTTAACGATCATAATTTTTGTGCATGATATTATAATTGTCACAATCAAAATCCTTAACGATCATAATTTCATGTACTAACGTAATGATCATTAAGATCCTTAACGATCATAATTCCGGTGTGACATATCCACCGATTTGGTTTCACCCCAAAATTAGCCAATCATGATCAAGAATTATTTGCTATTAAAATTTATTACAAAGTGAGTTTTGACAACAACGGTCTTTTAAATTTACTTATAATTCATAATTAAGTGTATAGAATATTGTAATATCTACATGTTTAATTATTAGCTGAAAGTAAGTTAAAAAGTTAGTTTTTCTGAAAAGTTCTTCTGAATTTACCTTTACCCATTATACAACTGAACATTCAATGACAAACTGATCCTTTTCTACACGAAAATACCAAAACACTTCAACAACTAGTAATAGTGCTTTCTTTTACAGCTTGGCATAGCTGTTCTTTGAATATTTATTGCTTATTTATCTCATATAGAGGCCAAAAAACTATTTTATTTGAAGGTTTCGTTTGTTATTCTTCACATCACTTAATAGCAAAAGTTTGTGTAATAGTTTATTGAAAAAAGACCCCTAAAAATCAAATTGGTGGATATGATCGTTATGATTCTTAATAATTATAAATCCCATGCATTGACGCACATAAATATATTCATTTTTGTTAATTTTTTTGTTTTTTTTTTTTGCACTTGACAATACAGTAATAATTTCTGTGCATTGACGCGTACAAATTATATTTGATTTGTAAGCAAATAAATATTTGATTGTTTTTTTGTTTACTCTTATAATTTTTATTATTTTCTTTATTTTTTATAATTTTTTTTTATACTTTATTAATTTTTATATAATTTTTTTTAGTTATTAACATTGTTTTCAAACCATCCTTTAGAGTTATTGTCTTGGAAGTTGCTCTTTTGAAATCACTATCATTTTGGTATATATTTTTTTATCATTTTTGGTAGTATTGCAGCTTTATTATTTTTTTTTTACTACAGTCAGACCTCCATAAATGCAACCTCCATAAATGCAATACCTCCCTAAATACAGGTTTTTTTCTATTCCGTAAAATGTTATTAGTGCTAAATGCACGTTCTATATTCTGTAAATGCACGTTCTCTTGAATAACATTTTATATCACACTAATCTCCCTAAATGCACGTGGCCAATCAAAGTTTAGTATTTAAGATAGGTTATTCAGTTTGTTAGAAGTTACACAAACTTGATGATCTAATTTTTAAAAGCTGCAATTTAATTGGCTCTCTCTAAATGCAAACCTCCCTAAATGCACGTTGTAGACTTGTCCCTACGAGTTGCATTTATGGAGGGTTGACTGTATTATTTTTCTTTTACTTTTTAATACTTTCTGTATATTATTGCATTTTAGTATCTTTTTTGAATTATTGCTATTGAGTTGCTACAATCGAATTTGTCCCTATTGGAGTTATTTCTAGAGTAGTTATTTTGAATTTTGTTTTTTAAAAACTTTTCATTTTGGTACTATTACTTTGTTTTTTTTCAATATTATAAGTTACTGGGTTATTTTTAAAGTTGTTAGTTTTGTAATTAGAAGTATTTTCTTATTTGGTATGTAAATTATTAAATTAAAGTATTTGTATTATAAATTTAATTAATAAAATAATTAAAATTAATTAATAAAATACAAAATATAGTTAATAAAACTTAAAAAATTTAGTTAATAAAGTTATAAAATTTAATTAATAAAATAATGCATATATGATATGCGTTATTATCAGGGACCCGGAAAATTTTGGAAATAAATTTTTCCAAATTATTCCAAATTTTTGGCCTAATTTTGATATTTCCAAATTTTTGCATTTTGGCCAAATTTTTCCAAATTTTTTACCGATTTTCCTGCATACATGTGATCTCTGACCAATAAAAATACATACAATAAAAATGTGCTACTAGTTTTTCGATCCTAATTTTGACAGGCCATCCGGATTCTATCAAATCCGGATTGAATCCGCATTAGATTATGTATAAAGCTTACTTTGGGTACATCCTTAGAAAAATCTCTAACCTGGATATCTGAATTTGTCTGGATTGAAGGATCAATCCAGATTTCAGATTTAGGATCAAAACACTATGCTCATAAAGTTTACACTCATAATTTTGCCAGTTCTCTCGCAAAAGTACAAGAGTTAATTTATACAATATAGTCTTTTTTTTTTTTAAATACATGAAAAAAAATCCCTACTAAAAATTATCTAAGCATGGATTGAAGTCGACAGACATACCACAATTATGCAAATAATAAATTTTGATAAATTTCCTACGAAATTCAGAATTGGAAAATTTTTTACTAGTTATGATTACACAGAATCATGTTTTTTGATTGGTCAACAGAGCTTTTTTGATGAAAAATAATCCAAATAATTCCAAATATTCGAGGATTTTATCCAAATTTTATCCAAATATTGGCCAACGTCCAAATAAATTTTTGCAATTTCCAAACCAAAATTTTCCGGGTCCCTGGTTATTATATATATATGTATGGATATATGGGGTCTTTGCCTTGAAAATGACCCTATGGCACTATAAATTTTTTCTGATGTAAACAATAAATAAAGATTGTGTAACCCAAACAATCCAAACTTGAATTTCTGCTAATTTTAGATATGATTTTTACAAAATTTTTTATTATTGGATAAAAATTGATCTGTATAACAATGCCCTGTGCAAAATTGACGATATTCGCTATGGTCAATCTATTTTTAGATATTCAAAAAAATTTTCTGTCAAATTTCTGAACTGGCATAACTCATTTTAACATTAAACTAACCAGTTATAAAATTTGCTCAAAATGAGCTTTGTGTTTCATAAATTAAGATTTAGCAAAAATCTCAATTTTGGTTTGGGGACCTTAGAACCCTATTTTCAAGGCAAAAACCCCATATGTTATTATATGGGGTGAGTCAGTAGAAAAGGGGCAAATTTTTTCCAAACAAAAGTTTTTTTGACTTTAAGCTTAAATATCTTAACAACTAACTATTTTAATAAATTTAATAAATTTTTTTTATTTTAATTCTATATAATTTCAAGATTAAAATAAAAATGATTTTAGCAAATTTAATTAAATAGTTGTCAAGATATTTTAGATTAAAAATTAAAAAAATTTTACTAAAAATAATTTGTCCCTTTTCTACTGACTTACCTCTATATGTTACTTGCACATAAATATGCACGAGACAATGCATGAGAAAACACATAAAGTTGCATGTTTTACGTGCACTATTGCACAGAATCTGAGCTTTATTAAGTGCTATAAATGTGTTTTCCTATATATTGTCTCATATAGATTTACGTGCAGGTCCATGAGAACCCCGAAATACACGTTACATAGATAGGTTAGGTATGAGTTTGCTTATTTTTGAGGTTTTTATACAGATCTTTTTTATTTATAGTAATTTTTTTGCTTATTTTTAAAATTTTTTCTGCAGAACTTTCTTTTTTTAGTAATCCTATAATTAACTTGACATATTTATGTATATTTCGGGTCCTGGTCCATGTGATTCATATCCAGACTTTTTCATGTATTGCAGTATCATTCTGTGCTACAATTTGTTATAGGGATGAAAAATGGTTTTTTACATATTTTTTTGCAAACCAAGAAAGCAAATGTTTGTTTTGAAACTTCCTTATCATGTTACATTGGGGGCATCCATAAATAACGTTATGTACCCCCTCATAGTAGCGCTTGACCCCCCCTCTACTATATAAAAAAATTTTTCAAAATCCGTATATTTATATATAAAATTCTACAAAAACTTGAATATATTATGATCCAGTAGTCCAATCTGAATGATTTTGGTACCATTCGATTCGTCTCTATGAGACGAATCCAATAGTACCAAAATCATTTCATTTGGATTACTGGATCATGTTTTATTAACGAAATACTATTGATTTTATAGTAATTTTATAAGAAAACATAATAACCAATAGTATTTCGTTAATAAAACGTGACCCAGTGCTCCAAATCAAATGAAATTGGTGCCATTCGAATCCTCTCCTCGAGACGATTCGAATGGTACCAAAATCATCCAATTTTGACCACTGGATCAAGTTTTAGACAAATTTTAATAAAAAATTGCGTTATGTTAGGGGGACCCCCCCTACATAGTGAAAAATCGTTATATTTTGGGGGACCCCCCAAATATAACGTTATTTATGGATGCCCCCATTATACAATTTTGCAGTTTATCACTGGCTAACATCTGTAGATCATCATGTAATAGTGAAATTTTTATTACTAGTAGTATGCTGTTGGCACAGCTAGAGTTATATCAAAGATTATATAACTAGGACTGTGTTATTGCTAGGTTGTAAATAGAGCCATTAAACATATAAAAAACTATATATTTGTCTAATGACTTTTTTCATTAGGCTATGTAAGCTCAAACTCTGCTTTATTGGTTTGTGTTCAATTATATGAATTTTGTAAACCATTATATAAATAATATACAATTTGTTTTTCATATATATCTTTCTATAATAATACTTCTATTTTATAGACCAGTTTACTTAAGGTAATAATCTATATTAAGAGAGTAGTACAATCATTAATATGCATACTTTGCTTGTTTTGCTTGTTCATTACAAATGTATTTTATAATGTTCATATATTTAAATAAACCAATTTTACTTAATAAAGGGCATGACATTTATTATATGATTTTTACTATAGATATATAGTCAGAGATAATAATTCTATCTATATATTATATTAATCAATTAGAATTAAATAAAGTAATTATACTATATATAGATAGGTGTGGCTACTAAGTAAAAAATATTACATGATAAATGGCATGCCCCTAAGTATATCTTAGATTATATGACTACTATGGAGTATTTATTTTATAGTTTTTTTTTGTTAGCTATAGCTAAAATACCTTATATAATTTGATTTTTTTGTAATATACTTATAATATTCTTTTTATAAAATTGTTGGTATATACTATAGTTTGACTAATTTTTATAGCCAAAATGGTTAATAAATCAATGTCTAAGTTTTGAGTATAAAATGCTACAAGTAATTGCCTTAAGGTTAGATAATGTCATGACCAAAATATTTTACCTATCTACCGTATATTCCTGAAAATAAGCTACCTTTTTTGGTAAAAAAAAACGGGAGGTAGCTTATTTTCGAATAAAAGAAGTTTTTAACTGGTTTTTAGCGATTGTAAATAGTCGCTACATAGTAAAGTTTAAATTTTACTATGCAAATCGATAAAAATCGATTAAGTAACCTTATTCAGGAGACTAAAATGCATATACTCTAAGATTTTCATGCGAATCGGAGAACTTTATATTATTTGAGTTTTAATTTTTACGTTCGTTGTATATATTTTTTAAAAAATTTTTAATTTTTCTGCTGAACGTAATAATTAAAACTCAAATAATAAAAAGTTCTCCGATTCGCATGAAAATTTCGGAGTATATGTATTTTTGTCTCCTGAATAAGTTTACTTAATCGATTTTTATCGATTTGCATAGTAAATTTAGACTTTACTATGTAGCGACTTTTGTCAATCGTGGGGTAGCTTATTTTCGGGTTAAAGACGTTTTGGAGTTTTTTGACCAAAAGAGGGGGGTAGCTTATTTTCAGAGTAGATTATTTTTGGGAATATACGGCAGTTATAGTGTCTGAAAATAAAAGCTTATAAAGACCAAATGATGTTAATTGTAAACTGGCTTTTTGTTCATCTATAAAACACCAGGCATGAGTTTATCTTAGTAAAGTATTTACTATAGTTAGAGCCAGTGTTTAAAATTTGATGTTCTCATGTTCTCATGAGAACACTAAATTTTTTTTAAGAACATTAATATTTAAAATAATGTTCTCTTATTTGAGAACATTTTGTACTGATAAAATGTTCTCAAAATATTACTAGTTTTAGTTTTTTTTTACATATTTGAAAAAAAGATTTATAGTTGCAAAAAGTTATTATATGATCAATTCAACCAATTTAAATGTTCTAAGTACTATTAAAATCAGAAAGCCTTTGTTTATAACTTTGCTTAAAAGTCCAAGATAGGTTTATACAATAAAAATATATACATATTAAAAAAATAAAATTCTATATAATGAGAACATTAAAATTTTTTTGAGAACATTAATGCTCTAAATTTAGTTCATTTAAAAACATAATTTTGGATTTGAATTTTAAACACTGGTTAGAGCCAAAATTTTAAGTAATTCTAAGTAGTTCTTAATATAAATTCTTTTAGTTACTAATAAGCCAAAAATATTTTGTACTCTTTTGGGGTTTTTTATTGCAAATATAGCTTTATTAGAAGTGAGAACTTTAGATATTATCTTAATTTTAGCTAAATTAAAGAGTTAGCTTGCTAATATAATAGCTAAAAAAAATAGCTTTATATAGTAACTATAAAATATCTATAGCATTGTTATTTTCTAGGAATTGCCAATCTTATTATTTATTGGAGGTAGTAGGTTTTATTGTAAATTCTTTTTATTGCTTTTACTATAATTAGATAGGATTCGATAAAAAACTAATCAATCCAGTCATATATTTTGCAATAGTATTGTATACTTTTTTTATTTCTAGTTTGTTGTTAAAAAATATTATAATGCTATTTAAAGGTTTAATAATAGAATTTATATATTTTTTAATATATAGTTAGACTTCTCTAAATATATATTATTGGGACTAGTGGGTCTTTGGAATATATATAGATAGGTCATGTATTAGGTTGCTTATTTTTGGTTTATTTATATAGTTCAAACAACCTAGTCCCGACAAATGAAATTTTCTAGTAGGCAAATTTGAAATTTATTTGAAATTTACATAATAAGCACATAATATAGCCAAATTTGATATTTTCATTATATGCGGCCAAATTTGATATTTTCATTATCTATGGCCAAATTTGATAGCATTTTTTCCAAAAATGGGTTAAAAATACTATTAATTAAAGCATGCGTTTTTGGACTATAGAATTGAGTATTTAAAGTATTGATTTATATAATAAAATTTTTGTCGATGCCTATTTTTATAAATGCCATATGTGAATAGAAGCGATCTAAAAATAGATTTTAGAAATTAGCTTGTTGATTCTTCAGATAGTTATAAAAAAGAGCTTGCATGATTGGCTAATTCATATAGATCAAACAGGTTCTACTAATAATAGATCATCATTGTTGTTGTTACACTAAATTTCAAATGTGATTTTCTCAAAATGGAAAAAAGCCATAAGCCATGTTTTAATTAACTGCGCCCTATATAAAAGCAATTATAATATTTGGATAGGAAATAACTCCAATTAAATAAGATATTATTCTTAACATCAATTATATGAAAGTAGGACCCCGAACAATATATATAAAGGTTATATTGAAATTTTGAATAAAAAAATGCTTTTTTACTAAAATGTTATATTTAAAAAGAGATAAGGGCCATGACATTTATTATGTAATATCCATTTACTATAAAGGCTTATCCCCCACCCCTACCTAAAACCAATCAAAATACTCAATTTTGTTACACAAAAAAATATATTTATTCCATATTAATAATTCTTGATTTTGATTGGCTAATAGTCTATCTTGTATAACGTAAGATTTTGTCTGACCCCTACCCCCTAAAATATTACGTAAAAATGTTATTGCCCTTATTGGCCAAAAGGTTATATTTAAAAGTAACAAAAGCCTTTAATGTTATGTTATTTAAAATGGATAAAATTAATAAATTTTAAATCGGTTATATTTAAAATTTAGATAACCAAATAAAAAAAAAAAAAAGGAAAATCTTTTTTGAAGAAAAATTTTTTTTGAAAAAAAATTTTTTTGGAGAAAAATTTTTTTGGAGAAAAATTTTTTTTGAAGAAAAATTTTTTTAAAAAAAATAGTTTGTTAAACAAAAATATATATTTGTTATATTTTTAAATGGATAAATTATTTAAATATTAAAGCTTATATATAAAATAAGGTTAATTAGCTCTAATAAAAAGTAGATAAAATTTACAAAAAGTTTATATTAAAGCTAATATAACCTCTATATGTATTGTTCGGGGTTCTATGAAAGTGATAATAAAGAATCAAACAAGTTGGATAATATAGTGTTTAATGATAATAGTAATAACAAGATTGTTTCAAAAACGTGTCCTCTTATATAAATTTAACAGAATTTGATGTCTCCTTTACATTAAAAAAAAGTATTAGCAATAAAATTTCTAACCTTATTAAAAAAATAAAGAAAAATAAGTTCAATGCTTTCTTAAAGACTATCAATATAAAGGAAGCCAATAGGTAGGGTTCTCAATAGGCTGGGTTGGGCTGGGTTTATCTAAACCCAAGCCCGGCCCGTAAAATTATAAACCCGGCCCAAGCCCGGCCCAATTCATCACAGGTTTGAAATATAAGCCCAAACCTGGCCCAAGCTTAGCCCAGCCCAACCCAACCCAACCCAAGCCTGGCCCAACCCAAGCCCGCCCAACCCAAGTCTGGTTCAACCCAAGCCCAGCCCAACAAGCCTGGTCCAATCCATAATTTGCAAATAGTATTACTAATTAATTAATCATCAACAATCAATTAATTGTCCAATAAAATTATCATTGATTAGTTGGCAACTTGACAACTAATTAATTTTTGATTTGAAACACTAAGATAATTATATTTTTTAAATAATTTAATTATTAAAATATATATTCTTGAATCTATTATATTATATTATACTAAAAATTACACACTTTACCAAATTAACTAGAATATTATTTAGTTAATTTTTATTAGATATTTCAAGAATTATAAAAATAGCTAACTAGATTAAAAAAACTATAGTTCAAAAAGAAATAAAATTTTAACATCTAATATAAATACAATAGGCCTGTAACTAGTAAAAACTATATATTTTTAATGGGTATTGCCGGGTTTTATCGGGCCTCTTTATAAAACCTGGGCCTGGCCCATTATTTTACAAGCCCAACCCAAGCCCGGACTAATTAATCACGGGCTTAAAATTTGGGCCCAAGCCCGGCCCAACCCACAAATTACCGGGTTTGCCTAGCCCGTTGCAAACCCTACCAATAGGTTAAAAATGGTGGTAAATGTAATTAAACAAGAAGAAAAAGAAAAGTGAGCTATTGTGAAATCAAAACAAAAGCTTCTTTAAAAAGCAAATGTATATAAACAATTCATATTATGCTTAGAAAGTAATTGTAGTATCAGAGGAGCCCTAAAGTATGCTTGTTCCAAAGTAAAAACTTCACATACTTTATTTTTAACAAAATGACAAAATTCTTCTATTTATATATCAATCTTTTTATATTTATTGCCTGTTGTTAAATTTTTATTTCTCCATGATAGATCTTACCAAATAATAATAAACTTTTAGTTTTTGAAAAACCCATCAATAAGGCATTGCTACACCTCTCACAGGGTAGTAAGTTTATAGCATTCTCAAAAAAACCTGTGAGGAAAACCATATTTGATATTCTGATATAAAGAAATGTATAGGTGCACTTTATCATACTGTATTCAAAACATTTCATAAACATGGGCAAGTCACAATTAATACGCAAGCATAGTCAACTAATGAGATTCTATCATTAATTGTTATTTCGAATACTATAAGATTCAATAGACAATTGAATTTTTAGCATTTGTAGTCCCATCACTAATTGTTTCTAACAAACTTAATGACGTTTATTTATTATTCTAATATATGGTCCGGAGCGAAAAGGTTCATACCTCAAAAATGAAATTAATTTTTGTACTTAAATAGCTTAATAAATTATAATTAAATGTTTCTAATTTTTTTATATAAAATAAAGTAGGTTATAATTTATCTTTTTGTATAATTTTTATTATAATAATATAGTTTTATTTTAACTATTCATTATATATAACTTTTTGAATTGAGTAAAAAAAAAAAAAACTTTTTTAGAAAAAAATCTATTTTAACCATTTTCGCAAAAAGTATGAAGTTTTATAAGTTTGTATTACGCAAGTGCATTAGTGTGCATATAATAAACATACAGTTAAAATTTGAGCAAAATTGGATCACTAGTTGTTAAAAAATTGGTCATTAAAGTCAAGTAATTATATTTTTTTACTATATAAAATATATAAAAATTACTATTAAATTTATATAGTAAATTTTACAATTGATTTTTTAAGAAAGTTAGCATAATTAAAACTTTTTATTTTATCAAAAAAGTTATTAAAAATTTTATATTTTTAATAATCAGAATACTAGTCACTTTTAATAAATTAAAAATATTAAAAATTATTTTGTAGAATAAAAAGTTTACTATTAACTATTTGAGGTACGAACTTTTTTGCACCGGACCATACTTTATATTATATAAAAAAACTTTTTTGCAATTACAATTTTATTCAAATTTTTATTTTTTGCTATAATTGTTTGACAATAATGCAAAATAAAGTCTATTTTACAATACTTGGCAATGGATATTAGCATAATGGATTTTATAATAAAGCTCACTAGAATCAAGTTTGTTTTTGCATGCATATGGGCTAATTTTGCCTTGAATAAAATTACTAAATTTAGTTTAAACCCTTGTTTAACTTTTTTTGATTGGTTTAACAAATTCTTAGAGTGATTAGTAGGTGATTGTTTTGATTGATGAGAGTTTATTTTGCATGTTCTGTAAAAAGAATTTAATAGATATGTACAGTCAACTCTCTCTAATCTGAACTACCGGGACTGCTTTTTTTTACTATGTAAAAATTTGGGAAAGTTCAGTTTTTAAAAAGTAATATATGGCTTATCCAAACTTTATAATAAAATTTACAAATGTTTTAAGAGATTTTGTTCAGTTTAGAGAGAGTTTAATAGTGCATCACCAAAATTTGCACGGGATTACTATCGATTTTATCAGTTATTGGATAGTAATTAATTTAAATCCCTCCTGACGATAACTATTGATTAAAATAATAATCGGTAATAATCAATAGATATCAAATTTAAAAAATCACAATTAGTATCGTTTAATAACGAATATCATTTAATAACGAATAATGATTCTAATCGATTTTTTCTAATTGTACCAATATCAATACTATTATACTCTATACTTATTACTCATATTTAGTAAATTGATATTAATATCTAAAATTACTTTTTATAATACAGACAAATGCAATTTAAATTTTATTAATTAAAAAGAAATACATATCGCTAAATTACATACAACAAATATGACTAATCAAAACTAAACTAATTAGCATAATTATCAACTCCAAACAAATCATCCATTTCTTTCTGTGAAAACCCCTAAGAAGAAGCCCTAGATACCCTCGATTCCCTAGATTCTGATTCGGGAGTATTTTGCTATGAATCAGAAGAGTGCCGAACTTCTAATTCATTGTTCATAATTGTTTTAGACGAATTATACGATGGACCACTGTTATTAAAATTGTTCTATATTTATTAAAACATTAGTTTGTTTAAAATATTGTACAATAAAAGAAATAAAGAAAATGGCAAATATATACAAAATACTTCTCTATACGAAGTTTAATATTTTCTCGTCGCATGTAATACTTTTGGATTTTGGATTTAAGAATATGTCGCATATCGCTAGTGCAAAAGCGCAGTGTTCGCTTGTTAGGGTGGGAACAGGACCCCGAACAATACATATAGAGGTTACATTAGCTTTAATATAAACTTTTTAAAATTTTTATCCACTTTTTATTAGAGCTAATTAACCATATTTTACATATAAGCTTTAATATTTAATAAATTTTAACCAAATATTAAATATAACAATACTTTTTTTTAAAAAATTTTTTCAAAAAAAATTTTTTTCTAAAAAAAATTTTTTTAAAAAAAAATTTTTCTTAAAAAAAAATTTTTTAAGAAAAAAAATTTTTCTTAAAAAAAAATTTTTCTTAAAAAAAATTTTTCTCAAAAAAAAAGTTCTCAAAAAAAAATTTTTCTCAAAAAAAAATTTATCTCAAAAAAAAAGTTTTTCCAAAAAAAAATTTTTCTTAAAAAAAAATTTTTAAAAAAAAAATTTTTCTTAAAAAAAAAATTTTTCTTAAAAAAAAATTTTTTTCAAAAAAAGGTTTTTTTAAAAAATTTTTTCTTTATCCAAATTTTAAATACAACCTATTTAAAACTTATTAATTTTATCCACTTTTAATAATATAACATTAAAAGCTTTTATCCACTTTTAAATGTAACCTTTTGACCAATATCCACTTTTCAAATGTAACATTTTTGTAAAAAAGTAACCTTTTTAGCCAAAATTTCAATATAACCTCTATATATATTGTTCGGGGTTCTGTGGGAACTGCAACTTTCGAAAATGCAGCCCTTGCTATCGCAGAGATCCAAAACACATTTTCACTGTTTGTTTTAAACAATAAACGATAATACTTAGCTATTTTTGGATTTTCTTTCCATTTTACAATTATGGGGGCCTTGGTGTTGTTTTTTAAAGAGGGCAACTGTTCTGAGCCAAAACTTTCCACATTGCCGACCTACTGCTCTGCAACACTGCACCTCGATTTTTGCAAAAAGCTATTATTACAAATTTATTAAGTTAAAATAATTAAAATAGCAATTAATAATATTATAATGAAAAGATACAAATATTAATTGTTATCGTTAGTAATCAATAAAATAACAATATTAAAAAAAAATATTATCAATTAATGTTGTACTACACTATACTATTCATCGTGAAAACGATTTGTATACTATTTTGGACTCATACTTCACATAAAGTCAAGAAGTTTTTTCTTGAGATAATTCTTCAACGCCTTCTTCAGAACACTCTGGTTTGGGTAAACATGGTTCGGAAATAGCTACTTTACAATGCCATTATATATCCCCTTTAAAATAAAAAAAAACAAACCAAATATTTACAACAAATATATTTGATATAAAAAAAAATATATTTAGAAAGAAATTCACTTATATCCATCACTTGAGGGGAGAGTTCATTCTTTTGCTTCTTTTGCTTTCTCTTTAGTTCAGTTTTTATTTCTTGAACATCTTTAGTGAGCAGTTAAGTAATGAGTACAGTTGCTAATTTTGGGTGTAAAGCCTTCCAAACTCTTAGTAGTAGTGGTGGTGGTGACAGTCTTGTTTTTTTTTGTTTTATAAAAAGAAAAAAAAGTTTCTCATTAATAAAAAAAAAAAAAGGTTTTCATTCGAAGAACAACAAAAAACAAAAAAAAAGACATATATATCATACTATTATGATTACGTAGTGGATCTTGATTGGTTGATCTTTTATGTGATCCAACTGGATTAGGTGAAGAATGATTTCCATCATTATCTGGTGGTGATAAACGACGAGACTGGGATTCATAACGAAAAGGTAGGAGTGCTTGAAAAGGTTAATGTGATTGTTGATAAGATTGTCGACAAGAGGGTTGGCGAGAGTATTGTTGAGATGTTTGTTGTTAGCGACTTTTTCCACTCATTTTGGAGAAAATGCTTTGTACTTTTAAAATACATTCCGATGGATCTAATGAATTATAATCATAAGCAAAATTATATGGTATATTAGAAACCGATTGAGAACAAAAAGTATAAGGTGTTTGTTGAGGGGCGTTATTGGGTATTTGTTGAGAATAAGCGGATTATATGGTGTATTAGATAGTTGAAAACAAAAAGTATGTGTGTTTGTTGAGGATTATAGTCATCATAAGGAACCAATTGAAAACGAACATTTTGAGATGGTTGTGGTTGTTTAGAATCAGTATTATATAGTTGAAAACGAAAGTATGAGTGTTTGTTGAGAATTATAGTTATCATAAGAAACTGATTAAGAACGAATGGTTGAGGTTGTTTAGGGTCAGTATTATATAGTTGAAAACGAAAAGTATGAGATGTTTGTTGAGGATTATAGTCATTATAAGGAACCGATTGAGAATGAACATTTTGAGATAGTTGTTTAGGGTTATATGGTATATAAGAAACTGATCAAAAATGAACAGTTCAAGATTGTTCATTATTATGTAGTGTATTAGGAGTAGAGGAAGGTGAGTTTTTTGTGTTTTTAATTTTTCAAAATTACAAAAAAGAAATTTCAATTACTTTCAAACGCTAGAAATTCATTGTATTTATATAATTGTAAAGGCTTTCGTAAGCAGAGGAAAAAAAAATTAAAACATAATGATGAAATACATACTTATACTTGCCGGACAAACCGAACAAACTTAAAACTCAAAAAAAAACAATTGTTATTTACAGAAAATTAAATCAAACAAATAATCTTAATATTTTGCAAATATATTATATATAGTTATAACTAGAAAACAGAATCTGTTAAAAGTCCGAAGCTTAATATTAAATATATAATTATTAAATCTCTAAATATGTGATAACCTCTTTGCATATATTTGTTTTTTTTTTATTTATACAATTATCGACTAAATAGAAAAGCTTAATATTACAATATACACAAAAAAAAATTTTTTTATGGATTTATTAGTATCGATATAGTACTAGCGATTCAAGCTAGTTAAATTTTTATAGATCATCAGCAGTTGGGTTGGTAATATTAAAATGATGGGGTTGTAATTTTAAAATATATAAAATTTTTAAATAAAATAATTTTTTTAATTTATAAAAAAATCTGGGCTGGCGGGTTAATTACATCGACAATATCAAATTAAACAACTAAATAATCTTTTAAAGACACTTAAGAACGAATACTTGACTAGCAAGAATAAGGCTATTACTGAAGTCTGGGATTAATACAAGCCATAGAACTGGATTGATATCTTACTCAAAATTAAATCTAACGATTTTTTCAAGTTCTTTTGCTTATTATAATAGTTTGCTTGAAAGTTCTCTTTGGAGACATATTAATATATAAAATAATTTAAATAATATTTTGTTAAGCAATATAAAAAAATATATCTAAGCAAAAGTTTAATAAGTTTTTAAAAAAAAATTTGAGTGATAGCTTAGTAAGTTATATTTAAGAATGTTTTGGGCAAAAGTTTATTAATACGTATATAAAAAAAAAACTTAAGTAAAGGTTTAATAAGTAATTTGAGAAAGCAAAGTTTAGTAAGCAATTCGAGCAAAGGCTTTAGTAAGTAATTTGAGTGAAGGTTCAGTAAAGTAATTAAAATAAAGTTTCAGTATGAGCAAAAGTTAAATAAAAAAAAAAAGGTAAAAGTTAAAAATATCACTTTATTGATGACAATGCGCAATCTTTGTTGTATTAGACCCGACGTGTATGTAGTAGTACTTATTTTTATTGGCTAATTATGCGGCGTGACAGATACTATTATGTAATGATCACATGATTAAATTTTTGTTCATATGTCTAGAAATATAGTGTCCTCAGCTACGCTTTGGACAAAAATATATATCAATTGTTTAAATAAGAATTATTAACAAAGTTTTTGAGAAATTAGTTTGACCAGAGTTTGGGATTTGGGCGCGGACAAACCCAAACTATAATAGTTTGGGATTTGGGCGTGGACAAACCCAAACTATAATAGTTTGGGATTTGGGCGGCAACTATATACATACCAGAAGAAAATATAATGAAAAAAAAATTTAAAAGATACTTATCTTATTTGTAAGCAGGAAAAAAGTTAATATCAAATGTAATGAAAGAGAAAAAATTAAAAGATACTTATCTCATTGTAAGTAGTGAAAAAAAAATAAAAAAAATAAAACGTAATGATAAAAAACATACTGATTGAAAAAATTGAATAATGAAAACGCTTTTGATTATTATATTGTAATGACAATATTCTGAAATTTATTGCGTGGCTGAGTTTTTTGTATATTGCATAATTTCGCTAAATGAGAAAACCTGAGTGACATCGGGCTTTTAATTATATTTCGTAACGGACATAATCGATTTAATTTATTAGATAATAAATTGAATCGATTATGTTTGTTACAAAAGATAATTGAAAGCCCGATGCTGCTCGGGTTTTCTTTGGTGCACAAGTTAGGACACACATTAATATGACACTAGTTGTTTACTAGCACATGAAAAATTGGTTTGAAAAATAAAATTCTTTGGCGCACATGTTAGATCATGCATTAATATGACACTAGTTGTTTACTAGCATATGAAATTGTTTTGAAAAATAAAAATTAAATTGATTTAAATCGATATAAATTGATATAAATTGATACAAACAGATACAAAGCAAATTCTCTGAATATTATCCTTTAGACATTCTTACGGACTTTCTTTATAATTGATAATCGCTTTAATTCAATATTCTTTTTTTTCTTTTTATCATTTGTCGTTTACTCTTTTCTTTTAAATCTGAAGAACAGAATCTAGTCTAAGTTTCGGTATCCCAGTGCTCTTTTATTTTTTCATTTTATCTCTTTCTCCTTCGCTTGATTTCGCTTAATATCGCTTAATATCGCTTATTTTCGGTTTCATCTTTTATCTTTATCCTATTATTCATTTTATTCATTCAATTTGCTTTTATTCTTTTTCTATTCTCTCATTTGCTTTTTTCTTTATTTACTTACATTTATTTTGCTTTCTTTTGCTTTCATCTTTTCGTTTTCTTTTGTTTTTTTGCGTTTTTAACCATTCTTATTCGCTTTTTCTTTCTTTTTCTTATTTGCTTTCTTTTTTCTATTTCTTCTATTTTTTTTCTTTTTACTTTCTTTCTCTTTATTTTTTCTCTCTTTTTTTGTTTCTCTATTTTTTTTCAAATGCGTTGGCAATGTTCTTATTGTCCTTGTGATTTTTCAAAATCTAGTTCATTATCTTAACACATTTCTCAACGTTATCCCTATATTAATGACAAGGCAAGTCAAACTGATCCTGACGAGCAAGTGAATTCTAGAATTTATAATCTTCTAGATTATAGTTCTAGTTACGATTCTTATACAGATGAATTTTTTATAGTATATGGAGTAAATTAGTAATAATTTGTTAATAAAGTTTTAAAACGATAATTAACATTATACTTAAATAAGGACGAAGTTATGTTAGATTCTGAGTTAGATTCTTCTATGCAAACAGAAAATAACTATGGTGTAAATTCTATAATATATAAAGTTAGTTGCGTTATAAATGCTATTATAAGTTATAAATGTTATATAATAATTGTATGTTAGAACGAAGATGTATCAGTATCACCTTATTCCGATATGGAAACAAAGCATCTTTCAGCAGATTCTGAGTCTTCTTTTATACCTATCGAAATTGATCCAGAAGACTACAAAGGTGCTTCATCTGATGATGCAATTCATGACCTTCTACATCCATATGAAGTTAATTGGCCCAATGATAGATATCGTGAATTTATAGAAATTATTAGTAAATATTAACTATCTAATTCGGTTGGTGATGCTTTTATAAAATTTTTCAATAAGCATTCAAATCTGGATGTTTCGCTTCTCCCTTCAACAACAAAGTTTGAAAAGGAATTTCTGGATAATTTAACAATCCCTTACATAACATTCAAAGAAATTCTTATTATAACGTTTCAAAGCATTAATTATACGTTTTATTATCGATTATTAATAAAGACAATAAAGTCTTTATTAATAATCGATAATAAATCAGCAAATCAGTTTTTAAATTTGTAAATAAAAGGGAGATAAGAAGTAACATAAAGTGCTATATCTTTGAAGAGCAATATAATTGCCTCTGGTGGGAATGAGAAAAATCGTTATTATTTTTTGGTCAACGATTACTATCGATAATTCTTTATTCTGATACAATGGCCCTAGCCATATGGAGTAATCTTCCGGACACCCTATATTTTTATCCTTAGGTAATATTAGTGTTTGAAATCAGGTTTATTTTCATATTAAAAAATCAGTTTTAATCAAATAAAATCGGTTTCAAACTCTAGGTAATATACCCAACTCCTAGTGAAACAAACCAGAATCTAAAGCTTTAATCAGGTACCTATCTATCTTAAAAGCTAAAGATTCCACAACAAAAAATTCTAAAGAATTTTGAAAATTACGAAGAAAAGTCTTTCATGAATGCTTAAAGATTTTGCTCAAGCCCATTGCTAATAGTCCGGAGCTTAATTTCGTTGTTTGTGGTAACTTAATAATATTTGTTTCACAAATTTCAATATTTATTGGCTAATTTGCTTGAGGCCAGTAAGATGGCCAACGTTTACTAGTCATCTGCATCAAGAAGTCCTTGTTATTCGTGTTTAGTATCGAGAGATAACTTGAATAATATTAATATGACTAATATATCATCAAGAACACCTAATTATATGAAAAAAGTAATAGAGGATGGTAAAAAACATTATTATTCAATTCATCCTGAACCAAATGCATTTTGGAAAATAAGGTATAAATTAAAATTAATTAGGTTTATGAGCATAAGTAAACTAATAAATGTATTATTATTATTATTATTTATATAAGTAAATGCTTTTTTTTAGCAACTTTAATATACAAGGCTATTGTCCCTGATTGAATGCATACTTTAGATCTTGGTCTCTTTAAGTATATGCTCAACTATACTAAAGAACTTTTAAACGATCAGTGTGAAAGACAAGTGATGCAAATCTTTAAGCAGCGATTAACGCTGATTTCTAGGCATAAGGGTCTCAAAATATTGAAAAATATATCCAAAATAATACACATGACAGCTAATGAATTAAGAAATTTATTAAAAGTAATAATTTTTGCGCTTGACAACCTATATAAAGATTATAGGAAGCCAGGAATTAGTAATTAACAGTTATGCCGCATACATTACAAATTTTTTCAGATGTATATTGCATCACGAGAAGAATCGTTTACTAACGATTCTTTAAATCAATTACAGGTATAAAACATAAGATTTTTGCTAAAAAAATCACCCTTCAGGACTTTGTAATTCATAGTTCCGAAAGGTAATTTTGTTAGCAAAAATCCCAAATACATAGTTTTTTACAAACGTTCAAATATTAAGAGGGCTTCCAAAAATTAGCTAATTTTTTTTACTATGAGCCCACCTTACTCCTACCCATACACCCCTACCTGATACCTCAATTAGCCAATCAGAATTTACGATTATTAAAAAGTTAGATATAATATTTAATAGTAAATACCTTTGATCTACTGGGCCATTTTTGATGATTTAACTACCAAAATGATCCTCACAATAAGAGAATTCTAGCAAGCTCTAAATCATTAAAATCTAATTACTGGATCCTAAGATAGAAATAAATTTGTGTTACTATAAAAGTTTTATAATTTATTAAAAAATTATAAACCATTTATAGTAATACAAATTTATTCTTATTACTGGATCCTGTAATTGGATTTTAATAATTTTGGGCTTGCTAGAATCCTCTCATTGAGCTGATCATTTTGGTAGTTAAATTATCGAAATTGGCCCAGTAGATCAAAAGTTATTAACAATTGAAAATTAATTTTCAATTGTTAATAACTTTTGATCTACTGGGCCATTTTCATTGATTTAACTACCAAAATGATCAGCTCAATGAGAGGATTCTAGCAAGCCCAAAATCATAAAAATCCAATTACAGGAACCAGAGATTGGAATATATTTGTGTTACTATAAATGGTTTATAATTTTTTAATAAATTATAAAACTTTATAGTAACATATATCTATTCTGATCTTAGGATCCAATAATTAAATTTTAATAATTTTGGCTTGCTAGAATCAAGAATCATTTTGGTAGTTAAATCACAAATTTGATCCAGTAAATTAAAAGTTATTAATTATTAAATATTGTTAATAAATCTATAATTTTGGTCAAAAATAATTTTGTATCTTTGGCCAGAATTATAAAATTTTGGCTGGAATTATATCTGATACTTTAGCTGACCCACCTATCCCCCTGAAATCAGCTGCTTTTTGGAAGCCCCCTAACAATTAATTTACAGGAATTAATTGTGAATTGGGCCCAAGAATTCATTAAAATATTTTCTAAATATTTACCAAGTGGGCTACAATTTCCAAAGCTTCATTCTTGGTGCTATCACGTAGTACTGCAAATAGAAAATATGGATCAATAAATAGTATAACGACTGAAACTTATGAAACACTTCATAAGGAATATGTGAAAATACCTTATCGAATGTCGAACAAGAAAGACTATATGAAACAAATATTGGATCCAGTATGTTTTAAATATAGTAAATCAGCACTAGCATTGGACATATATTTAATGCCAACATTGCTTAGTAGATATCCCTAAATATCGCTAATAATTGATTATTATTAGGTTAAACGGAAAAAACTCACCAAAAAAGAAGCTCTTAAAAAATATCACCAAACGAAAGGGTTTGGAAAACTTCTATATACTTTAACGTTAAGGTTAGAAGAACTAGAAGATTTCCTTTAGAAAAATATAAATAATTTGGACCCATTACAAGTCGAAGGCTTTCAAAACCTACTAACTGGCCTTGATGATTTTTTCGAAGTAAAATCAGCTGTGTCCCTTGACGAAAATAATTGTATAAAAATATTTTCTTCTGTATCTTTAGAAAGTACTGATATAATTCGTGCTATATCAAATTTTCATAGAAAAATAATGTTTTTAACATTACAGTAAGTGCACCTGATAATTAAAGAAATGAATTAAATTGGTATGGCTTAGTAAATATCAGTTTCATTTTATTTGATTTACACATATTTTAATGCTTTTTAACTATAAATAATGATAATAACAGCTATAAGTGACGAAGTTAGGAAATATTTTCTAATTTTGTGAATAATATATACTAATACATATAAAAAAATATCATTTATAAGATTCTGTTGATACTCAAGTTTTACCAAGCGATAGACAAAGATCTGTTAGAACTCGCTCTTGTTCGTTGGTATGATGAAGTTGGTGAATTATAGAGATGTCCTAAATTGAAATTAATTGAACAATACAGTTGTATACCTATAGATAGTATAGATAGAACCGTATATATAGTTGCAAGATTTGAAATAACAAATGAATATTTGATGAACAGTTTTATGTTCTAATATTTAATGCATATATTTAAAGGTATTTAATATTTAAAGTATATCCAAATTAAAGTATAATGCTAATTATCGATTAATAACGTAATGATCGATATATAGTGATTTTGATTAGTTCAATGATAATCGATAATTTGATCTATATCAATTACTTATCATTTTCATTATTAATTGATTTTGATATATATTGATTTATAACAAGTTAATCGATGTGTAGTATTTTATTTTAATCGATATAAATCGATTATGCGTTATAAATCGATATATATCTACTTAAAATATTTCATGATGTGTTCAGTTTAGAGAGGTTCGTATTAGAGAGAGGCGACTATATAAAACCTATTAAATTATCTTAAAACCTATTAGATTATCATCTAATTATTAGTTTGACTTTGTTATTGTTATAAGTAAATAGTGCTCCTACAGACCGGACTCGAACCAGACTTTAGTCAAGTCCAGTAAAAAAGATTTGAAAATTTTTTTTTGTTCTTTGGGAACATAAAATATTAAATTTATGTTCCCAAAAAATTTTTAATGTTCCTATAACTAAATTTCTTTCTCTTTCACTCTTTCTCTCTCTCTCACTCTTTCTCTCACTCTCATTCTCACTCTTTCTCTCACTCTCTCTCTTACTCACTCTCACTCTCTTTCACTTACACACACATACTCACACTCTCATACTCTTACACTCTCACACTCTCACACTCTCACTCTCTTATTCTCACTCTTACACACACACTCTCTCTCTCACTCTCTCTTTCTCTCTTCTCTCTCTCATACAAAAAAACTATCTCTATAGGGAACACAAATTATATCTTTTATATTCCCACTTTATTCCTAATAGGGAACATAAAATCTAAATTCATTGTTCCTAAATTTTTTTAAATGTTCCTGGGAACACTGGGAACATCAAATCTTTAATACTGGTCAAGTCTAAGTCTAGTCTGATTTTTGGACCGGACTCAGACTTTTATATTCAGACTTTTTAGTCACGTCTGAGTCTGGTCTGGGTCTGGTCCAAAATCTGCAGACTGGTCTGAGTCCAAATATATTTACATGTATTTTTTGGCGTTGAACAAGTTTACTTAGTGCATTTTATTAGAATAAATTAGTAAAATTTTATGAATCATAAGATTTTATAGAATTTTATTAATAAAATTTTATAAAATCTTATAATTCACAAATATTTATTAATTAATTCTAACAAAATGCACTAAGTAAACTTGTTTAGCACCTAAACATGCATCAAAACGGCTGTTTTGTTTTTATTTTACTTGTAATTTAGAGATTTGATGCACAATTTTGGATTTTTGATCAAAAAA
>QKWP01000530.1:161628-205883 GCA_003550325.1 Gigaspora rosea
AGAATTTATAGAATTTTATTAATAAAATTCTATAAAATCTTATAATTCATAAAATTTTACTAATTATTTCTAACTTAATGCACTAAGTAAACTTGTTCAGCACCTAAAAATACATTAAATCGGCAGGGTGTTTTTATTTTACTTGAAATTTGGAGATAAGATGTTAAAATTTGTCTTTTTTGATCAAAAATCCAAAATTGTGCATCAAATCTCTAAATTACAAGTAAAATAAAAACAAAACAGCCGTTTTGATGCATGCTTAGGTGCTGAACAGGTTTACTTAGTGCATTTTGTTAGAATTAATTAATAAATATTTGTGAATTATAAGATTTTATAAAATTTTATTAGTAAAATTCTATAAAATCTTATGATTCATAAAATTTTACTAATTTATTCTAACAAAATGCACTAAGTAAACTTGTTCAGCGCCAAAAAATATATATATATATTCGGACTCAGACCAGTCTGCAGACTTCGGACCGGACTCATAGTTGAGTCTGAGTCTGGTCTGAAGTCTGAAATTAGTAAAATTTAGAGTCTGAGTCTGACCGGACCTGAACTGGACCTAGAAGCACTATGAGTAAATGATCAAAATAAACTTTTTGTTTTAGACTTTCTGATAATTGTATTGTCAAATAACCTGTCCCACAAAATTTTTGAAGTTCTCTCTCTTGTATTACTATATATATTAGCCATATGGACAACTTGCATATAGACATGATGATTATATAATCATGATATTTTGTATTTGTTCATATGGATTAATCTAATTGGACCAGTCTCAATTTTTGAACCAAGAACTATTAGAGCCAGTTCAAAAAACCGGTTTGAACCATGGTTTTTGTTGGACTATAACATCTCTACTCTGTACTGAGAAATATTTAAATAGCCCTAGTATTGATAGCATAGTGTGCTTCCATTGTAATTGGCTAATTTTTTGTAGATCATTTTGTGATATTGCAAAAATATCATTGGTTAATCAAATTCTTTGCAAAACAATATTTTATACTAATTACTATAACGATCTAATATATTTAATACTATATAAAATTAAATTGTATTAATAAATTAATTACTACAAAATTTAACAACTGAGAGTCTAAGATCATAATTCTGATGCAAAAAATAGAATCATATAATAATCCAAGATTTAATTAAAAATAAAAAAATATTATTATACAGATTAAAATAAAAATAATAATAAAAAGCATAAAAAAATAAAATATTTTTATAAGTGATTACAAAAAACTATATAACAAATTTTAATTGTATACAATAATAGTTAATTAATACCAAACAAATTTATTCTTAATTAATAATCTTAGATGTAATACTATGCTTAATAATTTTAGATATAATACTATTTTTTAATTTTTTATAAAGTTTATAGATTTATATTTTTATTGCTTCATACTATTAAGCTATTTTACTGGAGTATATGTTTGTATTTAGAATAATAAATAAATTATAAATAAAATAGATTAGCAATATAAACCTTTTATTTTTTTAAAATTCAGCAATCCTGCCTTCTGTGTCTATAGACTTTATTATTATAAAAACCTAGGTTTATATACATCAAGATTCTATTTTAACAGAAAGCTCACCCAACTTTACATCCAGGTGCGACCTGCCTAGCGATTATTCGCCTCGATTAGGATCCTCAACTTACTGAGAATATGTCTCCTCCTGTCACCGGCTGGCAATCGCTTGCCATATCAGTTTTGCCAAATATCTCAGAGTCCGAATACTTGAATTTAATCCAAGACGACCAAGTTGGTTTGGCCCCCTCTTTGATTAAATTGCCTATGTTTGACTCTGCCAGAACCCTTGCTCCATTTTTCCATTCTATTTTTTTCCTTAGGCTTTGCTCTGTAGCCTTTCCATTTTCGCGAATTGGAGCGCTGTTTTCTTTTCCTTTAGCCTTCTTATTCTGTCGTTTACCTCGGCCTTCTCTTTTCGCTAAGGTGGTTATTCCCTCTGTTTTTTCCCATTCATTTTGGAATTCACACCTGAAATTCCAGATGTGCTGTCGAAATCTCACGCTAACGGTCTCGACAATTATGTCCAAGGCTCTTCTGATCGCTGCCTGGTTCTTTATTAGGCTTTCCACCTTTTTCTTCCACTGCCGAAGTATAAGACCTTGAATTAGATGACTTCTCGTTACCATCCTTTCTTCTTCATTTTCACCGAAGATTCTTCTTTCTAGATCTTGTAACACTATATTTTTACACATGCTACATTCTTCCTGTAACATGTTTTTCACTTCTTCGCATGTCTCTTCTTCTATCATTTTCCAAATTCCCTGGTAGTTCTCGCATCTTACCAAGTGATCTAACGTTTCTGGCTCCTGCTGACAGGTCGCACAACTGTCCGTTTTGTATAGGTCCGGCCTTCTTGTTTTCAGCTCTACCATTGTTGGCAGAAGGCCGTTAAGGCACTTCGTTCTAAAAACCCATTCTCTATTTTTCTTTTCATCTATGCATTTTCTTCCCTTATACTTCCCTATAAAACGTCATGTTTCCTTCCAATCTATATTACACTCCTCTTTTTCAAAATTCCTTCTTTCGAATCTCTTGAGACCCACCCATTCTGCGTCCTGAATTGCTAATGCTACTTGACTCATAAACTTTCTGATCGGGCTATTAATTATAAAGTTTCTCCAGTATGGAACTACTTGCTGAATCCTGGTCCAGGGCCACTTGACACTTATAACAATGCTGCTTTTGGCCCTATTCTTCGCAAGTCTATCTGCTTCTTCATTTTCTTCGATTCCGCTATGCCCCTTAACCTTGTGTAGCTCTACCTTCAACTTTTTAATTTCCTGTATTTGTATAATTTGCCACAACAAGCTTGCATTCTGCATCTTAAGACAGCTTCTCAGTTTCTTTAAGTTCTTGGTCTTTCTAATCTCCTGTATTGCTGCGAGACTATCTGTGTATATCTGCACCTTCACTCCTTCTGGGACTGCGAGAAGCAGAGTCCATATTGCTCCCAACTTCGCTCGGGTTGATGAGGGCCACTCTTCCAATCTACAACAAAAAGTTTCTTTGCTTTGATCTATTTGCGCATCTACAACATTAAATGCAACCCAACCTATTTCCATTTGAGCGCCTTTATTCTCTAAGTTCATTAGCGACCCGTCTGTGAAAGCTTTTATTGTTTTCCATGGACTCGTTCTTTTTGACGTAGTCTCTAGCTCTTTTATTGCCTCCTGACCTATGATGTTAGCTCTTATGTACTCTTCATTAAAAGAACTTATAGATATCTCCACCAAACTCTGTTCTTCTATTTTCTCAGCCACAGGGCGTTGTTCTGTTATATTTTCCCAAGGAACACCTATTTTTCTGCGTTTCTTGTCAGGGCATTCAAACTTCTCTATTCACTTTCTGTTCAACGCTCTTTTTTTGCTGTGTACCTTTATACTTGCTTGACAAGACATAGCAGCTTCTGCTTCCTTGTTTTTTAGTTCACACCCTGCGCATTGTCTGATTATGGTAAGGCCTTGCTCGTCTACAGAATCCTTTTTTCAATGTTCTACAAGGAACTCTTGTGAGGTTTTCTTCTTCATGATCTTTCCCAATTCCGTTTTGTTGCTTCCTTTCCCAAAGACTAGCCATTCTTGTCTTCGTCTATCATTGCTAATTGTCTCCAGATTGGCTTTCATATGCAGGAAATTTACTTTCTTCTGCGGGGCTTTCAGCTTTCTGTTCAACGGGTCCTCTAGTAGACTTGATTCGAGACTTCTATACCACTCAGGTACCCTTCCCTTTGCTGAAATACCTCTTATTTGTTTGACTTGCTTCCATGTAAGCATTTTCTCACTTTCTATATCCAAAAGCTGCTCCAAAAAGAAGACATTCAATCTTCTTTCTTTTAGGAAGTTCTGCAGTTCTTTTCCGCTAACCAAGCCTACAATTTCTGTTCCCGTTCCTTCTATTTTACATTTCATTTCTAGTTTCTCCGACCTGAAACTTATATTCAGTTTCTTTGCTTCAAGCACTATCTTGCAAACTAGATTGTTTTTAACCTTGCATTTCTCTATTCTTCTTTCTTCTAAGCCCAAAATGCAGATTGTGCTTTTACAATTTAGCTGCACCTGTTTTAGCCTTAGCCACACTGCTCGTCCCACATCACTTTTATTATTTAGCCTTGATGTTACTTCTGTGAAATGAAGAGCTAGTTGATTTTGCCAAATCGACTTTACTCCAACAATATTCTGGTGTGTTAACGTAGAATTCGGAGTTGTCTTCATCATTCTTGCTTTATTTTTGATTAGCATTAGAAAAGGACTTTGCAACTTTTCGCAATTTTCACGTGATAGGAAGCAGTGCTGCAGTCTATATTCTAGTCGCGGTAATAGTACTACATTGTTTATATATGCCATATGCGCTAGTAAGGCCTTCTTTTTTTTGATTCCTTTCATAACTGTCAGGACTTCCTCCTTCGCTATTCTAACTGCTTGTATGATTTCTGCTTTTTCAGACAGCCACACACCTAAAAACCTTGTCAGGTCTTTCGCATTTTTACTGCGAACTATTTCGTTCTTTGGCCCAAAAATTATGCCTTCTTGTACTGTATATTTGTCGTGTGCATTCAGCACTAGTAGTTCTGACTTTTTGCTATTGATCTTTATGTCGTTTACTTTATAGAAATCTTCTGCTACTCTAAGTATCTGTTCTAGCTCCAGTTTATCCCTTGCTATATATGTGGTATCGTCCGCATATGCTAGAACAGGTACCTGTAAATCCTGCACTTCTGCTTCACCCCTTTGCAGATTGCATGGCCAGTTTATCTGCATTTTGTAACCTCTGTCTCTTTCTTCTTGAATTTCTACTAGTAGTGGATCGTAGAAGATTTTCCAGACCAGGGGTGATATGACCTCTTCCTGGTCTATTCCATCCTCTGCTATAAATTTTTCTGTGTTTCCTACCCCTGTTATAACCTCGATTTCTCTGTTTTTGTATGAATTGATTATAAAATCTACTGCTTTTGCTGGAAGTTTTATACGCTCCAATGCTAGCTGCAGCATTTCGATGTTTACCGAATCGAAAGCTTTTTTCATGTCCTGGAATAGAATCCGGATTTCTTTTTTTCCTTCTCTCGCATCTTCCAGTATGCAGTTCATCAAATGCACCGGTGCCGCTGTGCCTTCTTTCTGTAATCCGGCAAAGTTTCTTCCTTTAAGAATGCCCCTTTCTTTGAGAATTGTCCCTAGTCTGTTATTTAGTACTCTGACTACTGATTTTCTGAAGGTTTCCAATAAAAGAATGGGTCTGACATTGTTCAATCTATAACACCACTCTTCCTGCTTGGGTATTGGATACAGCATGCCAAGTTTCCACTTTTTGGGCATACTTCCTTCTTCAAGGCATCTACTTGCCATATACTGGAATATCTTTTTTGCGAAAGCACCCGCTTTTTTTAACATTGGGTAGGTAATACCTGACACTCCTGGCGCCGACCTGTTCTTGGTTTGTTCTAGCGCTTCTTCCCATTCATCCAATAACACCTTATCTAGTAATTGTTCATACCAGTTAGACTCTACTTCTTCTATCGGACAGAACCTTTTTTTCCATCTTTTCGGTAGATTTTCTGCCATCGATGACCGTTTTCTGAACTGTTCTGCGAAATGTCTTCTTACTTCTTCTAGTACTTCTTTTGGTTCATTTAATAACTCCTCTTTCTCTTCTTCTATGCTTTTAACTACTCTATCAATTTGAATCCTCTTCTGTGGCCGATCCAACAAGCTGTCTATCATGCCTCTTTGCCCTTTCACTATCATCTCGTACCTGGCTTCTATACAAGTCCTGATTCTTTTTTCATCTTCATTTTTTAAAGCAACTTGCCACCTCTTGGTCAGGACAGTCCACCATATTTCTAGGGATTCATATACATTTGAATAGTTATCTAACATATCTAACTTCCACCACTCCTTGAGCCGTTCTACGAAAGCTTCTAGTTCCGTCACCTCCTGCTGCTCTAACAATGTCTTCCCTCTGCTTTTCCTTAACCTTCTACACCACTTTCCTAGTGTGCGTATATCCTTCTTTAACTTTTTCGTATCTGCATTCACATATGACACGTCCTCTATTATAGGAGTTTTCTTCTTTTTTGGGAGTGTGACTAATACTGCTTTCTTTATACTGCTTTCTATGATATCCCACAACTGGTCCAGGGATCTGTTTTCTAACTCTGATTCTAATTCCTGCTGCTCCGTACAGGCTTCCTGGGTCTCTCTTTTTCTTTTACTTCCTTTCAAGATTTCAGTTTTTAGTTCAAGATTTAGTTTAGCTTAGTACTCTTCCCACATTTTTTTATCGACATTTTCTATATCTATTTCTAGTCTTTTTCTAGTCTTTTTCTTCCTAATCTTCTATTTCTTGCTTGACTTCGCTTTCACATATTTAACCCTGTTTCTACTTGTATGAAAACCAACTGGTGGTCACTGCCTGTTCTAAACGCCATGTCCTTGGTTTTGTACAGTAAAATGTTTTGTTTCCAGTGACTGTTGACCCAGATGGTATCGATTCTTGACTGCGCTCCTTTACGCCTCCAAGTTGGTTGCCCTAGGGAGTCAGACTCGTAGAAAACATCTGTAAACCTTTTCCCTTTTAAGAGCTGTAGGATTTGTTTCTTCCCTTTTTTTTCCTTTCGGTCTTCTAAGTTGATCTTTTCTGTTTGGTTCAGATCCACATTAAAATCGCCCAAAACTATGCATATCTGTTCCTTCTTCTTTGTTTCCAAGTTTCTTAGAAGTTCTTTTAAATAAGCTTGTATATGCTTTTGAACTTCTGCACTTGTTGGTGCTACGTATACCACTATAATGTTTATCGAAAGACCCTTGAAATCCAGAACCATATCCAGAATATATGGGTTCTCCCTGTTTAACTTTACCACATGTTTCTCCTATTTTTTATCTATCAAAATTCTGATACCAGATCCTTTCTTCTTTCCTTCCTCTGCAGCGGACCAGTAACCCTTCAGATTTTTATTCTTCTTAAGCATAAATTTTCCTTCTTTTTCAGTCAGGTTCGTTTCTGCTAAGCCTATAATGTTAATATTTTTCTCCTCCATAAAATCTGATATTGTGTCCAATCTTCCTTTATTTGTTTTTAGTCCATTTACATTATGGAATCCTATCCCCAGTACACTAAAATCAATGTCTTCTAGTTTTCTCTCTCCTCCTTTCTCCTTTTCTCGCTTTTTCTTCCCCTTCCTCTCTGTTAAACCTTCACCATCTCCCCTTTGTTTGGATGGAGAGAACTCTCCATCCTTTTCTTTAGAGATGCCCTTGGCAACTTTCAGGAGCGATAGAGGGCTTCCACCCCCTTATCGACATTCTCCAACAAGGAGAGCCTCTTTAGGATTTCCATTAGGATTTGGCGATTTTCAGTTTCTTCTGTCCTTTGTTATGCGTTTTTGCTTTTATCTATTTCGTCTTTTCCTATTGCATTACTAATTGCACCTGTGCCTTGTTCTAGTCTACTTTCTCCCCCTTTACTATTTATACTTCTGAGCTTTTTACTATGTACTATGTTTCTACTATCCCATCTTCTGCTATAAGTTACATACTCTCTTGTTTTTTCTTTGTTTGATCCTCCTCCTATTTCTGGCTGGTCCCAGTTTTCTTTATTTGTTGCAGCTTGGTTTACTCGTTTCCACTCTAACTTAGTATTAAAGTAAAAAACTGTTGATAATTGTGCAGCTTTGTATTTAGCCTCTGTATCAAAATAGACATGGGCTGTGCCCTTTTGGTTCCCATGACAGTTATTTAGTATGTGTACTGCTTTTTTTTTAATTGTCGCAATAATAACATATCAACTGTATTTCTGGGCAAATTTGTGATGGTTAGTTTAAATTTGTTTCTGTATTCTAATTCGTTTAGATTAAATCTTCCAGGGGTCGTTCTATATGTTCTACCCTCATCTAGGTGAACTAACCAACTGTTCCTCAGGACTTCTTTCTTGTGCTGATTTTCTATTTCTACCTTGACATACGCTGCTTTCGTTTTCCATCCTTGTTGCCAAGCCAAGACTATGGCCTTGCCAAAGAAACCTATATGTTTTTTATTTACTCTAGCATCCACTGTTTCCGGCAGATCCCAGATTGTAAAAAATATTGTGATTTCCTACTCTGACCTCGAGTTGTAAAATTTCCCTTTGGTGCACAAATGGAGTTATAAATGTCTTTACATTTTTTTTGTCGTTTTTTGTTCGTTACGTTTGTCGTCTCACATGTAGGAGGTGTTTTTTGTTGTAATTCGGCCTTTTTTTCTTTTAGACCGTAGTCCCAACTTCCGCATTCCGCCTCCAATAATAGGGCCTTTACCTTCTTTTCCTCCTCCACATTATCCACTATCTTGTTGTCACTTTCCTCATCCTGTTCTTCAAAGACTCTTTTTTCTCCTTTACTGCTTTCCGCTTTTGTAGTTGTTTCGGCAGTTCTTCTTCTACCTTTGTTTTTGGTTCCTCTTTTATATCCGTATGCTGTATTATGTCTTTATTACTTGTTTCATTCTCGTTTAGCAGCTTGATTTCTAGCTGTGTGATTGGTTCTTTGCGTATCACTTTATGCTCTGCCCATCTGTGTAACTCTACTATATTTCGTATTACTGCAATTATATGTGGCTGATCAATCTCCAAGAATTTTGCTATATCTGTGTCTATCTTAAGCAGTAACACCTTGTTTTCTCTAATTAAAGCTTCTCTTTCCTCGTCTTGTTTGTTAAAGAAGGCCTTAAATTTTCCTAGAATTGACATTTGTTCTATTCTATTACTCGTCTAGTTCAATGTTGTGTTGAAGTATTTTCTACTTTGTTTGTTTACAAATGCTTATGACGTGTTTGTTTTGTTGATTCACAAAAAATTACATGTTTAACTTGTTTATTTTTCTATTTGGAATGCTTGTTTGTATTATTGTTCACGTGTCCTATTGTTGTTGACTATGATCTGCAGTACAGGGTCTCAACGATATCCCCACTTTTTACAAAAAATTTTCTACAAGACCGAAATTTCACAATAGGTTATTGTATCGTTTCGCTTTCTCCAAGGTGGCCTAAGTAACTCCTATTTAATTTACTTCTTCTTTCTTTTTTCTTTCTTTTTTCTTAGTAGTCTTTTGGTCCTTTCTCGATTTAGTTTGTGTGTTTTCTTCTTTTTTCCTTAGTACCAAAAATGGATCAGAGGATCAGCGGAAAGAGTTTTTTGAATATATAAACCTTTTAAAATTACTATCATTTTACAAAGTTTAATATACTATAAGTTATATTGGTTAAATTGAACCATTTAAATATACCTTTTATCTAACTTCTAAATTACCTTGTAGTTTATCAAATTACTTTGACAGTATATAAAGTAAAGCTTGAACTTTCAAATATTTTTTGTTTTATATTTACGCGATTCATATTCATCATAGTATTTGATCTATTTTTGTAACAGCAAATCATTACTTTAATAAGATTTTAATATGATAAGATAATCTTTATTATCCCATGGGTACTATATAACAACCTGTGCTTTTTTTCTAGGTTATTTTCACCGGTCTATATGAAAATCATATGACACATGATTTTCATATAGACCGGTGTGATTAACGATTATGTAATCAACAAGACTTAGGATTTCTTTACGGGTCTTAAAATAGTCATATTTACTAGGGCATAGGTTTTAAAATTGCAAAGACTATTAGATCTGGTGGGTTTTGAGGTCCAGCGGGTTTTAAAATTGTTCATAGGAAGACAAATAACTATAATAGATTTGAAGAGTTTTAAAATTGTTATAGACAGACGAAAGACTTTATTAGGTTCGAAGGGTTTAAAATTGTTGTAAGCAGGTGAAGAACTTTACTAAATACTAAAGGTTTTAAAATTGATATAGGCAGATGAAGAATTTTAATGTAGTTTATTAATTTTTCATTCAATAAAAAAACTTTTATTTAAATATTTAAAATATTATTTATTTTTTTATTTTTATATTATTATCACATTTTTTAATGTTCTAAAAGGTTAAAAGTGAGTAACATTTAAAAATATCATTTAAGAGTAGTCTTGAATGTGCCGAAGGTTCCAAAGATAATAGGAGAGCTTGAGCTTGAAGAATTAAATTCTTAAATTCGTTTTTCATACTTAATAGCTTATGAAACTAGCTGAGGCACAGCCATTTAATACACTTGTTATTGTAGTAGTTACTACAGTAGCTGAGTTTATTGAATGACTTGTTGCACAGTTTGTTACGTCGTACCCATGGGATAAACTAGTTATTTAATGGATATCGGTGAATATGGTGCATTCCACAGAATAATAGTAAACCACGTGGCCTTCGGCCACATGATTTTACTATTAATCTGTAGAATACACCGTATTCACCGATATCCATTAAATAACAAGTATAAATTAACCAATTATAATAAAGCCTGCTATGCAAGTTAATACTAGGAAAATACTATTTAAAGTCCGAAGAACAAGTATTAAATGCCACATCTAATCTAGCCAATAAGGATCAGTTTTATTGTTTTGATTATTTTTTTATATTACACCTGATCTAGCCAATCAGGATTCAGAATTTGTTAACACACAGACATCAGGATCACTATTGCTTCGTCTGTAATATCCTTCAGACAATAATAGCAGTCATCTGATTTGTCAAGTGTAAATTTGATTTATATAAAATTTTAATAAAATATATATAAAATTACTATAAACTTTGAAACAATGATATTCTTCAACCTATTTCAACCTATATATTAATTTAAAATTAAATTTTGCAATTATATAGAGCAAAAAAAAGAATAAACAAACCTTTTCTGCCAAGTCATAGTTCTGACATTTTTGTACAAATTGAAAAAATAACATTGTTAAAAACAAATATTCGTTAATTTTAAAATAATAAGTATATATAAAAGCATGTTCTAAGCAACTCTATTTAGAAGACAGAAGTAGATCACCTTATAAGAAAATAGATTATCTATGTGCTAAAGTTAAAAGTTTTAGCTTATCAAAATAAACGTTTTTTCATTAGAATAACCTATTTTGGGCTTTTAAGCAAAGTTGTTTGGCACATGATTTTATTTATATTAAAGTTAAAACATGTTTTTTTAAACCTTTACTAAGTGAAATATGGGGTTAAAGTTAAAAACTTTTTTAATTGATGATCTACTAGTTATTTGAATAATGATTATAATGTAGTATAGTCCAGTGCAAAAAGATTTGTACACCAAATAAAAATTAATAAAAAATTTTTTATATATAAACTTAAAAATTTTTTAAAAAAATATAATTTTTAGATTATAGAAAGAAAAAAATAACTTTTATTTAATTATTTTATATATAAAATAAAAACTTTTATTAATAGCAACTTGTTTCAATACTAAAATTACTAAAATTTATATAATTTATATAAAGTTAGAAAAAAGCCATTAAACAAAAAATCATTAGGAGCATGCCATTTATTACATAATATTTTTTATTTAGTAGCCATTTCTATCTATATATGGTGTGATCATTTTGTCTAATTCTAATTAATTAATATAATATGCATATATAGATGTGATCACTACTTCTGACCATGTATTCATGGTAAAAATTATATAATAAATGGCATTCCCCTTATAGCACAGAATTTTATTATTACAATTGATATTGGGCTTTTAAATAAAGTTGTTATTGGCTCAAATAAATGCTAGTTTTTAAGATGTATTTTATTATTTTCTTAGTAAATTTTTTATGACAAGAAAATAACTTTCAAAATGTATATAAATTTTTAAAATTAAATTTCTTAAAACTATTGTATAGAATTTTTTAAACTTTTTTTTATTTAAAAGATATAATTTAAAAGAACTTATTATTTTGGTTTAATTTATAATTTTGAAAACTTAATACAGTATATAGATTTTAAGTTAAATTATACTATTTTTAATATGTTTTTTTAAGCTAAATTAAATAATATTGAAGTTTAATTTCTCTATAACTTGTAATCAAATTTAATAAAATTTACTAAGTATATTTATTATATTTACACCAATGCACTTGCATAATACAAGTTTGTTACACTACATATTTAACCTAAAAATATCTAATATATAATTTTTTAAAAAATTTTTTTATTTATTTTTAAAAATAAAAGTTTTATATTATTAATAATTAAAATATTTTTATGATATAATTATAAAAATAATATAAATAATTAATTCAAAGATATCCTATTAAATAATATATATACTATTAATAATTTATTAATTTTATAATTTTTAATTATAGTAAAAAATTGGGTTAAATTTGATGTGCAAATCTTTTTGCACTAGACCATATAATGTAAAAATTACTATAGGCAAAATATAATATGCTTATATTTAAAACTTTTTTTTAACCAAGTTAACAATAAAGCTCATCAAGATGCATCTAATAGTGGTTAGATTATCCAAATTGGTCTAGTATATGTTGAGATATCATTAAAAAACAATTGGATAACTATATAAATTTTCTATATAAACAATAGTTTATATAGAAAATTTACATAGTTTGCCAATTATTTTTTAATGATATCTTAGCATATTCTAGACTGATTTGGATAATCTAACCATTTTTAGATGTATCTTGATGAGCTCTACAACTTTTAATTAATTGACAAGTATATTAACTTTGTAAGAAAAAAGTTTTAGATATAAGCATACTACATTTTGTCTATAGTGATTTTTATATAATTTACTGTTATACTATGAACATCATTCAAGTAACTGATGGATCATCAATTAAAAATTTTTTTAAAAAAAAATTTTTCTTTAAACTTTGAGCAAAAATGTCTTAATAACCATTTAGAACAATTAAATACTCTCTTTTTATATTTTATAGATTCGTAAAACTCAAAAAAAAATATCAAGTTTTGAGCAAAGTTATTATGACAACTACCAAGTCAAATTCAATAATTTTTTTTTTCTTTGAATTCAATGTATCTATAGAATTCAAATAAAAAAGGGTTATTGAATTTGACTTGGTGGCTGTCATGATATATATCTTTGCTTAAAGTTTGAAAAACTTTACAGCTATTTTGAGCCATTTTGAATTTTTTTTAATACTTTGAGCAAAGATATCTCAACAACCAACAAGTCAAATTCAATAAAATTTTTTTTTTTTCTTTGATTTCTATGAATCTATAGAATATAAAAATGTTTATTTAATTTGGTCTGGTGATTATCAAGACATTTTTGCACAAAGTTTAAAAAAAATTTTAAAAATTTTTTGATTTACAGGTGAATAGCAAATTTGGGATTTTGTGTCAATATCCCAAATATCAAAATCCTATGGCACTAAATCGCGATGTATTAAATCCCGAAAGAACAAAATCCCGAAGAGATAATATAAAACCCCCCAAAAAATTTATAATTATGAAATTTAGTTTTTTTTTTTTTTTTTTAGTTTTTCGGATATTATCTCTTCGAGATTTGTTCTTTCGGGATTTAGTACGTACATCGGGGATTATGGGATTTTGATATTCGGGGTATGGACACAAAATCCAAATTTGGGGTATAAATAGCAGCCGCTTAAAAAAAATAACAGTATTCACATAGCGAAAGTATTCACACATACAGTCAGACCTCCCTAAATGCATGCCCTATGAAAAGCCTCCCTAAATGCATGTCCCCAACTAATCTATAATAAAGTACCTATAGATTTTTACCTCCTTAAATGCAATACCTCACGTTTAACTTAACTTTTACATATGGATCCGTCGCAATGCATTTAAAGGGGTCTGACTGTATATAGTAAAATTCTGATAGTAAAATTATTGTTTTATATTAAGTTAACCTCTTTTTTAACTTTTAATAAAAGTTGTAGAACTGGATTTTGTGAATCTAATAGTAAAAATCCATTAAAATCAGCCTGATAATGCTTGATATCATAATTTTTCTCTTCATCAAGTCTTATATAATTTCTTTACAAAGTTGTAAAAGAAATTTTGTAAGATATCTCAAGAATTACCAAGCCGATTTTAATGAATTTTTACTATTAGATTCACAAAACCCAGTTCTACAACTTTTATTAGAAATTAAAAAAAGAGGTTAACTTAATCAAAAAAATAATTTAACTATAGTGAAAAGTCAGATTGTTGTTATATTATGATACTTATATTAAATTTACCTTAAATTTTATTATGAATACTGTCATTTATAGGCGAATCACGAATTAAATATTTAGATAAATGATTATTAAATTCAAATTACTTTGCGAGAAACAATGCAATCCTTGAAAGTTTTGGGTACTATGTAATTTATGCCGAAATGTAAACCGTATATTAATGCTAATAAATGAAGTAATGAAAAAATTACATAGTCGCGTTAGCAATTAGATATTAAGTTATGAATTGATTTTAGATCGAAAATATTAAAAGCTTGAATTAATGAAATTCTTAATTTTTTTTTTTTATATCCTCTTTAACAATAACAATTTCTGGATTTTCATCACATTTACCTGGTATTACATCGTATAAAAACTAAGAGCTAAAAAAATTCGTATGCTGTTTGGGAAAAATGAAAAGCAAGTTTATCAAATTCCGGAGAATTTGTTCAAATCTTATTATGACTAAGGCTAAAAATTAGTTCTTATTTTGAAATAACGCGTAGGTCAATTGAGTGTCAATTGTGCATATTCCCTCAAGGATCAACAGCCAATCAGATAGATTTTTGCACGTGTCAATAGGTATATGTAAGATGAATTGATAAATTTCTTTCTGGTGGCAAAGGAAAAAAAAAAAAAATCAGAAAAGAAAATGTCAACTGATTCGTTTGCTCAGCCGCAAAAACGGCCTACTGTGCTATTGTGTATTGGCATGGCCGGCTCTGGTAAAACTACCTTTATGCAGGTATTTTATTTTTGAACAAGAATTTATCTAAAAAAAAAGATATACTGTTGTATAAATTGACAAACTAATATTCTTTATAGCGTCTGAATGCCCACCTTCACAGTGTCAAAAAGCCACCATATGTATTAAATCTTGACCCAGCAGTCTCTCAACTTCCGTTCACCGCTAATATAGATATTCGAGATACAGTAAATTACAAAGAAGTGATGAAACAGTAAATAAACAATTTATTAAAATTATTAAAATTTAATTTTTTATAAACGATGACAAAAAAAAAAAATTTTTTATTATTAGATATAATTTAGGACCGAATGGAGGGATTTTGACAAGTTTAAACCTTTTTACTACAAAATTTGATCAAGTACTTGAATTCATTTCCAAACGTGCACCAACACTTGAGTAAGAAATTATTTGATTAAATTCATTATTCAAATTTATTCAAATTTATTCAAGGATTTGTTCTAATAACAAAATAATTTTATAGGCACATCATTGTAGATACGCCTGGCCAAATCGAAATTTTCACATGGTCTGCATCTGGTGCTATAATTACTGATGCTATGGCGGCAACATATCCATGCGCAGTAGCATACGTTATAGATACACCGCGAACAACGAGTCCAGCAACATTTATGAGTAATATGTTATATGCTTGCAGGTGAATTACAACTATCTTATTTATTACTATATATATTATTATTGCATTTCTTCAACTATTGATCAAATTTTAGTAAAATTTAATTATTAATGATATGGGTAACTGAATAAATAATTGAATGAAAAGTTTAGTATTTTATATAAAACAAAACTTCCATTCATATTGGTTTTCAATAAAACCGACGTCGTTTCTCACGAATTTGCAGTCAAATGGATGACTGATTTTGAAACGTTTCAACAAGCTTTACAAAAAGATTCGAGTTACATGAGCAGTCTTATGAATTCTATGTGCTTGGTTTTGGAAGAGTTTTATAAACATTTAAGGGTAATTATTTCTTTTTAATAAAATTTTTATTAAAATTATTAATTTCTTTATTGATATATTGTCATAGACTAACTTACATTTACTGCTAGGTTGTTGGAGTATCAGCCATAACAGGTGCTGGAATGGATGAATTTTTCAAAGCAGTAGATGAAGCAGTCAAGGAATATGAAACGTAAGTGACATGATCTGAGGTGATTCAGTAGAAATGCACCAAAAAAATTTTTTTTTAATGGATTTTAAACAAATATAATTTAACAAAAAAACTTAAATTTCAGTAAAAAGCTTTTTTTTTATTAAATTTGTTAATTTATTAATGAGATATTTTTTGTTCAAAGCTTTAAAAAAAAAAATTTTGAAAAAATTTGGTGTGTTTCTGCTGACTTACCCCATATATTATTTAGCGTTCTCATCTAACTATTATTATCATTATTTTTCTTTTAATAGTGTTTATAAACCTGAATTAGAAAAATTGATTCAGAAAAAGGTATTATATACACTATACACTTTATAGGGTCAATTTATTTCCATATAACTTAATTTACACGTATTTATGGGTGTACTTAACAAGGCCGAACGGCAAGAAGACAAGAAACAAGCACAACTAACAAAACTAATGAAAGACATGGATGTATCAGATTCTTCTTCAAAAGCAGGTAATACTAATAATATATATTCATTGAAAATATGATTTATTCTGTAGATTTTGTATTTAGCTTGCAACTTTGCAGATCAAGCAACTGGATACTATGATGCGAATGAAGACGAAGATGAAGACGAGGATTATTATGATGAAGGTAGTGATTTGGGTCAATAATGAAAATATCGGCTTAAACTAATTTTTTTTTTTTGAAATCGACTGATCAATTTCCTATAACGATAATAAATCATGAGCTTTTGATTATTACAAAAAGTTGTTTTTATATATACATATTACAAATAGCAAGTAATAACTGATAAGTTGTGAATATTAAATTAGTTTTCTGACGTCACTTCTGTAAATATTAGATATTCCAGTATTCTTTAGAGATTATCATATGAGTGCTGCTCAAGGGAAACCCTATCATCGGGATTTCAAGCTTATTGCTTAACGGATTCAGATTTGTTAAAGATTTTGTCCGGCATAAAATATAATTGAAAGTCGATGGCTCATATACCACTATATAAAGTAGCCAATAAAATTTCGAGAATCAAATGGATTTTTATACTACCTATCCCAATGGGAAAACACGCGCAATAAATTTTACGTGAGAATTAGATCTAAGACTGAAGTAGGGGTTAGGTTATATAAGAATTTTTTAGTTAGAGCGTAAAGGTGTGTTTATTGGTGTAGATTATTGAAAGAGTTCTGATTGGTGCATCTCTTAACAGTCCCTATTCTAAATTATTTAAAAATTTGAATCACTATTATAAACATTAATGTATGGTAATTTAAAACTCATAATTTTACTTTCTCGGATAATATAAGGTAGGGCGAATATTTTTCTATAGGGAGAGTAAATGATCCTTTTAACTGCATAACTGATATAAGTTATACAGTAAGTAAATCTATTTTAACACTTCGTGGGAAGGTTTCATTGGTATGTACGTTAGTGTTTTAAAATAATATGACACACCAACCTAAATAAACTAAGCAACTGAAAATGCTTAGTGATAACCTTGTAATTCCAAGGTTTAAAATATTTCTATATTCTATATTCTATATTAATAGAATATATTAAACACAAATAAAACAGCAAATCTTTGCAAATTGGATGCTGAGTTTAAATGAATTTATAAACGATGCTGCAATTAATACCAGGAAGTGAATATTTTAGTTTTCACTATGGCGAACTTAACTCCGATCGTTCGACCATGGTGAAAACTTAAATATTCACCCTCTTAGTTTTTAATTTGGTATCAATCAAAAAATGTTACTTACCGTTAATACCTTATAACTAAAACAGAATAATTAATATATAATTAGTGATAGAATTAAAGTTTGGATGCCTAAACGATTATTAAGCAATAGCCGAATGAAAACAAGCCAGGTTAGTTTGTAATAACAGGAACCATAGTTTGAGATCGATTAAGCGGACATTCTTAAACGATTAATTGAGTAATGTGAAAATGCGGATTTTAAATTTTAGCCAATCAGAATAATTGAAAAATTACTTATTCTATTTTCCGATTAATTGAGTTGCTTGAGGACACTCTTAGCCTAGCCGATAAACGTTGAATGGCCAGCTAGGGACACTAATTATGAAAACAAGAAAGAATTTGATTATCATACAGGAGAAGATAAAAAATAATGCGACATTTGTTTATGTATAGATCTGAAACTTTTGATATATATATATATATATATATATATATACTGTATATATATAATTTGCATCATTTTTTTAAAAATCATTCAAATTAAAATAATTAAAAAAAAAAATTTTTTTTATTGTAATGTTTTTTTTTCTACAAATAAACTGTTTATTTAGTTTCGAGTCTTAACTGACTCAAAATTTGACTCAAAATTTGACTCAAAATTTGACTCAAAATAATCAAATAGTTAAAGCGGATAACGATAGTCAAAAGCAGATTAGTTATTTTAGTTATTACATTTAAATTTCTTATTTCAGTATAAACTAAAAGTATAATAAATTTGATTTGTGAGAATAAATTGTTTTTTTAGAACTATTATAGTAGGCTTGCAGTTAACTCAAACCCGATTCAAAAATTTGATAATCTTAATATTTTCTATTGATAATAAATGTTTTTACAAAAATGTTTATAATTCGTTCGATTTTTAATCCGAAAAATATTAATTTAGTATGGTCAAGAAAAATGATGTATAACCAACTATAACAATACGGCTTTTTTCATTACCGTTACAATCTACGTTACAATCTACGTTACAATTTTTTACGTTACAATTTTTTTTACGTAACAATTTTTTACGTTACAATACTACCAGTTCAAATGCACTAGATGCACTAAAATAGTAAAATCAGTAAATTACGTATAATCAAACACAATTAAATTAGGTTATACGTACACTTCACTATTGTCACATTTCATTATAATTAAATAAGCGTAATACATCGTCGATTCGCGTTACGTATCAAATGATCGATTATCGATTTTCGTGTGAGAGGTACAAAAAAAACTGAAACAAGAAGAAAGGTTTACAAGAAGCAGGGTAATATAATCACATGACTTCTTTTTTAATGCCGAATAAAAAAAAATGTTCTAAAAAGTTATGGAATTAGAATTAATATATACGTGCTGATATTGTTATAATTGTAATCATCTTTTACTGTAAAAAAAAAATAACCTTTGTGTAAAAAAAAAAAATAATAATAATAATTATCAGCTTAACGCTTAACGAATAAAGTTTAATAACACGCTCGCTGGCGAGACAAACTTCCACACCGCCATCCTTCATCACTCTATACAGGTTAGTTAAATAGTAAAATTTGTTATTTCGTAAAAGTATAAAGTCATTGACAAAACTTGTACACCTTTTACCGTAACATTAAAAAGAAATACTGTCGTTAATTTACCACGAGGTTCGGGCTGTCAAACAAACATATCATAAACAAACTCAACGAATTGATCATAAAAGCAACTATATGTAATAATGAGTAGAGTACTTAAACGAACACCAAGTCAGAATAACATTTCATCAATTGAAGCCCCCTCCAGCACTATGAGTGCAAATACTTTAAATCGTCCCGCCCAAGCTTCACAATCATTATATCCGCAATGTCAAGATCTTTTAGGAAGACTTTATTGTGTGGAAGGTTTTGAACAATATTTAATACAAGGACAAAATAGTATGCAGAGTAACGGTTCAATAGTCGGAACACCGACTTCAGAAAATGGTCCTAGTAGTTTAATTCTTAAAGAAGATCCTGTCACTCTTTTATGGCAAACTTTTCGTTTGGGTTATCCTCTCTGTGCTCTATTTAATGCTTTTAAACCAAAAAAACCATTAAAAGTCACAATTGAAGATTCAAAACCAAAAGCTTGTGTATATAACTTTTTAGTTGCTTGTCGGGAAGAATTTCAATTAAGACCGGAACAACTATTTACAATCACTCAATTATTTCAGGATGATACGAATGGTTTCGTTATGGTACGTGATAAGGCTATGTATTAATTTATGATCCTATATATTTATTCTAGTTGAACTAAAAAATTTGTAGGAATATGTATTGGAATTATATATAGTATCATACTTAATTGCTAATTTAATTTCCCTTATTATTTCATGTTATTCATTATTTATATTATGTTAGGTTATTAATACAGTAAAACTTGTAACTGATAAAATTGAAGAGAAAGGTCTTCTCAATTTATCTAGAAAAAAAGAATGGGGAAAATCTGATCCAAAAAAACCCACTGATAATCGAGCTAGAGTAGTGCATGAGTTGCTAGAAACTGAAAGAAAATATGTTCAAGATATGGAAGCTTTACAGGTATTTTAAAAAAATTTTTTTTTTTATATTTATTTATTTATTTAATCGCGTAAATGTTGATATTTATGAATTTCTTATTTAGAATTATGCTAGAGAGCTTCTGAGACAAGACATCGTTAGCGCGGATACTATTCATTTACTCTTCGCTAACCTTAATCAATTAGTTGATTTTCAACGTCGTTTCCTTATAGGTGTGGAAGCTACGTCTAGTGCAAGCCCAGAAGAGCAACGTTTTGGCAATCTTTTTATACAAATGGTATATAATTTTTGTTTATTATAAGTTAAATAATTTGGATGTATAAAAAAAATTTATATTTCCAAGTTATTTATACTTATTATAATTGATAATATCATGTATGGATGATTTTTAAGTAAATATATATAAATAAATTAAATAGGAAGAAAATTTTGCGGTTTATGAACCATTTTGCGCAAATTATCAATCTGCTTCTGACCTGGTTATTCAAGAACTACCGAGCTTACAGGTAATTTTATTAATAAAATTAATGTTATTTAACAAAAGTTTAATTTTTATATTAATTTTATGTTGGTTTTTTTGATGATGATTTCTATACTATACTATACTATACTATACTAATTATATATTTATTTAACAGAAATTATCTCATGTAGTTGAACCAACATATGAGTTACCATCATTATTAATTAAACCTATTCAACGTATTTGTAAATATCCACTATTATTACAGGTAATTATAGAATTTATATTTAAAATTAAACGAGTTTATTCTTTTATATTTAATTATTATTTAATAATTATATAGGAATTAGTGAAATTTACTGATAAAGAGGATAAATATTATGATGAAATTAAATGTGGTCTCTATGCAATCAAACGTGTGGCCGATCGTGTAAATGAAACGCGGCGTCAACAAGAAAATGCTGCTGTTGTTAAAGATTTGGAACGTCGTGTAGAAGATTGGAAAGGTCATAAAATTGAACAATTTGGTGAACTTTTACTTGAAGACGTATTCACTATGTCAAAAGATGATTCTGAGCGTGAATATCACGTGTATTTATTTGAAAAGATTTTGCTTTGTTGTAAGGAAACAAATCCAAAAAAACAACAAAGTAAATCACAACTTCTTAAAAATAACAATCGCAAACTTAAAAGAACTAGCTTACAATTAAAAGGAAGAATATTTATACACAATATTACTGCTGCAGTAGAAAATCGGGGTAGTGATAACGGTCGGTCTGGAGGTATATTACTGAATTTATATTATTATTATTATTATTATTATTATTATTATTATTATTATTTATTTTTATTTTTATTTTTATTTTTTTTCATATTTATTTTAATAATATATCATTTTAAATTTTAGTATTGTCCTTAAGAATATATTGGCGAGGAGATAGTGAGATGGAATCTTTTTCTCTCAAATGTCGAAATGAAGAACAACTTAAACAATGGAAATCTACATTAGAAAAATTGTTACCAGGAGATAATAATCATCGTCATACAATGACGAAAGGACAATTAGAAAATACTACTCCTACATTGAAACGCACTGGGGTATCAAACACACAATTAGCTTCCTTACAAAATCTTGACCTTCCTTACTTTCGTCGAGATGGTGATACTGATTCATTTATCGAAGATGAAGACGATTATGATGATGATGATGATGATGAATCGGATGACTATGTTATTACTAATAATAATAATAATAATAATAATAATAATAATCATAATAAGTTATTAAAAAGTCAATCATTACCTTATGGTCAATTTCCTGCTCCTTATCATGATAAGGGTAGACCTAAAACCAACGATTCTGTAGCTCCTCCACCTTATAATGGTTGGGATCCAAATTCACCTCCACTACCAAATGTACATCCACAACATCGATCACACTCAAGTTCATCACTTCAAACTTTGTCACGAAATGGTAATTCAACTGCTCCTCCAACTATGGCTACGTTCCCATCAAACCCCATGATGCAAATGCAAATGGAAAATATGGGTTACCCAAATTCACCTCCACCTTCATATCCTGGTTCTCCAGCTCCATCTACTCGTAGCAGTACAACTTCACATTCCAGTTCTAATCCTGTTGCTATATGGCAACGTAGAAGTGTTGAAAATCCTTCACCTCTTGCGGGTACTATTGCAAAATTTATGAAAGATGATGATGAATATAATACCTTACCACCACCACCACCACCAATTCAACGTTCCCATTCTCATAGTGCTGCCCCAGGTCAAACATTTCATCAAGTTAATGGACCTGCTCCTAATTTACCAACTCATAACCACAACCACAACCATAACGTCGTAAATCGTCTACGATCACAAAGTAGTCCAAATATTCAAGCTATTCAGGAATTACAATTTGAAAATATGGAACCTGTACCTAACCTTCCAAATTCTAGTAACATTACACGTCAAAATGTTACTAATGGAGAAATAGATCAACGAAATAGTGCGTCAAGCAATTCTTCACAAACTTCTGGACACTCTCTACATACCACTAATTCAACTAATTTACCTACTACAAATAATAACACTTTACTATCAGCTCAAAGTGATCATAAGAAACAACTTTCTTTATCTAATTATTCTACTACTATGAAAATTAAAGTGAATTTTGCTGAAGATGTCTTTGTGATAGTTGTCCCTCAAGATATTGAATATAGGGAATTATGTGATCGCGTGGAACGTAAAATACGTTTATGTTCTACTCGAAGGGATGAGAGTGTCCCTATTCGAATTAGATACCAAGATGAGGATGGTGATCATATTACAATTAATTCTGATGAAGATGTTTCAATGGCATTCGAAGGTAGACTAGCTGCGGGTGGAAATTTTGTTAATTTGTATGTAAGCTGAAATTTTACTATAATCATGTGTGAATATGATGAACATGGGACATTTTCAAGGTCAAGATCTGGGCATAAGTAGTGTGATCTGACCTTTTCATCAGGTCATCTGGAATCATATGAATTAAGGTTTGCGCAATAAAAAGGTGTTAATTTGATGTTCTTAATAATAGAGTTGGTGATTGGTTGCTGGAATTATAGTGTGCGTAAATTGTAAAATGGCATCCCTATCTATCCTTTTTTTTTTTTTTAAGATTCATTTATAGCGGTTAACTTTTTTTTTTTTTTTAAAACTTTTATATACTAAATATTTTACTAATTAGACAACCCTGTGAACAAAAGTGTATAATCTCTCTTTTATTTAACCTACCTAGGCGTTCTTGTTTTCACATTTTATCATTTTATTTAAAAGATCAAGAATGTTTCTGGGGAAAATTCGTTATTCAACATTTCAAAAATCTCTTTATATTACGACATATTATGTATTGCCATTTAAAAAAAAAAAAAATAATAATCAAAACATAATTAAATTACCGTTTAGCATTTACTGTATATACATGATCTTTATTTTTGAGTATTATATAGATGGGTAATTTATCGATTGTGACAAATTGGTTTGTGATCCTATTATCGAAATCAATTTCTTTTGATCTGTAATAATGTATATTTTATACATAATAAGAATGTCACTAAGTATAACGGGTGGATGAAAAGTCCCTAGGAAAGCCTTTTTTTGGTTAATCTAAATGACATGTTTTGGTTATCTATTATTGCTTAATATGTTATGCAAGCAAATTTGCTTTCAAACAAAAAAAATTTTTTTTTTGTATAATTGCTAAAAAAGATTTTATAAAATATATACTGTATATTAAAAATAGTTTATACAATATTTTGTTAAATATTAATTTTATTTGTTTTTTGTTTGTTAATACTATATATAGTAAAAAATTATTATTATTTATATAAATATCAAAAGGTAAAATCAAGTATCAAATGTGATATTATACTTTCTATTCTCTAATTATAAATTAATTTAAGTTGAAAGAATCACTATTAATTTTAAAATAGGCTAAAGAAAACCTAAAACTTAATTATTAAAATTTGTAATATTAATTTTTATATTAATTAAAAATTTTTATTTTTATTTTTATTTTATTTTTTTTTTTAAGATTAAAGGTAAAATCAAAATTTTTATTTTTTTATTTTAATTTAAAATGGGCTTTTATATATTAATAAAATTTTGCAGGTCAATTATTATCAATTTGTAATAGTTTTAGTAGTGTTTTAGTAGATCTTAATTATAATTTTTTTATTTTAATTGTAATAGTAATCAATATATAGCAATTAGAAAAAAAATATTAATTAAAATTGATTAAAATCAATTATAAATAATAATTCAAATTTAATTCTATTAAATACTAATGTTATTATATAGTAAGTTTGGTTATTTATATTTATTCAATTAATAATGGCAATACTGCTGTAATAATTTTTTTTTTACAATTTAGACAAAAACTTTATTTATTAACAAATAAAAAATATATACAATATAAAATCACTAAAATTATTACAGATTTTAACTTAGATGCTAGTACTACTAATACAAATTTTTTATACAAATTTGGTTAAGAATCATTTAATAAAATCTAGCTCTAGCTTTATTAATTATCCAAAAATAAAAGTACCTACTTAGCAATAGCTATAGCGCAGCATATATTACTATTAAACAATTAGTAATTACCAATGTAAAGAATAATCATAAGATTATATCCAATACTACTATTCATTTAGTTAAAATTTTGATATTACTAATAAAAAATTAGTACAGTATAAAAAATGTACAGTATCTAATAAGAATAAANCAATATATAGCAATTAGAAAAAAAATATTAATTATAAAAAATGTACAGTATCTAATAAGAATAAATTAAATTTGATATAGTATATAAATTTAGTTAAATATATAACTGATAAGTAAAATATACAGATAATTTAAATTAGTTCTAGCTATAATACTTGTAATAGTATTGTATATAACAATAATAAAGTCCAAAACTAAGACTTTATTTTTTTTTAAAAAAAAACAAATTGCTATAGTTGAACTTCTTTAAATACAATATACATAGTTTATATAAATTTTAACAAAAATATTGTATTTAAAAAAGTATTATATTTTTTAGAAGATAAAAATTTATAAATAATATATAGTATTAGTTGAATTCCAAAAACGTACATTTTTTTATAGTATATACTTAAAAAAATTGAATTTATAAAGGTTCAACTATAGTAAAAAAAAAAAATAAAAAAATGTGCTTGTTACTAGTAGTGATACTTCTTTGTATAATATACAATCAAAACAAAAACATAAACGTGTACAAATTTATTATTATTACAGTTAGGGTTAGTACTAAAAAAACCATATTAAAATTTTACAAATAATTATTTTGCTAAAAAAAAAAAAGTGGTTTTATAGTTGTAATTTTTAGTTATCACAATATTTTTGAAAATAATATTTTTTTTACTTTGTAACTATGTGTAATATTATATTTGATATTGTATTCTTATTGGAACAGAACTGTTACTGCTGATAACAAATAAATTTACTCAAAAAAAAAAAATTACAACTAAAAAAATTATATTTTATTACTATTATCATAATAATTATTAATATCAAAACTATATAGTAGTAAATAATTATCTATATTTTTTCTGAATAAAGATACAAAACTACTATTTTAAAAAAGATTTTAGATTTGAATTTAAACAAAAACTAATATGATTTTTTACTATATATAAGCTAAATTGTTAATACTAAATTATAAAATATTGCTAACTAAACTATTGCAAAAATTTTAATTTTTTATTTAATACTGTATATATTAAATATTAATAATAACTCAATAATATTATCTATACAATACTAATAATATTTTGTTCGATATTACAAAGGCACAAGCATCTAGTACCTGTCGAAAAAAATACTAAATACAATACTAGACACAACATTAATGCTTGCTTTTAATACAAATATTTGTAAATCCAATTAATCAAAATTCTAAAATTTCAATATAGTGAAATGTAAAAATAATTAAGTAATATATAGCAATTATTAATATTTACCAGGTAAGCATTCATATAATTGGTTAATTTATAGTTATAAAAACTGCGACCAATGGCGCAATCCAAACATTAGGTTCAAGTACAACTCTCATATATTATTTTATTGTATAAACTTGGAACGAAGATGGGTGATACAGATGGATACAGATGGAACTCAGGAATATGCAATTTTTGATGCAGTGTAACAGCAAGTTTGAAAAGTCGGAAAATTTGAAAAATTTGATCACCGATTGTGAGTCATCTAATCAATAGAATATTTGACTTCACGTGTTAACTTATATGATAAACAACGTAACAAAGTTATCGAATTGTACTAATTTAAAATGGGTTGCGATAGTGTTGCGATAGTAGAAAATTGAGAAACGATAAGTTTAAAATAGTAGGAAAATGGGTTAGATCTATGGGAAAATGGGATTAGACATAGTGTTTAAGGAAGTGCCAATAATATTTTTAGGGTTCAATATTAGAAAATTGATAATAAATTTTGTTCACAAAATTCCGAAATTTAAATTTGGGGACCAAAAATTAGTTAATTTTAAATTTGACAAACGTAAATTACGTTATATTTTACATTACACCAGATATTGCATTTTGATTGGTCAATTATAGGCCCATCTAAAGCCGAACCAACCGGAATAGAGAAATTTTGTTTACACTGATCAGCCCAAGCAAACAAAAAAAATGTCAGGAACGCAATTTTTTTCTAACACTAACCCCTAATTTTTTAAAAATCATGTGGGAACACGACTTTAGCCATCTTCCAATTATGGACAAATTGATTAACTAGGAAATTTTTTATTTATTAAATCGGTTATTTGATTTGTATTTGGATAACTTAAATAACACTACGACGCAGCAGATTATAATAGCTCGAAGCTTTAGATTTGAGAAAAACCGTGATTAATGGTTATGTTACACAAACTTCCCGGATTGTTGGTTTATTTTTAGAAAGATCACAATTGATTCGTTCAACCAATAAGATCAACCTATTTTTAGAACATGGTTTATTAAATCAATATAGAATAAAAATTGAACTGTGTATAAAACAAACAAGAGTCAACACCAATTTGAATAAAAAACCTCGATATTTTTCCGAGCCCCTGAATATGGGTCGGATCGACACGTGTTATAATCGACACGACACATGTTATATTTGACACGTGGTAACCAATCAAAAAAATTGATTGATGATCATGTGTAACGTGATAATCATATCAATTTAAATACCATTGTTTTTTTTTTTGTTCCTTGTCTGGTTCGCTTCTTCTTCGCAACCACGCTATACTCCGTGACGTTTCAGCCGTTTCGTATCTCCCCTGTGTAAAGGTCTACTAGTTCCGGAAAAGGAGCTAGTTACGTTCTTTCCTTTACTTAAGCAGCCGAAATATCTGGACGTAGAGGTTTTTGAGGCGAACTGGGCCTAAAGTCTTTAAAATTTTTTTAAAGAAACAACCTGCTCCTTGACGGGAGGTGCCTGGAGAGATTTGGTTGGGGTATAAGAGAGGTGTAAGGCGGCACTGTTGAATATTTGACAGGCAACCCCACCTTTTTTGTACCTTTTTTTCCTAACCAATGAGATACACCTCTACGTGGTGGTTAGGACAAGTAGGAATAACTCCGAAACTAAGTATCTTAACTTTTTTTTTAAATTTATTGTTTGAATATTTTATTATGTAGAAGTTTATTAAATTTAAAAAAATTTTTTTGTATATAGATAGAATTTTATAGATATAATTATGTAATTAAAAAAATTTTATTGTACTCGATTTTATTTGATGTAATAATAAATTTAATAAATTTTTAATAAAATAAATTAATAAATTTTGAGTCTATAAAAATATCTGTATATAAATGTAAAAGTTTAAAAAAAACCAGTAGTTCGATATATTTAAGTATCAATACGTATATAACATGCCGTTAAAATTATTAGTATATAACGCGAAAAAAGTTAAACTGACGAGATTAGACGAAAAAAAAATAGGGAAATTTACATATCGGGACCCAAATTTGAAAATAATTATGAATGAGAGTCCAACTTAAAAATTTATAAAGGCCAATTTTTGAAAATATTACAAATACGGGCCCAAGTAATTTTGCGTCGAACGAAATCAGTGCCAAGCCAAAATCATGATTTAACTTGTACGTACGTACATAACTCAAACTTTACTTCCAGCGCATAAGAAATGTCGTCACATATTAACAAATGTAATTTAGTAATCATATATTCAATATATGAGTATAAAATAAAAGGCGCTTATCTATTAGTAAATTTCTTTCGTCTCGATTTTTTAACTTCTTTCGTCTCGATCTTCTAACAATTACTTATAAAAATCATCATCATCTTCGATTGTAAATATTTTCGTTATGTCAAACACATTACAAATTGGAATGACATTTACTAAAATGGTGGAAAATATTTAATATACGAACTTGTAATCGAAGACGCAGGCAGAAAAATGAAAAATTGCATTCATATAAATGATCTTTTTTTTTAAAATGAATTTGTATAATTATTATTCTCTTTACATATTTCTTTAAACAAAAAAAAAAAAAAGTTAAATAGATAATATAGATGCTTATTACGAATAAAAATTGATAGGCGTGTATTATTTCTTTAACCACAATTTCATGTGAGGCGAGTGATCGTTGCAATATTATAGCAAAACGATCCCGTTATACATTAGGCCCGTCAAAAATTAGGCCTTTATAATTAAATATTTTTAAGTTGGGCCCTCCGATGTGTAAATTCCCCAAAAAAATAACTGTTTTCACAAATAAATACCCAAAATAATCTCTGAGGTTTGCAAATAATTTTTTATGCTTATAACGTCGTAGAAGAAAATGCAGGAGTATTATAATTATTATAATTATTATTATTAGAATTCGAAAACTCACCACACATAAAATACATTTCTGTATTTTTGATGCACGATCATCATTTGAAGCCGAGGCGTTTTCTGTTTCATCATGCGCCATTCTTTTGACTCCTAATTGTGTTGGTTCAACACTATTACCTTTACCTTTAATTGTTGATGTTTCAATAGCTGGTACATTCACTTGAAGCAAGTCATCACTTTCCATTCTCTCAACATTGGATTTCACTAGGTACAATAATTTGACTTTTCACCCCACAAGTAATATTATAATTCAATAGGTTTAATAGACTCAAAAAATCTGGCCAACAAACTAAAGCTTTATTGATATCAAGATAGGTTTTACTACGTTGGTTGCACTTAGCAACCATAAACTTGATACAAATAAACAAACTCTTTTAGCACCAATATAACCGATTTTGTACTTAACACAACAAAATCTATATATAAGTTAAAGATTGTAGTCTATCATTTTGATTTTTCTTAGTACCGCTTACAAAGAATTCCAATTATACTTTGAAGCAATCTAACAATTCAGGTACAGCTACTTGACCTTTTTGTATTTTCTCAACCATTTTCACAAGATCATAATTAATTTCTTGTGACACAACAGAATCATTATTATATTTTGGATGCGATCGTACAAAGTTTCTTATCCATGTTGCCGTTGTTTGAATTTTTCCTATTAAGAAGAAATCACATTTTTTTGTTTTGCATAAGGATTCAGAAAAATAAACGCGAGTATAAAAAGATACCATAAATTACCTTTTGCACGTCTACTGACAAATTCTAGATACTTTGCTAGCTGACACCTTGTTTCAACGTCAATATTAACTGATTCAAGATATCGACTTATTAAAACTATTAACCCTGGAAATTTGTCACCCTACATCAAAAACGCGAGAAAAGAACTTAATAAGAATGTTATTAAAATAATCAATTAATTTAAATAAGTATTATAGTTTACATTGCCATTAATAATTTCATTGATGGTCATTTGTTCATATTCATCTTCTACGGATGATATCGATTCATTAGTATCTGCATGTCCATTTGGACGTGAATTATTTGAAGAATCCAATGCTTCTTTATCAGGTATTGATAAATTTTCTAAATAAGGTTATTGGGTTATTTATGATGGAAGAATTTAACAATTCTCTTGACATAAGTCATAATAATTAAAATTACAATTATACTGTACCATTTTCTTGAGTGATATTTCCATCGTCAGGTATGTTACCATCTGCAAATACATTTTTTCTGAACCAGAATTTTTCACTCATTGCCGCATCTCGCTTATGTGCGATCTTCATATTTTCGTCTACCTATTCAATAAATTATTGGTAATGTGGATATGTGTTTTCATGTAATAAAAAAAATAATATGCAGAATAAAATTTACCTTCGAGATTGGTATGTAAAAGTTTAGTCCATAACTCAAAATAACACGTGTTAAAAGTATAATGAAAATCGAAAATGCTGCATTCTCAAAATCGGTTATTTGGACTTCCATACTACGAAATTCAACTCTCCAACCAATATTTGAATTTGGTGGCGGAGGCTTAAAACGCACGGTTTGCCAATTTGTAGATTGAATATTCTAAAAAAAAAAATTTAGTTAATAAGATTGATTTCTGACTAAAGTCATGAGGTTTAAATAAGATATCAAATACTATGAATGGAGACTAACTTCAAAGTGGTCATGATCCTCGTCATCATTATGATCCATCCGTTCCTTAAAGATAACAAGAGGATCACGAATGAATAAATGAGATATGTGACGTGCCAACAATTCATCTATTCCTAAATAAGAAGAAAAATATATAAATGTAACTTTTATATATGAATTAAACCTTAATATAATAATACAGACGAAATACTTATATACAAACCATTGTCCATCAGTTTTTTGCAGATATCTCGATCATATACCAAATCCAAATCATTATATTCCGGTTTCAATGTCTTGTCTGTGGATATGTAGCAATCAATCGAATCATAACGCGATTTATTAATCACAAAACGATCATTTTTGAGAGGCTAAGGGAAAAAAACCCTATAACTTGTTAAATGAGTCAGGGCCTCGGCACATTTTGAATGAGATAACCAGTTTTTGAGATTAAAATTAACCTCTAAACCGCGTTCTTCTTTTGTACGATCATCAACACTTCCAGCGATTACATTCCATCTACAATCTATGTCTGAAAGGTAACCACGCCAGATCGGTGCAGCTGCAGTTAAAGCCAACTGTGAAATTTATTTACGTGTATCGTTAGCAAATTTTCAATACATGAGTTGACGACATAAAAATAGAATAGATACCATAATAGGTCCTATTACTGCCAGTTGATCATATAACCTTCTGGCTTCTTCGATGTTGCAAGCTTGAAAAGTAATTTGTAAACAACAGCAACCCATTCCAAAGACCATAGAATCCATATATATATGATTTGGTAATGCTGCACCTTCTGCGGCTTCTTTATCCTCAGGGAACAGATTTCGATCTTTGGGAATTGCTGGATCTATAAATGGATCGGGAGTACATTTATCGCGAAAAATTGACACATTAATAGCAACTTTTGATCCACGACGTTCTCGAATATTGGCAGTTAGATATCTGTTTAAAATGATATAATTTATTATATATAATATATAATCTTTAAGAAAAAAAAAAATGTTTTTTTTTTATTAATAATTTTACAAAAAAATCGTACTGAAATCTCGCATGTGGGTTAATAACTTCGTCAGGTACAAATAGACTTCTAGTTATAGGTCCTGTTGGCTCATAATGAGGTTCCAAAAATTGACCCGGACAACCAAGACGAGGAAAGCTAGTCAAAGTAATTGCTACTTCATTTGGCTTCAAAAATTTTGAAATGATTTCTCTTCTTAATTTCATATTTGGCTCTATTTGAAGCAGGCTTTTCAAAGTACCACCATAAGGTGTGCCTGGTGTGCCTAAATTAACGTAAATATATATATATAATAACAGAAATAATGGGCAGAAAGTGAATCAATGATAAATAAGATCAAATACCTTCAATCATGTACCTTCCATACTCCGGTCTCCATAAAGTTTTGACGGTTTCCCTAAAGAATAATACAAAAAAATGTCGAATTCTATGTATTCTTGGCTAATCAATATAAAATAACATACTCAGAATTAGGTATTTTCATTGCTTCTTCCTCCTCTTTCCGTAACTCATCCGTGATTTCTTGAATGTTTAATAATAATTTCGCATTTTTTGTTTCATCATCGTACGCGATAACTAAGTATTCAACCTACCAGAAGAATAGATCAATAATCAAACTAAAGGACTGAAATACAACAATTTAAAAAAGAATAATTACCTCGTCTCCCCATTTTAAGCAAGAATTTTCTTTTTCTTTCAATTTCTTATAAATTGACAAGAAATACTTTATTCCAAGAGTGCGAACTTCATTTGCATACTGCTTGGCCTCTTCCCATTTAAGAGGTGTGCCTACAGATAATAACCCCATTTTTTCAATAAAGGATCGTAAAAGGATCCTTGAACGTAGCTTTATTCTTCCTCACGTAGCTTTATTCTTCCTCAAAAGCCTCTGTTATCGAAAATGATTAGTCATGATATCTGGATATTTATTACCATAATTTCACTGTAGCAGGTAGTGACAGGTATTACGTATATTACAGTATTAGTTTGGCCTGATATTATGTATGATGATGACTATAATCAGCATTTTTAACTAATGCCCCGGCCCATTCTTGTTTTTAAAGTTTGGAACCGTACTAGCGTCGCTTAACTATACGTTATACGACTAATTATTAACGTTAATATATAATCGTATATATAATCGCTTAACCACTTAATCGTAGTCATATAACCGTTTATTAATCATTTAACCGTTTAACAGTTTATTTTAATCGTATATAATCGTTTACCGTTTACGTAGCCGTTTAACCGTTTATTGACGATAATCTTTAGCGTTAGCTGTTTGTATTTGTGTTAGGGAAAATTATTTTGTTGATTGTTGATTGTGTATAGTCGTATTTGGGTTATAATTCTTATCGTTAAAGTATTTCTTATTTTAGCTATATATATGCAACTTAAAAAGAAAATATACAGTATAATATATATATATTGGAAAAAGGGCCCAAATTAACGAAAAAATTTTCTTCGCAAAAAATTATGTATTTTCTGAACTATTAATTAGAATTAAATGATTTTTGATATAATTCGATTCGTCTTAATGAATCGAATGGTACTAAAATCATTTAATTCTGATTAATAATAGTTCAAAAGATACTTAATTTTTTGTGAAGAAATTTATTTGTCAATTTGGGCCCTTTTCTCAGATCAAATTTTTATATTTAATACAGTAATATATAAAATAAAGATTTATATAAAAATTATTTATATACTACAGTTAAACCTCTTTATAATCACACTTTTGGAAAAAAATGTTCTTATAAAGAGGTGCACTTATATTAATTAGGTTTTATATGGTGTGATTATATAGGGGGTGATTATAAAGAGGTATGACTGTATATACCGGTATACATTAATTTTAAGTACTGTATATGTAACATGTTATATAACAACTTTTAAAGTGAGAAAACTAAAAGCCGAGAAAGAGAAAGCCCATTAAAATACAGTAGTAAAAAGAAATCTAATTAGCCAATTAAATTTGTTTTAACGACCTAAAATTGTTACGAGTATAGTGATCAATTATATTACACTTGACAACAAGGTAATCCAAATATGCGATTGATTTAATAAAGGTGCATGAAAAAAAAATCTACGTAAAATTTTAGTATAAAATACCTCTAACCCTAACCTAATCTATCTTAACTTTAATTCGATTTAATTTTTTCTTTAAATTTTGTATTAAATTTGTTTATAAATTATACCCATGTTTCATACATGGGAGTAAATTAATTAATAAATTTTCTTTAATAAATGTCGTCATTATAATTTGGAATGATGTAATGAAATGATGATGATCCGAAAAAAAAAAAATTTTGGTGGTGAATTTCTGATCAGGTCCTAGGACCGTTCTGGACTAAATCCTTAAAACACATGAAAACACAATACAATTATATAGGGTTTAGATCCAGTTCGTCCAGTCAATTTAATTTTGAATTTATAAATGTATGATGTTTTCATGGGACTTAAGGACCGAGTCCTTATCGAGGGTCGATAAGGACTCAGTCCCAAATGACCGATTAACATCTCTACCTATTTGAGGCAGATCTAATAAAGACGATTATTAAGTTGTTTTAGTAGTAGCGGGTAAGGTAGGAACCGATCCTGACGTTTTGAAATACATATACGAAACCAGGATTGAAAATAGTAATTATTAAGACAGTCCATTCTAAAAATATGAAATAATGGAAGGGTTGCTAAGATAATATCATCATTTTCATCCTCTGAATTCATAAATTAAAAAATAATGATTGGTGAGAGGAATTAATTTAGGAAATGAGGAATGACGACAACTTTTTCGTAAGGATCTAGCTTTAGAACAGGTGTCGGATTATCAATGCTTTCATTTTTTAAATTGTTAGGAAGTTGCAAAAATTTTAAGCGTTTTCGAATGTTGAGAACCTAATTCATTTTACACACATTTTGAAATTTTTGAAAGTTGAGAATCACCAACCTGCACGTTATTTTTAGTATATGTGTGTTATCTCGAATACGCGCATGCGCGTTATTTTGAGTTACTGTAAATATTGATTGTGGACATTGGCTAATTTTATTGATCCAAACATTGGGACACACACGAGCATCATTGCGAGTGTATCTTATTTAATAATATATTCGAATATTCAATGAATATTCAAATATTCGAATATATAATTTTTTCACCAAATGAATATTCAAATATTTAAAATTTCACTGAATATATTTATTGAATATTCATAGAATATATAACTTATATATAATTTTATAAATTTATTTTATTTTTTATTAAATTATTTGCAATTTTATTGGCTAATTTAAATGATGATTTTTTAAAATTGGAATATATTTAATACTCAATGAATATTCTCGAATATTTATTCAAAATTTTGAATGAATATTTGAATACTAAAAATTGAGCGAATGAATATTCAAATATATTTTTTGAATGAGTCTCTTATTTTCAAGTGACACAATTTTCGAAATAATGCTCATGGGCATAGTTACACAAAAATAGAGTAGTTATTGAAGTAGATTAAAATTTTATTGGTCAATTATTAAGATACAACGTATAAGGGCGTAAACAATCAAAAATTTTCAGCACTTTTTAGTTTTCGACTTTCTAACGTACTTTTCAATATACAAAATTTACAACACTTTTTTTTTTTTTTTTAAACAAATAATATTTTAGTTTTCGACTTCCTTCGTGAACGTTTCGGAAACAGAAGGTTGTTTATGATATTGGGGTCTACTGGTTTCATATGAGAAATCAGTTATGGGCATTCCTTGATAGAGTAGCTGGTTTATCACAGTACAAAAGGGTCTTCATTTGTCTGTACTGGCTTCCAGAGGGTGTCTAGTCGACTATTAGTGTTATATGGTTTTATAAAAGTATCTAGTTCGCAATTAGCAGCTTTGTGCTGGCTTGATAAGAGTATCTAGGTAACACTAGCTCTTTGGCAAGTGAGTTGGACCCAGTTATCTGGCCCTTTGGCAAGTGTTAGTCTGTACTGGATTTTTGGAAATATCGAGTCAGAACCAGAAGACTTCTTGTGATAAGCAATATAGTATCTGACTATTTTTTATTAGTATAAAATAATAGATTATCCAATTTCCGAATTATTATTATTTTGACACGATGCAAGCAGAAAATTTCTAATATTGAGCAGAGATATGAACTTTATAATTAAGGGTAGAGGGTATGATGATCATTTTCGTATATAGAAATGTGGTAATTTTTTTTTGTACAACGCAGGTGAAAAATCGTAGATCTAGAATTTTCTATGATAATCGATCTTTTAATCTTTTTTTTTTAGCTTATTCTTTTTTAATATATCTTAGGTACGTATTAATCGTCGCTGGTGTCGCCGGTTTTGGGGAATGGCTAAAGCCATGTACCCACGTGATTTTTTGAAATTTTAGTTAAAATTCGTATCAGAGACTGTTTAACGTTAGGGTCGGGGTTAGGGTTAGGATCAATATATGTAAAATTACCTTCCCGACATTTTTTATTAATGGCCCAAGATAGGTTTAGAATGCCGTTTTTATGCTCTTGCGTTTTTTTTGTTTTTTGACTTCTTCGGGCTGATCCGTGTAAACAAAATTTCGCGACTCCGTTTGGTTGATTTACACGACAATGTCACGTGGGTACATGGCTTTAGACGACCCCCGGTTTTGGTATCGTCGTGTTATTGGAACTTGTTGCAAACTCGTCGCTTTCGGTGTCGTAGTTTTTGACGTCGCTGTTTAAATGTTCTTGTGAATGCGGATTTCCTCGTTTGTGCGGTTCCAGGTCACTTCCGGTATTACTATGGATATGGATTTTGTTATTTGAGTGGTTTCGTGTCGTCGCTTTATAGAAGTTTTGTTGATGTTAAATCTTGGATCAGAAAGAAGAAGATGTACTTTACACGAACGTATGTGGGCCGCTTTTAGATCAGAAAAATAGAAACGCTAGCAGGTACAGGAACAACACGCCAGCGTCTTTGAATGTTTTTGATTAGTGAATTTCTTCTGTTGTTTTTTAATTCCAATGATTAAGAAATGATTCTTTATACTTACAGGTTGTATTTAGGGTTAGGAAATTAAAAATCGGAGCTGGTTTAAGAAAATAGAATCGGGCGGGTAGAAATGGATTTTAGCTATAAATAGGGTTTGGACTAAAAATGCAATCATGTCGTTAGAAATAGATACTTACCAGTAGTTAGAAGTTTAGGGCAAAAAAATAGGATAGTATAGTTTGTATTTAAAAATAAAGTTACTAAAAATAAGATCGGGTTTTAGTTAAAATATAAGTAAATAAATAAAAGAATTGTATTTTATTTGTAATACTAAGAATTATTATGAAGCAAATTATTATTATTATTATTATTTTATAATTTATTAAAAAAAAAACGAAAATTTATATCATAAACTTGTATCTAATGTTCTAACATTACCCTTAATAATAATATATGTTCCACATCACAATCTCATACTATATCTTATGTAGTCTAATCTGAAAACTTAGATACCTCTAACTACACATCACAATTCTATAAAAAAAACTCCTTTCGACCTTGATATACGCAGTATATTATGAGTTTCCTACACATCTAAGTTTTTACAGCCTAAAAAAAAAAACGAAAATTTAAATTAATTACTATGATATATGTAATTTTTGTTTGAAACTTTTATATAACGTATACAATAAAAATTTACATAATACTCTTCACTTATATTACCTGTGCTAAATCATCATTCTAAACGTTTTTACTTTTTTTTGTACTGTACAACAAGATTTTGGCAAGGTAATGACTTGAAACTTCTTACATTTGGTAGAAAAGTCATCATAAAAGCCCGTTCTTTAGAATTTAGTATTAAAAGTAATGCGCTTATAAGTCTTTTGTCTTGAAGCTAGTGTTTTAGTTCACTCCATAATACTGGTATAATAATTTTACACTATTGACAATTTACTAGCCACACAAAAGTAAGTTCTTGTAGCAGAGGTTATTTAAGATTAAATAACTGCACTCAAGAGGTACTAATGTTATCATATTGAGATAAAATTTAGAAGAATTTTAGCACGTACATACGTGTTGAGGATTCTGAATCAAAATATTGTGCTTCTCATTTCATATACTTTTCTATTTAACAAACAATACGTATATACTGCCGTAAGGGGTTTTCATACCACGGCAAAGTTAGGTTGGTTTTTTTTACGAATACGGGAATATGATTGGGTAGCTATTTATTCTAGAAGTCGATAGAATAAATTACTACCCAGAAAATTTCAAAAGAACTTTCAGAGTAACCCAGAAAATTTCGGGTTAACCCAGAAAAGTTTTACTGCATATACAAGTATATTTTTTTAAAATAAAACTGCTTCTAGAAATTTTCCTACTATAACTAGTGGTTTTTAATTTACATGCCACGAAATTTTGGCAAGGGTTAGTCGTAACTTTAAAAATTTTTATCAGGGGCGTATTTTTTAAAACATATGATTTTCACTTGTACCATGAAAATCATATGAAAAATGATCGACATACCCTCTACACTTAAAACCGAGATATTATTTTTAAAGAATTTATTAAAAAATTTTCATTGTAATTTATAATTTAGGCAATATACTACGTGTATAAACACAGGTACATATAATAACTTAAAATTTTGCTTATGAAACCACTTTTCGGGCTCTATCAAAAAAAATTTTTTGCAAAATTTTATTATAAACTATAACTTCTTCCAATCCCAAAGCTGACCCAAACACAACTTTAAATTGTGTTTAATTTTGGTCTATAATTTATATATTAGGGAGCTTCCAGAAATTACGTAATTTTTTGTTACTAATAAATTTCAAAATTTTACCCCACCCACCCACACCTGATACCCTATTAGCCAATCAAATTTTATATTTTTTAAAAATTATTTATATGTCCAATTTTTTGAATTGATAATAGCTTTTGATCTACTAGTCCGTTTTGTATGATTTAACTACCAAAATGCTCGTCTCAACAAGACGATTCTAACAAGCCCAAAATCGTTAAAATATAATCACAGGATCCCAAGATCTTTAACTTTTGTGTAATTTTAATAGTGATATTTTAGAATCACTAAGTAAATTTCTTTAACATTGAATAACTTTTGATCCACTGGTCCGTTTCTAATGATTTAACTACCAAAATATTCGTCTCAGTGAGACGGTTCTAACAAGTTTAAAATCGCTAAATTCCAATTACAGGATCACAAGATCAATAAAGATTTGTATAGTTAATAACAATACAAATCTTTGTTGATCTTGGGATCCTGTGATTGGAATTTAGCGATTTTGGGCTTGTTAGAATCGTCTCACTGAGACGAACATTTTGGTAGTTAAATCATCCAAAACGGACTAGTGGATCAAAAGTTATTCAATGTTAAAGAAATTTACTTAGTGATTCTAAAAAATCACTATTAAACTTACACAAAAGTTGAACGAGCTTGGAATTCTGTGATTAGATTTTAACGATTTTGAGCTTGTTAGAATCGTCTCATCGAGATGAGCATTTTGGTAGTTAAATCATCTAAATTGGCCCAGTAGATCAAAAGTCATCAATAATTTATAATTTTATACTTTTGGCCAGAATTATAAAATTTTGACCAGAATTAGAACCTAATATTTTGGCGACCCCACCAACCCACCCAAAAATTACGTAATTTCTGGAAGCTCCTTTACGTGGATTTGCAAATTAATTAATTAGTACCACATGTATATACATAGTTTTTTTCTATAATTTAAATTATGAAAAGTCTTTGTGCTACCCGGGTTGGTATACCACAGGACCCCCGGACATGTAGTACAGAGGTCATACGTTACGCATTTCAGCAAAAACCCCCAAAATTTGAAAAGCAAAAAATCAGTTTTTGGCAATTATCTTGGCATCAAGTGGTCCAATTTGAATGAACTTTTTTTTAAAATAAAGCTCTTAGTGAGGCGCATCTAACAAAAAAAGTTCATTCAATTCTGATTACTGGATCAAAAGTTATTTAAATAAATAGATTTTGTCATTTTCAGCAAATTAGATCAAAATTGGCCAAAATCCAGTTATGACCTATATGAGAGATGTCCGGGTCCTTATACCACCCTGTTCAAATTAAATAGTAATTTTCTAGCAAGACCCATAATAAAGCTAGTATCTTTGTAACTAATCCTAAAGATATAAATAATATAGAAGAAAACATGAATATTTTGGAAGACTGAAAGTTATTCGAAATAATGCACAATAGCTTTCAAAATTATGTATCAAAAACTATAGAGTGGCATGAAAAAGCTAATACAAAATTGAAATCTACTTTTTATACTAGTACAATTGAAAGCTATTTTGGTACTTGATATCAATTTTGATACGAAACTGCTGAAGTACCTTAGTGGTTTCATATCAAAAATCAATGAGAAGTACCAAAATAGTTTCTATGAAAATGTATATTATAAATTTTTATACTAATAATAAAATTTTAGGAAACTCGAAAACAAACCTTTGGGGAAAAAAGGAAGGTACAGAAACAACTTCAACATGAAGCCAAACAGATATGAAATCTTGATGAAATATAGGGCATAAAGGCACAAGATAAAGGAAAAGCACTAGCCATATCAGCCCTATTATACCGTAAAGATATTTTAGCCCAATCTAAAAGACAAATGCAATGAATAGAAGAGTGTTATAATGAATTAAAAAATCAACTTAGAAGTCTTCAAACCGCTAAAAATGAATTAGCTAAATCACAACCTTATGAAGCACAAAGGTTGACATTGATTTTCCGTTATTTTAGGTTATTACTAAATAGTAAAAAAAATATGTATATCAGAAAAAATTGCAGATACTTTATAGAAGGATATTCACAATACAGAATATATGTCTTGTTGCATTAGAGAATAGTCGAAAGACTTTCTTAAACAAGGCACCTTACCTAGACATCAACAGGGAAAATACGTGAAAAAAAATTGTTGCTTAATGATAAGAATTTAAAACTAGTGGCTTGTACCTGGTTACATTCTATTCCACAAAAATATCCTTTTTCTTTAGCATTAAAGAAAGAATTGAAAACAAATATCTTTTCTAAATTACTTGGAGTACCAATCATTATTTCAGAATTAACCACGCGAAAATTCATGCACTTATGAGGGTTTTTACAATAAAACCATAGAGCAATAGGTATATAAGACTATGCGAAATTAATTAATAACCCGGCCAGACCAAATTTGAAGTGTCCCTCCTAGAAGGAGTTTTAAAAAAATAAAATAAAAAAATTTATATATATTTGTAAAGGAAAATCTGGCAAAAATTAACCAACCGAATATCTGCCGATTCGATAAGTTTTTTGATTGGCAGTAATAAACTTCTAATTCGGGTATGATTCAGTAGTGATAAACTTCTGATTCAGGTGTGATTATAGTAAAACTTATCGAATTGGCAAATATTTGCTTGGACAATTTTTGCTAGATTATCGAATCGGCTTGGTTATGAAAAAAAATCTGGCCAACCAAATCTATTTAAAAGTTTCATGTTTTGAAACTAAATTTGTATGGCCTATTACTATTATTATTTTTTTTTAGATTTACTTCGACGAGCATAAACGGGAAGACATGCGAGAATATCGTAAAGAATAGGCAATAAAAATGATAAAATATCAAAAAAAGATGGAACAATATAATGGTGATGAGATGGAAAATGTTATACCTTCGGAACAGCTTGAAATTTGGGATATATGCCACATTTTGGTTACCCATAATGAAGCATACTTTTATGCTAATGACGAAAATTCATTTGTTTAGGTAGAAGATAAAGAACCCATAATCAAGAAAAAAGGCCAAGGGTCAGCAATTATGGCTAGCGACTTTTTGTGTACATGCTATGGCCCTTTGTGCCTTATAGAGGCTAATGCTATATGGCTTGGGTTGGACCGAGAGGCCCGAGTTATTATAAAACTAGAACAACAAGCTGATGGTTATTAGAAAAGTGAAAATATGGTTCAATAGCTTTGTAAAAAGGCAATTATGATCTTTAATGCTTTCTACCCAAGATGCATAAGCATAGTTTCAAATTTATCTATTGTTTTCTAATTTTTTTTTTATTTATTCATTTTTGTATGTTTTTAAAGGCATATTTTGCTTTAATCAGAGTACTAACCATAATGCGTACACACTTAAAGTGCTCGTGTGTTCCAGAATGACTCTATATCAAAAAGTTGAAAATAAGTTTAAGGATGGTTGGTACATTCGTGATTATGAAAAAAACACACAACCTATGTTTTTTATAGATGAAAATAATTGTACCATTAAGTTTAAAGAGGATCAAAAAGGTAAATAAAGACTACTACTGCTTTTTTTCTTTTTGTTTTTTTTTTGTTTTTTTTTTTTAATTAAAGTGCCCGTTTTGGGACTTAGGAATTTTATTCAAGATATTTGTTATATAGACGAGGATACATTTAGCCACACGTACACTTTTGGTGTCTAATTTAAGTGGTCCGCCCAAGGGTTCCATACTAGCTACCATACCTGCAACCCAGCTATGGGAATTGCCTATTTAAACCCTCTAATCCTAGATGAGGATACATTTAGCCACACGTACAATTTTGGTGTCTAATTTAAGTGGTCCACCCAAGGGTTCCACACTAGCTCAACCCAACTACGAGAATTGCCCATTTAAACCCTCTGATCCATGTTCCGCCTGCCAACCCATCTTGTATCACCAGAACAGGCCCGTTACATAAGTCAATCAGCAAGTTCCAGATACTTATCCATTGCCTTAAAACCCAGCCGGGTATTCCTAGTCCTGTTATCCTCGACAGGAGATTTGGTAGAGCGGTACCTGTCCTATATCAGGTATTCACCTACACTTCGGTACTTATCGCTATGACCGAGACCAATACTTGCGAAACAGAGTTACCCCTGTCCTCTTACCAATACCTACTTCTGCCCTTGTAAGGTTCACTCCAACCCCGGTACCCACCATCACTTTCCTACCGGTCCTTCACCAGTTTTCCCAGCATCGGCAAATTTTATATATAAATATATATCGATTAACCGGTAAGATATATATCGATCCTCATCACCCCTGTTGATTACTATCGATAGTGATAGTAATCGATATATATCCGGTTAATCGATATATATCAAATATGATATCAATTAATAATTATTATATTCACATAATCATACTTTTTGCAAATTTTTAAACGTTTTACAGGTTTTCACAAGTTTTCACAATTTTTTAATATAAAATTTTATTTTTTTTATTTATTATTATTATATTTTAAAATACTACATATTTTATTATAAATTATTATAAAAAAATATCAAAAAAAATAAATTCAAAAAAACGAAACAAAAAAAATAAAAAAATAAACTATTATATTCCTTATATTTGCTCATATTTGCTTATAGGGGGCATCCATAAATAACGTTATGTTTGATGGGGGTCCCTCAAAATATAACGATTTTCTACTATGTAGAGGGGGTCCCCCCAACATAACGCAATTTTTTTATTAAAATTTGTCTAAAACTTGATCCAGTGGTCCAAATTGGATGATTTTGGTACTATTCGAATAATCTCGAGGAGAGGATTCGAATGGTACCAATTTCATTTGATTTGGACCACTGGGTCACGTTTTATTAACGAAATACTATTGGTTATTATGTTTTCTTATAAAATTACTATAAAATCAATAGTATTTCGTTAATAAAACGTGATCCAGTAATCCAAATGAAATGATTTTGGTACTATTGGATTCGTCTCATAGAGACGAATCGAATGGTGCCAAAATTATCCAGATTGAACCACTAGATCATAATATATTCAAGTTTTTGTAAAATTTTATATATAAACATACGGATTTTGAAAAAATTTTTTATATAGTAGAGGAGGGGGTCCAGCGCTACTATGAGGGGGTACATAACGTTATTTATGGATGCCCCCATATTCGTTCATATTTGCTTATATTTGCTTATATTTGCTACTTCTTGCAAAGTTCCAGAAAGTTAGATCGTTTTCTTGCAAAGTTCCAAAAGAAGTAAGGAATAAATAAAATAAAATAAAATTAAAAAAATAAGTAAAAAAAACAAACAAAAAACGAACAAAAAAAAGAACAAAAAAAACAAAACTGAAAAAAATAAACTTATATTTCGCTCATATTTGCTTGTATTCGATTATATTAGTTCATATTCATGACTTCCTGCAAAGTGCCAGAGATATTAGAATTGAAGTGCCGGAAAAGTTAAGCGGTTTTCTTGCAAAGTTCTGAAATAAAAAAAAAAGAAAACAAACAAAAAACAAAAATGTAAGCAAACTAAATAAAAAAATAAACAAAGCCCCAAATCTCCATTTCGAGTTCGTGTTTTGCAATTCAGAAATCGTCGAAGGTTTTCGCAAAGTGCCAGAATAAAATAAATTAATAAAAATAAAAACAAAAACAAAAAACATGAAACGAAAAAATAAATAAAACAAAACCTTG
>QKWP01000530.1:237606-266318 GCA_003550325.1 Gigaspora rosea
GGATGCGTCATCTATCTATTTAATAATTTAAAATAACAATAAATTTCTCGAAGTTAACGATTGATTCATTATACCTTTTCATCATATAATTAATCTCGCTTCTATACCTTAAAGCTATCATATTATCTGGTTTAATTTCTAGCAATCTAGTTAAATCTCGAATGCTTCATCTATCTATTTAATAATTTAAAATAGCAATAATTTCTCCAAGTTAGCAATTGATTCGTTATACCTTTTCATTATATAATTAATTTTACTTCTATACCTTAAGTTATCATATTATCTGGTTCAATTTCTAGCAATCTAGTTAAATTTTGGATGCTTCATCTATCTATTCTAAAATATAATTATTTCTCCAAATTAGCGATTGATTTGTTATACCTCTTCATCATATAATTAATTTCACTTTTATACCTTAAAGTCATCGTATTATCTGGTTCAATTCCTAGCAATCTAGTTAAATCTTCGGATATGTTATCTATCTATTTAATTATTTAAAATAACAACAATTTCTCTGAGTTAGCGATTGATTCGTTATACCTTTTCATCATATCATTAATTTCACTTCTATACCTTAAAGCTATCATATTATCTGGTTCAATTTCTAACAATCTAGTTAAATCTTCGGATGCGTCATCTATTTATTTAATAATTTAAAACATAATAATTTTTTCCAAGTTAGCAATTGATTCGTTATATCTTTTTATCTTATAATTAATTTTAATTTCACTTCTATACCTTAAAGTTATCGTATTATCTGGTTAAATTTCTAACAATCTAGTTTAATCTTCGGATGCATCATTATCTATATATTTAATAATTAAAAAATAACAATAATTTTTCCAAGTTAGCAATTGATTCGTTATACCTTTTAATCTTATAATTAATTTTACTTCTATACCTTAAAGTTATCATATTATCTACTGTAGTTAAATTTCTAGCAATCTAGTTAAATCTTCTATTTAATAATTTAAGATACAATAATTTTCCAAGTTAGCGATTGATTCGTTATACCTTTTCATCATATAATTAATTTCACTTCTATACCGTAAAGCTATCGTATTATCTGGTTCAATTTCTAGCAATCTAGTTAAATCTCCGGATGCGTTTATTTAATAATTTAAAATAGAATAATTTCTCCAAGTTAACGATTGATTCGTTATACCTTTTCATTATATAAGTAATTTTACTTCTATACCTTAATGTTATCGTATTATCTGGTTACTATAAATTTAGATTCAAATTTTAAAATCAATAACGTCATGTTTGCATAATATTGCATATATGTAAAAATGGTAACTCCTTCCAAAAATGAAAACCATTACTTCTACTAAAAAAGGATTCTGCGAAAATCAGTATAGGCCATGCCAAAAACATTAATTAAACCATCCTCACACATTTCATGTGATCATACTGGTATATTGTAATCGTGAATAAATGAAAAAATCATTATTCCAACCAAAAAGGATTTTTCAAAAATCAACGTAGTGCATCAAAAAAGTTGAATGGAACTATCCCTCTCACATTTCATGTGATCATACTGGTATTTTTTAATAAAAGTTGGCTAAAATTTAAACCCGATTTTACTTTAAATGGCAAGCCATTGATCGTAATACTGAAATATTACAAATGACATCAGATTATCACTTCAATAAAGTAAATGATTGGCTTACATGTGCCACTGCGCGGCACATGTAAGCCAATCATTTACTAAGGAAGAACGAATTTTGCAATATATAATCATCTTATGACCAATTTATAATAAGTTTTATACATGAAATTGTTGGATTGGGTTAGAGTAGAAGTTAATACATGATCTAAATGCTGCATAAACCACCGCATTCTTGATATAAATATATAAACCTCCTAACTAAATTTCACTTCACTTCTAAAATTAAAAATTTATGTTACATAAAACAGGTAATGATCATGAGAAAAAAATACACACCAATCAGCTTTAAGATTTTGCCTTTATTTTAGATACCAGCAAAACCATACACTTACGTTCCTGGTATTTTATTAAGTTATTGTATAATAAGTATTGTATTGCATATGAACAAGAACTGATACTGATACAGTAATGAATTAAACATACTACAATTCAAATTCATTACCAATTGTTTAATCACGATAGTATCAAATCAACCTTAACCACATACAGTATTATGTGTCGATTTGTACCAAAATTTTTTATGAATCAAATATTGAAAGGTTATAGTAGATCGTATGGTATGAATGATCAGAATTGTATAGTCCGTACATACCTTTACGCAGCAATTATAGCGGATTAATATATACAGATTTTAAAATTTCGGAAAGTAAAGAATTTTTTTATAACGGATTTCATGAATCACTAAACCATATCCTTGCAAATCAACAAAGGGTTGAAAAAGAAAAATATGTAATGCAAAATGATAAAGATCTATAATAATAAATAAATAATTAATTAATTATCTTTATACAGTACTATATGAAAATCATGTGTCACATGATTTTCATGTAAAAATTTAAAGTAAACATATAAAAGGTACGATCTGCAAGATTAGATCTTTGTTTGGATCTTTTTTTATAATATTTACGCCAGGTTAAAAAGTTAATTTAGACGCTCGGGTTAAAAAGCTAAGTAATTTGTTTTTTTTTCTTTCTTAATTTATGTACTAACTTATTCTTGGTATTATCTAGTTCGGTACTTGCATTTCTCCCTCGTCACTTATATATATGTCTCCTACATAAACTATTTTGCATGGCTTCTTTACGACAGCTCGACATCGGTGCTACTACGGTTATAGTAATGTTTTCTTGCGGATGTGTTTTCATAATGCAATACGTTGAATGGAGTTTCTAGGTAGGTGTTGTCGTCGTACTGTTGCTTGTAGTTTTGTTTGGCAACATCAGTGATTTCGCCGTTAGCTGTAATTGGCTTTGTTGAATCGTTTAGTTCGTTTTGTATTTTTTTTTTTAGTTGACTAATATTTTTTCCCTAGGCATCGTTGTTGTGTCGTCGCTAGTGCCTTGTTCGTAATACTATTGTTCAATTGCATTGGTGGTGTCGTAGTCATTATTTAGTGGGTCTCTTCGTGTCACTTGTGGTTTTGGCTTGGCGGTTAGGTTGTGTCTGTCTTACTGGTGTTGTATAGTTGGTGTTTTTGCCAGTACTGTTGTCATCCTAGAGTCACTAATTAGGTGCCTTTGATGTCTTGGAACTGCTATTTGGTGCTGTTGTCACCTTGGAATTGCTGTTGTTACACTGGTCTCTTTGGGTTTCGCAGTATTAGAGGTTTGTTTCTTGTAGATTAGAATTATAGGATTTTTAGTAATAGATTAGAGGTTAAGTTATTGTATGTGTATTAAATTAATTAATAATTAATAAAATTAATAAAATTTATAAAATATAATTATTTTTAGTATGTACATAACCTTCAATTAATAATAAAATTTATATAAAATATTTGTGCTATAATAGCATAAATATGTATTGCAATTTTTTCGGAGATTCATACTGCATTAATTATTTACGGAGGTTTACATCTATTTTTTTTGATGCCGTAAATGTTCGTAATTATTACACCTTTGTAATACTCTGAAGTTACTATAGTGTAAACTTTCGTAATTATTACCCCTACGTAATACTCCAAACTAATCGAAAGTTTTTCGTAAGTTTACTCTCACATAAAAACTTACGGAGATTTACATATATTTTTTTTTGCTGATGATATCAAAGATTGCATTGCATCAACAAAAACGATTTAATACAAGCGATTAAATTAAGATGAAAGCCAACATAAAACATCAAACAGAAGAAGTAGCAAAGAAAATGTATAGAAGAAAGTACCATCGAATTCTACAAGAACACTGTCACTTCACTACAAGAACGCGTACAAGAATACCATAAGAATGCTAAAATTCACAAGAATGTGTACAAACATACTGTCAATTCACTTCAAAAATACTGTTAAGTTATCACAAAAAAGTCATTACTTTACTTACTACATGTCGAATAATTGCAAGAATGCCGTCACTTTACTGCAAGAACGGGCATCAAATTACTACAAGAACACTGTTACTTTACCGCAAGAACGCGTTACTTCACCGCAAGAACATCGTCATTTCACCACAAGAACACCATTGTTTCACCACAAGAATAATGTCGCTTCACTACAAAAATGACTTCGAAATACCGCAAAAACAACTTCGAAATACCGCAAAAATGTTGCCAAATTACTACAAGAAAACAACAAAAGTATTAGTTATAACGATAACAAAAAAAAGAAAAAAAATATACTGAAAGAAAAATACTTATCTTTATGTAGATTCAAGCAACCTACTTTCTCGCTGATAATAATTCAAAAATGAATGTACATAAGGCAGGTGAGAGATCTCTACTCTACGATTTTTCTAATCCGTTTGGAGTCCTAGAGTTTTCTATATTTTAAAAGAAAAAAATAAATAAAATAAAAAAATAAATAATAAATATGAAAAATAAATAACAAGTAAAAAAAATATAAAACAAAAAGTAAATAAATATAAAACGAAAAAAAAAATAAATACTATATAAACAAAAAAAAATAAATATAAAACAAAAAAAAATTAGAGATGGGCACCATGCGCATGACTGCATGCATGCATGCAATTAATTCTGGCTAGCATTAAGAAATTAAATCATAACTTTGGTCAAAACATGCATGCATGCATGCAAAAAATGCATGCGCATATGCATGCTAAAATGAAAATTTTGTATTTTGCCCATCTCTAAAAAAAATAAATATACAGTAAAACTAAAAAAAAATAAATAATAAATAAAAAAACCAAAATAAAAAAAATGTTTATAGAAAAATATAAGTGCAGAAGTGTAAAGAAAAAAAGATCAAGGATTAAAAAAAGATAAAAAAAAACCAGATCCAGTAAGGTCCGATACGTTACGTAAATGAGATACTATATAGCAATAATCTATAGTGATTAATATCCATTAATCGCTATATATCAGTTTCAATAAATACGATAGAAATCGATTAATAAATATATAGCGATTTATATTTATTTATGCTATCTATTGATTATAGATATACTGTATATCGATATATAACTAGTTTATCGATATATATTGTTAATTTTTAATCAATATATATCAATTAATTGTTATATATCAATATTTATCTATATAAAAAATTTTCTGATGACCTTCTTCAACCAGGTATCTGAAACCAAAATGGGTTACCTGGATATAATCGGGTGACCCAGATATCTGATTAAAAAACCTTTGCCTGTAACCTATTGGGTTACTCTCATCAACCAGATACCCAAAACTAAAACTAGATAATCAGTTATCTATAAAAGAAATTAGTTCAATATATGCTTTTAATAAGCTGTGAAATAAGTTATAATTTATTCAAAAAATCGAGAGCTTTTTTAAAGCCAGACAAAGTTGTTAGTGCAACTATGCAGAAACAATGACAATATCAGTATGGGGGATTCAGGTTTACAGCTGTTTTTATATTTTCTGAAATACTGAAAAAATTGCCAATAACCCAATTAATAAGTTTCTGTATTCGGATAAAGCTGGTAACTTATTAATTCTGACTCGATAACTTATTAATTCAGTTATTAGCAATTTTTTTAGTACTTCAGTAAGGGTAATAACAGATATTATATAATATCTTGAGGGGGGAGGGGGGTCTCTGATTTTCTTACGTAGATATATAAATTTATAATAGCTAATCAAATTTATCTTACGTGGGGGGAGGGGGGTAGAGGGTATAGTAAAAAAATATTACATAATATCTGTTATTACCCTAATGCTTAAGTTAAAATTTATTTACTAGGTAGATAATTGGTTGTCATATGCTGTGTAATAGCACATGACAACCCAATCATCTGAATTTCAGGTCATCGGATTAGTAAAAGGTTTCGGGTCAACTGATTTGCTAAAGGTCTGACCTAGTTAATAAAAATTTCGGGTCAGGTGGTCAGGTACACAGCTACTCGGGTAACTGTTTGGAACCCTAGTACTGTGAAACAATATTAAAACAAGAAAAAAAATTAAATATTTTATAGCTAAGTGTTCCAGTCAGCAGAGACAACTCCAAAGCAAATGATAGCTTTAGAACAACAATTGCAAGACAAATGGTAACTCTAGACAAACAACAACTTCAAGACAAATGACTTGAAAGAAGATATCAGAAACAAACTACGATATCAAAAAAAAATGATAACTTTAAGAAATTCTGAAAGAAAAAGCAAAAATTAAATTAGATCAAAAATTTTATTTATTTAATTTAATGTTATACATGATTTACTATGTAATATGGTGATTATCAGAAAGGTGGTCACTTCACCAACAATCATTTAACCGAAAGTTCATTTAGCCGATATCACATAGAGTTAGAGTTAGGGTTTTATTAGTTGCAGGTATGTATTTTTAGTAAATTGTCACTTGGTGTGATGTCGGTGAAGTGAGCTATAGGTGAAATGATTGTCGGTGAAATAACACGTATCCGATTATCACTATAGGTAATTTTAATTATAATTCCATATCTTAATATTTTATTTTAAGACATAAAAAATAATACAAAAACTTGGTGATCTTGTGACCCTGTAATTAGATTTCAATGATTTTGGGCTTGTTAGAATCATCTCATTGAGACGATCATTTGGTAGTAAAATTGTCCAAAATGGTCCAGTAGATCAAAGGCTACTTAATATTAAATAATATATATAATATATATAATATTTAATATTAAGTAATTTTTGATCTACTAGTCTGTTTTGGACAATTTTACTACCAAAATAATCATCTTAATGAAACGATTCTAACAAGCCCAAAATCATCAAAGTCTAATTACAGGGGCACGAGATCACTAAGGTTTTGTTTTATTTTATATATGTCTTAAAATTTATTTTAAAATATATATAAAATAATACAAAACTTTAATGATCTTGTAACTCTGTAATTGGATTTCTATGATTTTGGCTTGCTAGAATCGTCTCATTGAGATGATCATTTTGGTAGTAAAATTGTCCAAAATGGACCAGTAAATCAAAGATTACTTAATATTAAAAATTTTTTTTTTAACTTAACTCCAGTACTCTTATCGTGTAAACCCTCCATTTGAGCTATCTCTACTATGTACCCATCTCAGATTAAAGCCGTTCGGCTTGCCTTACGCCGCCCAAATGACCTCCTAGGTCCCTTTCTCCCGTGGTGTTTCAGTTCTCATCAACGGAGCTTCGGCCGCTCGAAAAGTTCACTATGTAAAGCTCATCTGGCTTGCTCTTAGCCACCCAAATATTGGGGTTGCACCGCATCATTATACCTCCAGCAGGGATGGCCGATCTTCCTCGGTTTCCTACCCTGTTGGTATGTTACATTACACAGAAAACACCGCCACAAGTTCATGAAGTATCTGTGGTCTCTTACTACATCTTGTGACTTCGGTTATTTCCAAATCGGGTTCTGACTATCAAATTCAAATTACCGCCAAGCGGAATTGAACCGGTAACCTTCAAATAGAGACCTGAGAGCATAACCGCTATGCTATCGACCCGCAGGTCCTTAATATTAAAATAATATATATATTATATATATTATATACTATATATGTAATTTAATATATTATATATATATATTATATATAGATGTGATTACCTTTCCTGACCATGCATCTATGGTAGAAATCACGTAATTTCTGGCACACCCCTTAATAACCCTACTAATTGTTATTGATAATTCAAATTGTTAACTAATTTATAGTAGAATATTTAGACTTGTGAAGTTGTTTAGAAAACAATTACATATATATATATAAATTGGGAATAAATTCAGATTTGATTTAATGATCTATAAAGTTTTCATCAATTCAAGTTTATTGTAGTTTGTATGTAATTGTTACAAAAAATAGTAATCATAAATTTATAGTTTAATAAGTTATAAATATGAAAAAAGAAGATATTAAGTCAACTATTTCTCTCTTCAAATACAAAATAAAAACTTTTCAATCATTTCTTTCTTCGAATATACAAAATAAAAAAAAATAAGACTTTTCAATTGTGTTGTGACTTTTCTATACCAAGTTTTGGCTAATCATTGAAATTTTATATTTACATAAACTTAATACTTTTTGGTTTAACTTTAAGACGATACTTACATTACCTATTTATTAACTCAAGAAAAAATATAAAACACAAAAAGAAAAAAATTAATTGTGAAAGTCAAAAAAGACTTAAACTATGGGCATGATTAGAAAATATTTCTAGCAGATTATGGTTACCTATAGATACAAATATTAATTTTATTAAAGGTTGTAAATTATAGTTTAATATTACTTCTTATAAAAAAACAAATAAATCAAATCGAAATTATTTTGTATTTGAACCTGGGGATGATAAAGATTATAATCCAGAGAATGTTGAAGAAAATTTAAAAACCAAAAAAAGATACAACTTTACCCAACATCTAAAGAGGCCAAAAAACTACAAACATGGATAGATACTAAATAGATGGTGCTAAATAGACCTACAATCAAGCTATAAATATGCTCTTTTATCACAAATGTTATAATTTCAATTTAATAAACCCAAATTGATTAAATGATAAATACATAAAAAGAAATAATTTACATTGATTGTTTGATACTTCAAGAGCAGTATGATCTTCTGCTATTAGACAATATAAAAAAGCATATCAAATACAAAAAAAAGTTCGTAATAAAAACTTTACAATGCATTATAAAAACAAAAAAGCGAAAATTCAGTTTATAATGGTGGCTGCAAGAGATTATAACAGGAAAAAAGGTCAATTTTCATATTATTTCTTCTAAAAAATTATCTAAAGTTAATAACACTATAATTGTAATATTTGATAAATTTATATTTATATTCCTGTTCTGTTAGAAGATTGTAAGAACCAAATATTTTGCAATGAACAGATTGTAAGTATCGATCCTGGTGTAAGAACATTTGCCACATGCTACAGTGCAGGACACCATAAACCAATACCTTTTTATATGTATTTTAAAAAATTGAAATAACTTAAAAATAAAAAATTTTTTTAAAAAAATTTTTTAACCAATTTGTAGCTTTAAGTCTAAGCTACAATTTGAATAGAAAAATTTTTATTTTATTTTAATTTTAAAAAGTTATATCAATTTAAAGTTTACTAAAAAATTGAAAATTTGGTGTTTAATATATAAAAAAAGAAACTCATATGTTACTTTTGACCAATTACAATTGATTACATTATATTAGCCAATCAGAATTGAGTGTTTATTTGAAAATTTGGCATGGGGGTATTGTCCCGCACTGTGATCCAAGAGGCCATATTGTAGAATGGGGTAGTGAAGATTTTGAAAAAATATATAGATTATGCAAACAATGTGATAAATTCAAAAGCGATTTAGCCATAAAGAAAGGTGGTTGATATAAACGTACTACAGGTTATATCAACACTCTCCAGCAATAGAAAAATTTTCAATATATCCAGATGTCAGTTTAATAAGCATCTCTATCTATACTGGCTTTATTGATATTGCATAGATATGTTGGCTTAGGCAGAGATAAATTTTTTTGTTTTTACCAAGCTTATGCTAAGAATAATAAACTTAGCACATATCAGCGGATCGGCGTAATTGGGTCTTTTTTCGATAAACTGTTACATAAAAATTTGCTCCTAAGTAAACGTTGAAAAACTAACAAACGAAGTACTTGTTACAACTAACAAAAGAGCCTTTTTGACGCCTAGACAAGTTAAAAAACCAATAAAACTTAATAAAAGAGCTACGCTAAGCTATAGAAAGAAGTACTTTTATCGTTTGTTGAAATATTCGGGTGTTTTAGGATGGGTTGGGCATTGAGAAATGGGTTGGTAACTATCAAGGGTAAATTCGGAAGCTAATTTTCAAAAAAATGGCCTTTTTAATATACTTTTGGCTTATAATTAAATNGGTAACTATCAAGGGTAAATTCGGAAGCTAATTTTCAAAAAAATGGCCTTTTTAATATACTTTTGGCTTATAATTAAATACATGAATTTCGTAATTTTCTACGTACTTAATTATAAATACAAAGCTGGGTTAAAAAGGCCGTTTTTGTGAAAATTCGCTTTGTAATAAATTTTCGCGTAAAATTTTTTTGATAATCCTCGATCATGATTGGTCGAGCCGACATGTTACGTCGATCCGCCGATATGAAAATGAATTTATTTTAGCACAAAATGAATTTTTTTTATGTTTAGCATAAAATGAATTCATCTTATATTTGCATAAATGATGAAATGAATTTATTTTAGCTTATTGTTTCATGCTAAGCTTAGCATAAAGCAAATTTAAAAAATTAATTTGATTGTACACCTATAACGACAGTCGGTTTATAAAAATTGTCCAGCAATAAAAATTATCTTAAATAATTTTTTAATATTAAAATTGTCGGTATGTCGGTATAAATCAATATCTCCTATGATTGTCGGTATAACCAATGAATTTTTGAAAAAAGGGTCAATATAACCAATGTTGGTTAATCCAGCTGTCGGTATAACCAGAGTGACGTGTAGATATCTTTTAAGAAAAAAAATATACCGAACATTATTAAAAATTAGAAATCTAACAAATGAAATCCAAAATAAACTGGCCAAATGGTTGTTAGACCATTATGACACAATATTACTCCCTGAATTTCGTACCTAGAATATGGTCAAGAGAAAAAATAGAAAGATTCGCAGCAAAACGGCTCGTGCTATGTTGACATGGGGTTATTATCAGTTATCGATTTAGAGGTTTATAAAACATAAATCAAGAGAATATTATAATAAGAATGTAATTATTTGTAGTGAAGAATATACTAGTAAAACGTGCGGTAATTGTGGTTTTATAAATAATAAAAAAGGAGCTAAAAGATTCTCTTGCAGTTCATGTAAAATCTTAATCGATAGAGATTTCAATGGAGCTCGAAACATTCTGTTGAAATACTCAGATATCCTTTTGGGTATCTGACGTAGGTAGGGGCTTGAACCTGGTCGAATCATCGATTGTAGAACCGTTACATGTTAAATAGGGTTTAAACTTAATAGTTTAATATCAAGGTCTATATGCCTAATGATTTTTTCCGAAGTATTATCTTCGAGCTGTGGATGTCGGCTGAGTTCTAAACAAAGTTTTGAAATTATAAAGCTTGAATTTTCCTCTAAAACTACTTATTCTAATAAAAAAAAATTAATTGGGTTTAGTCTTTATTATAGTTCTACAAACCCTTTTCAATCTTTGGTTCTGAAACATTGTTTCTTATTAATTTATTGATTTATTTATTTATTATTTATTTATTTGTTTTGCAATATTGCACGATATAATAGCAAAAAAAAAAAAAAAAAAAAAAACAAATAAAATAAAAAATAAATAGCACTAGAATATAATTTTATTTTTTATTAACCTTTTCACTTAAAATAAGGACAATTCAATGGTTGAGTTAAACTTACTACAAGAACTTCACATTTAAACAATAAACCTTGACAAGTTTTGTTAAAAAAAATTGTCACAGATATAGAAGTGCGTTCTTAAAATAGATAAAGGATTTGGATCTTAACCGTTATTTTAAAAATTTTATACCGTGGTTCATGATAAATTTGTAGGTCTTAAAATAATAGCTCTTAACCACAACATAACCGAATCAGCTCTTTGTGTATGCAATGGATACTGTCTCGGTCCTCCCGCACTACCACCAGTGTTGTTATTTGTAGTACCATTGGAATTCCCATTAGAATTACCGCCGGAACTATTATTATTAGAAGTAGCAGCAGGAGGAACTGAAGAAGTATGATTATGATTGTAGTTATTTTCTTTAGGAGAAGATGGATGATTCCCAGGTGCAAGAGGACAACACGGATGATGTCTCTGCCCATCAATGCCAATAACTGGAGTAACAGAGTTTCCATTTTTGCTGTGCGTAGCGTTTTTGGACTTTTTTCCAATTTTTACTGAAACTTTCTTTCCTTCTATCATATCTTTGTCATCTTCTGCAGAAGCCAAAAGCATCTTAGTATGTTGATGTTTTTCCATCCATTCACGTTCTTTTTCCTCTCTTTCTTTCTCTTTTTGCTTTACTATTTCCACCAATTCTCTTAATTTTTCATGCTGTGCCAAACTATTAGCTTTTTTAACACGTTCTAAGACCTCCATGTAATCCGCTTGAGCCATTGATCGCGCTGGAAGAAAGACTGGATAGCCTTCAATGCATTCGTGCATTTCAGCGATACGAGCATGCCACAAAGCGCCGGTGTGAAGGTCACCAATAAGTACATAGTTAAGAGCTATAGCATACCAAGCTTCGATTAAGAGTGGATGATATGTGGCAAAAGTATGAGGAGGTTGATAACCATGAAAATGATGAGAATGGTGGTGACTATGATTATGATCTTTAGACACAGAAGTAGACGTATTTGAAATAGAATTTCCAATATCAGAGGATAAGCCGGCTACCTTTTCCACAAGTTTACGATTCTTATCTGTTGTTTTTGAATCATTTTGTTGATCCGTGGGATTAATAGGTGGGCTTAAATTATCATCTTTAAGTGATCTTACGGGTGACGAATCTCTTGATGCAATGGGAGTGCTGGCTTTGGATGTACCTTCAACACTAGTTGAAAATGGTGGTAAAGAACTAGGATAAAATCCCAAAAAATGAGTATAATCCCTAACTGAACGTTTTGTCAAACTTTGTACTTGGTGCATTATTGGCAAGAGTTCTTTTCTATATTCATCGAGTTTTGGAGTAGTGCCTTGATTATTGATTCCGTTATTGTTACCTTTTTTAACTGCTACTAATCTTAATTCACTGCCCTCGCCATCTTTACGTTCTACTCCATCAACTTTTTGAATTGCTTTATCTACTAAACTAATAGCATATTGTAAATAACATGCAGCACGTAAAAAGTATAATTGGCTCTCAGTCCCTGTGCATTCGTCATCCTCATTGCCATGGTGGTTATGAAGAGGAAGTGTTGGTTTTTTTCCTAATAAAACATTATTTACTCGTTTTCTGTGTTTTGCATGTGCTAAAGCCGTTTTGAAGTCTCGGAGAGCACCAGTAAATTCTTCTTTAAAACATTTTACAACACCACGCGTACGATAAAATTCTGGTGTCGTTGGAGAGGTGGCAATGATCTTATCGAGTATGTCCGTGGATGTAGATTGCGATAGCATTCTACTTGTATATGGTGGATAAAAAGTGGTGCAAAGTATTAGGTTGGTGCCAAATTTTTGGGAAATCCTCCGTACCAAGCCATTTTTTTATCTATATTACTACATCAAATCAGTTCTACATTCTTTACAATCTTGTTCCCTTACTCATGAAACAATTAAGAAAAGAATTGAACTTTATCTTCGTTTTAAAATTTATATTTACCTCGAAGGAATTTTTTCATGAAAAAAATTCACATATAACGCCTCTAAATTCGTCGAATTTTTCTTCAAAACTCTACTAGCAACTTCGTCGATTGCACTGGCTGACTGCATTGTTACTACCGCGGTAGCAATTTCATCAATCCGGTATGCAAGTGCTAATTTGTTAACTGCAAGTTCGCGCATCCTATGCTGCCGCGTATGAGACATTGAGCTTCTTGTCGGTCCTCCTCCGGTGGTTGATACACCTGAAGCGGCCCGAACAGATAAATCGGCTGCCTCATCGACTAATCGACGAATTGATATCAAATTACCAAAAATGATAGGATCAATTGGTGGCGGCGGAGTAGCAACATTATCATTATTAATCATATAAAGCGACTCAAGTAGTTCCAAAGGAAGTTGAAGCCACGGTCCATGATAAGACGAGATATATTTCCAATGCTTATTACGAGATATAGATAACGAACTTTGGCTATTTGAAGTATGCGTCGACTGCTGTTGTTGTTGCTGAACGTGTTGTTGTGAGAGCGGAATTACGGATGTGCTAACGATTTTTGTTACTTTTTTACCAGTTTGTTTTTTGGCCTTCATAGTAGTAACTGCCGTAGTGTGAACCATTTACTATATTGACAACGGTTTTTGATCACAACCGAAACGTAAAATATATTAATTTTTTAGTCCAATATTAACCGTTAACAGTTTCAGAAGTAAGCAGAATTTAACTAAAGGAAATATACCAATAAATCTAATACCAGTAACCACGAAAAAAACGGAATGGCATAAATACTGATACTGATAAAAGAGCCACCGAATGAGTTAGAATCATATGATTGTATTTTCGTTTCGGAATTTCTGAATTTATGTGCTCTCAGATGATCAAATCAACGTGCACACAATGCAAGCTACCATAATTCAATGCGATGTAGCCCAGATGTAGTCCGAATTACGGAAATCTGAGTTAGCATGGCGAAACAATATTGTTACACGAAAAATGGGAAAGTCCTATGTGTCACCCAGGGTGGAATTCAAATAATATTTTGATGACACACATTACGTTAAGTTAGAGAAGGTTAGAGATAGGTCAGACAGTGATAAAGGTACGTACCACCCGAGTGACACTTGGGGCGTTACGTACGTACGTACATACAAACAGATTATAGTGCTGTAGTGCCGGAAATCTAATCCCGTGAAGAGATTCAAATTTTTACGGTATTACAAATTCTGTAATTTGAACTCTGCATTAACCATGCAGGAACCTGCACGCCGATAGGTTACAATGAACTCTCGTGAGAACGTTAAATTCTTAAAAGTATCCTTTTTTTGCTCTATATGAAAACGTGGTATTTTTATATAATGAATGGCTTAAAAGCAGCATATAAGTTTCTTTTATTATTATTATAACATAAAGTTATAGAACTTTCACATCATTTGCTTATGATTTTTATAAAAATACTGTATCAGGTATAAAAAATGAATTATTTAAACCATTCTCTTTATAACGAAAAGTTTGCTACATAAAATTATTATGTATATTTTTTTTTTTAAAAAAATATAACTCAAACTAATAAAATTTAAAAATTTTATTATTATTAAAGATTAGTATTTAGACGAGTTAATTTTTTAAGATATTATTTATACCCTGGCAGATTATCATTGTTTTTAAAAGTTTGAGCAAGAATATTTTAGCAAATACTAAGTCAAATTTAATAAAATATTTTTTTTATTTGAATTTTATATTATAAATTTATAGAATTCAAATAAAATTTTACTTATTTTTTGATAATATTTATGAGCAACTTTGGAAACCATATTGTATTACACTTTCACAATGGAAAAATTCTCAACATCATACTCTAGCACCTAATACTTTATCAATACCAACTTCATCTACTACTCCTTTAAACTCTTATTCTCTACCACTGAATCATACTAGAATTAATTATACTTATAGCCAGTGTTGTACATGGGACTGTTGGGACATATGTTGGAACATTTTGGAACATTCTGGGACAATTTTATAAATTGAAATTACTTAAAATTTTATTAAGATAATTTAATTAAATTTTTTTAAAAATGTGTTCAGCATCTAAAAAAATATATAATTATATATATTTTTTAAATTAATTTATTAATTATTAAGGCTTGGGACATAGTTGGAACGCTTGGGATGCTGGGACGTTGGGACGTTGGGACATGGCAAAAAAAGGCTGGGACAGTGAAAATGTACAACACTGCTTATAGCTGTATATATGGTCTTCCTGATCAACTACATGATATAGATACTAATTCATGTCCACCTCTAGGACGTGCCCTTAAAAAAATTGACCCCTGGTCCTACTAATGAATCAAATTTAGTACTAACACCAATTCCATACTTCATATCCAAATCTAGATGAGTTTTAACCACTCAGGTTGCAGATAAATTAGATAGTATATCTGTCTATAGTCTGAGTTTTAACTCTTGTAATATAGTTTGTATACAGTTATATTAATTGTAATTTTGAGAAATCCTATAAGGAATCTCATACAAATAAATAGAGACAAAATCTCACCTTAATACCAAAAAAAAAAAGAATTCAAATAAAAAAAAGTTGATCTGGTTGTTGCTAAGATGTTTTTGAAAAAATTAGAATATCTATCAAAACAAACTTTATTAAATTTTGAATAAAGATATTTTTTATTTGAATTCTAAAATATCTTGATTTAAAGTTTCAAAAAAATTTAAAGTATTTATTAAATAAAATCTATACCAAAGTTTTTTAATACTTTAAAAATACTTTAAATAAAAATATTTTAATAATTATTAAACCAAATTTAATAATTTTTTTATTTAAATTCTATAAATTTATAAAATTCAAATAAAAAAAAAGTTTATTGAATTTGATTTAGAAGTTGTTAAAATATTTTTGTTTAAAGTTTTAAAAAAATTCTAAATATTTATTAAATCAAAAACTAAACTAAAATTTTTTTAAAACTTTGAATAAAAATATCTTAATAACTATTAAACTAAATTTAATAAGCTTTTTTTTATTTTTTATTTTTTTTTTTATTGTTAAAGTAAGGTCATACCTCTGGATGTATATTAATTTTTACAATATATATTGCTTACAATTTTTATACTATCTACTAAGTACCAAGACTTTGAACTACTTTATCTATAATCTAAACCTACCAGAGCCTACCATACTCCCATTTATATAGCTAGTCTGGTTTTGGACATCCCTTTTTCCCAGCCAACAGTCGGTGTTCACATGTCCACCACTTTACCCACATTTCCTAATATTATTATTTCCAATTTGGTATATGTAATTTTAGGTAGGCGCTTTCTGCTTCCAAATTGGTGTACCTGCAATCTGGTGTACCAGAAAATCTCTTACTAGCATACTTCTCAGGAGTTTGTATCTCAAGCCATGCAGCTGCCTCTACCACATTGAGTAAGTACCTCAAGCCTGCATACTGCTACAATTAGCTGATTTTCCTGCAACTTGGGGACCCAGAATTTAACGTTCTGAATTCAGAAATATGCAAACAACTGTACTTTCCGCTATAGTACCGAGTATTCAGGCTTGTTTTACCGAAGCTTCCAGTTCCAGATATAGTTGGATAGCATCATGAGGCTTGGCCAACCTGACTTTTGTACTACTATATGCACTTATACCAGCTATACCTGGAATTAGTGGTCCCAGATCCTCTTAATGTTCTAAGACTCCCATATGGGTGCACCAGCTTTTTTTATTTAATTTTATGAATTTATAAAATTTAAATAAAAAATATTTATCAAATTTGATCTGGTAGTTACTAAGATATTTATATTTGAAGTTTAAAAAAATAATAATTTACAAAAAGTAAAATAATAAATTTAGAAAAAGGCATTATTTTATGGTGACCTGTCACCATGGTGACCCTGTGATTGACCAATCAAATTTGATCATATGCATCACATGCTCGATGCAAACATATAATGCACATGATCAAATTTGATTGGTCGATCTGATACACTTAAAAAATTTTATTAAAAAAAAACCAGCTAATTTGTTTTTTTTTGTTAAATAAAATTTTTTTTTAAGGGCGCTGACATATATTACGTAATATTTTTTTATTAAGACCTGATTCGGATAAGATCGGCAGAATTTGGGCAAAATTCCTATGATATTAACTATATGCGGAAATCTGAGCTTCCCTAAATGAAAAGTAATTTTTTTATTAAGTTAAAGATACATGTCGATTAATTGAAAGTTGTAGAGCTCGTCAAGACGCATCTAACGGTGGTTAGATCATCCAAATCGGCCCAGTGGATGGCGAGATATCATTAAAAAACTATTGGCCGACTATATAAAATCTCTATGTAAACAAATATTGTTTACATAGAGATTTTATATAGTCGGCCAATCGTTTTTTAATGATATCTCGCCATCCACTGGGCCGATTTGGATGATCTAACCACCGTTAGATGCGTCTTGACGAGCTCTACAACTTTCAATTAATCGACATGTGTCATTAACTTAATAAAAAATTATTTTTCATTTAGGGAAGCTCAGATTTCTGCATATAATAAAAATTTATATTGTACTTATTCCCAAAATTTACTATTGTCCCAATATAGTAATTCTGCCGATCTTACACGAATCAGGTCTTAAGGGGGTTACCCCCCTCCCCCCACATCATATATGAAGTATATAGTATATTATACTCAGCTACCCCCCTCCCCCCTAAAAATATTACGTAATATCTGTCAGCGCCCTAATTAAATTTTTTTTTAATTTATTAATTTTTTTTTTAATTTATTAAATTTATCATTTTTTTTATTTAATTTTGGGGGTTTTTTTTGAATTTATTTAATTTATTGAAGTTTTTTTTTTAATTTAATAATTTTATCATTTTTTTTTTATTAATTTACTTAATTTATTGTTTTTTTTTAGAACTAAGAAAATAGAATAGGTCAACAAAAAAACAGGACGAGCAAACCAAGAAAGAAAATGGAACAACAAAAACAAGAAAGAAAACAGAACGAGAATTGCAAGAAAACAGAACAAAAATGCTACTAAAAAATAAAACGGCAAAGATAGCGAAAAGGTGAAACTAAAAATAATTCGAAAACCTACTGAGGCAAAAACACATTAATAAACTTAAACATAAATAAAAAATAACTCAACCAAGAACAAAAAAAATCTACTGAAAGAATCTACTAAGAAACAACGAAGAATTTACAAAAAAACACGACAAAGAAAAAACCACTAAAAACGGTAAATCTATCTACCGAAAAATGACAAATTTACTGAAAGAACCCACAAAAAGCAGATGAGAGACACTGAACTAGGGTGTCCAGGATTATGCGATGCGATTAAGTAAATTATGCGGTTGAACTAGAGTCAATTATGTGGTGAATGCGAATCAATTTTAAAATTATGCGATTGATTATGCGATTTTAAACTTTTCTTAACATTTATTTATTAAAATTCAAAAAATTTAACATTTTAATTGAATTTTCTGATAACGCATGCCTATTATCTGTTAAAATTCGTTTATAAGCCAAAAATCTACGTTCTACATCTACGCCTGAAGCTGGCAACCAAATATATATTAATGCAATTCGACTAAGATATAGCAATAAATGTTCCTTTTCGTGCCAATACTTGTCTAAATGCGATTTTAAACCTTTCTTAACATTTATTTATTTATTAAAATTCAAAAAATTTAACATTTTAATTGAATTTTCTGATAACGCATGCCTATTATCTGTTAAAATTCATTTATAAGCTGAAAAACTACATTCTATATCTACACCTGAAGCTAGCAACCAAATATATATCAATGCAATTCGACTAAGATTTGGTAACAAAGGTTCCTTTTCGTGCCAATACTTGTCTAAATCAAAGTTTTCTCTGAACACTTCTAATAACCCTGAATAAATTGCCCATTCACTAATAAGATTATTTGAGGGATTTTCTAGTTCCTTAATTGTCTTGTATCATGTAATATTGCATTGATCAGTTTGTGCTTGTATATACCATGGATCAAAGCAACGAATTGCTTTAAAAATCAGAAATGCTGAATGACTATTGACATGCTTGCCAAATTTTTCGTATGCTAATTGAAATACTTCCTTGAAAATTGCATCATATGATAAAATATCATATTGATATATTTGGCAAAAATCGATCATTTCATTTGACTATGAAAGTTCTGATTGGGCATAGCTCTGTATCATAATTTAATTTTGTCCGTTTATAACTTATATGATCATTATACAAACTGTGGTCAAAATGTTAAGACTAATATATCGATAAGCAAGTTATGATCTGAAATGTCATCCCAATTTAACAATTGTTTCATCACGATATTATTCTCGCTCGGATTTCATATTAATACTTCTTTATTAGACATTATGAAGGCTTCCTTTATTTGCATATTGAATACCATCAAATATTTATTATTAGTTGTGGTTTGAGTTAGCCCATATATCTCAAGATTACTAATCAATAATCTAAATCGCAAAACTTGTTAAATAAAATTTATATAATGTTAATAATTTATTTATATTAGATTATAAATAAATAAACTTAACTTATTTCTTTTAAAAAATTCTTTTGTGAACCAGGTTGTCTTAAGTGCAACTATAAATGATGGAGTACGCAATTGCACGAAGTGGTGACTTTCGCCTAAAACTGTTTTTTTACTATTTAACCACATTGCTAAAAACACTAAGCCAAATTTTTCTTCACCAATTTTTTGAACGTTTTCTAGTTTATTAAAAGAAATCTATTCAACTACATTTTCGTAGTTCATAGTGTTGAGTTGAAACCTTTTAATGCAACATCGACATTCTTATTTCTACTTGCCTATTCTTGCGTTGTTTTCTGAGGATCACATGTTTAACACCAAGCTTTTGATGTGTTGTACTGGTAGCAAGTTGTACATTCTTCATAAAATCTCCTTCTTCTATTAGAACCAAATTCATGAAATATTAACATATTTCATTTGGGTTGTGTTTTGAGTTAATCCATAGGCACTTTCGCCTTTTAATTTCATATAATTTTTAAACTTACAAAAAATAAATAAAATTTATCCATATAAATACATTATTAATTAATAAAATAATACATTCCATATATAAGAAATAAAATATAATCTTACTTCTTTTAGTGTATGCAATAAATTTTGTAATCTAATTGAGAGCTGCCAACGCTAAAGTGTGATATATTATACTTTTAATAAAGTAGTAAGTTAGAGCCCATGTTTATGGTATGGCATATTCAACTCGTTACATATATCAAAATTTTTTTTTTATAATAGCAAGCTCGAGACCATGCTACCTTCAACTAGGTACGACAACCTCATGCTATAGTGCGGCACATTCAACTCATTATGTATAACAACAAGCAGGGCGCTAGGTGCAATGATTGAGAGAGGGCTGGAGGGCTGGGAGCCAGCTTATGATTGGCATTGAAGAGAACAAGTGACAAGCAAAGTAAGAAAAATTATCTATATTACCTTTTTCATATTATCTGTAATAAAGGGTTACTCATTACAAAGTAGGACAAAGTGGGTCACCTGTTACAAAGCAGGTCACCTGTTATAAAGCGGGTTACCTATAAATAATTTTAAACCAGTTTGTCTCAAAAACATAACCCAGTGAATTGTTGGACTGCATTATTTTCTAAACTTGATAATCTCTAATAAAAGGCTTGCTGATTAGTGTTTATTTGCTACAACCAGAGTAAGTAAGAATTAATTGCGTTTCCACATTATTGCTACCCATAGGAGCCATACCAGGACCCGCAAAATAACCTGGTTGGCAAATTTTATGGGTTAGGTTATCGGGTACACAGGTATCTGGGTTATGGTTAGGATCTCTATTTTTTATGCACCAACTTTAAAACTGCTCGATACGAAGTGTTGAGGTAGCTTTTATCTTGTATAATCACGAGTATTGATTTTTAAGCCATCACACAAGAATTTTGCTATAAAAATTGTTCATACATATGAAGTTCTTTTTTTTTTAGATAAATGCATTATACTGTATAATTTTTACTCCTCTTTTTTATAAGAAGAATGTAATGTTAACTACCGAATCATATTTATCTGACCTAATTAGCAACTCAACTAGATTAACATTGACTATGACTGATCTAACAATTTGACCGATTAAGCATTTGACCAATCAAAATATATGATTGATCATGATCAATCAAATGATTTGACCAATCAAACGATTTTAACTGATCAAACGATTTTGACTGATCAAAGCACATGATCGATCATTGATCGATTTATCTTGTATGTGTTCAATCAATAACCGATCACAAAAATTTGAACCTCTAGTGATAGATCAACTAGCAGAGTTATAGGTCCATAAAATAATCAGCCATCAACAAAAGCTAATACCCAAATGAAGCCTTGGTGAAAGGTGAACAAAGGCGAAACCCTAGCAAAATGCAAAATCCCAGCAAAAAGTGAAACCTAGTACAAGTCAAAATCCTTGGCAAAAGTCAAAATCACTGTGAAGAATAAAATCTTTAATGAAAGTCAAAACTGCAAATTCTCAAGACTTTGGAAAAGACTGAACTATATTCGCGAATGTATATAGCTATTTAGCAAACCAAAAAAAACAAAGTTATAAAATTGCACTACTGGTACTTACAGGATCAAACCAATAACAACGAAGTCATGAAATTATATTACTTTTGGGGATACACCAATAACGATGCACCAATGAAAAGAACAGCCTAATGTTACTGAAGAAAAAAAATGAGCTTAGTATATTCATAACCAGAATAGTTAAAAAAAGAATCATAAAAGCCAGAAATAATAATGTTCTTTACAGAAGCACATTAAAAAACAATTCATCAGAAATGACGCACTAATACAATGAACTACCTATCACTATCTAAACAAAAATATTAATATTACAAACTAGAACTGTAAATGACAAAGATTATGAAGGTCGAAAGATGTACCAACACGAAAAGCTACCTGATGCTCTTACTAGAGCTATATTAAAAAGATCAGCTTGGAAAAAACTGGTACACTATTAAATAGAAAGAACCGACAGTTATCAAACAAGAACAACAATTAAAAAACCAACATGAAGACATTTAATAGTTACTTTAAAAAAAGTACTATATCAGTAACTGCAGTAATTTTTTTTTAAATTTTTTAATTTATATTAATAATTTTATAAATTCAATCAGCTAATCAACAATTATTATTATGCTAATAAAACCAGACTGGGTATTACCTAAATGGATCATTGTGTGGGTCCGAACTAGTAATGCCACCGAAATTGATTTTTGAAAAAGGCCTATTTCATCTTTATTAGAAAAAATTAAAATTTTTTATAAGGAAGAGCAAATAAAATTTATATAGATATGTTCCTTATAATTTCGTCTATTTAAAAAAAGTATCAAATAATTTCGTTTTCAATATAATAGGTCAAAAACAATTTCATCTTTAAATTTTAATTTCGGGGTTTAGAACCTGAAATGCTTTCGTCCTCATGTATAGTCCGAACCTGTATTGATTCTGATAAATCAAGAGTCCGAACTTGGTCTGTCAACAGACTGAACTAGATACTGGACCTGGATCTTTTGCGAAACACTAATGGTAATAGCTGTAAATCCAGATATAATCTGGATTATAAACTGGATAACCAACACATATCCGGATATAAATTCGGATTAGATAAAGTGAAAGAAAATATCTATCTGGATATTTGGTTTAGTATCCGGATCCAAGCATTATTTAAATCACAAAACAAGTTGGACTGTTGGTGCTTCTCTTGTTCCCTTGGCTTTTTTGAAATTTCAACAAAGTGGGCATTTTAGCTTACCACCTCCAAAAGATTGACAATGTTTATCTCTTTCATTTTGGGAATATGTTTACTATTTGGATCTAAGTCATAAGCGAATTTTGGGTTCTTCGAAATAAAGGAGCTTCCAGAAATTACATAATTTTGGGTAAATAGGTGGGGTCCCCAAAATATCAGGTTATAATTCTGGTCAAAATTTTATAATTCTGGTCAAAAGTATAAAATTATAAAATTATCAATAACTTTTGATCTACTAGGCCAATTTATCAATTTAGATGTTTTAACTACCAAAATATTCATATTGACAAGACAATTTTAACAAATCACAGAGTCCCAAGATTGTTCAACTTTTGTGTAATTTTAATAGTAATTTTTTAGAATCACTAAGTAAATTTCTTTACTATTGAATAACTTTTGATACACAGGACCATTTTGGATGATTTAACTACCAAAATGTTCATCTTAATAAAACAATTCTAACAAGCCCAAAATCGCTAAATTCCAATCACAGGATCCCAAGATCAATAAAGATTTATATTGTTATTAACAATACAAATTTTTATCAATCTTGGGATCCTGTGATTGGAATTTAGCGATTTTGGGCTTGTTAGAATTGTTTCACTGAGACGAACATTTTGGTAGTTAAATCATCCAAAATGGGCCTGTGTATCAAAAGTTATTCAATAGTAAAGAAATTTACTTAGTGATTCTAAAAAATCACTATTAAAATTACACAAACCTCAAACGATCTTGGGACTTTGTGATTAGATTTTAATGATTTTGGACTTGTTAGAATCATCTTGTTGAGATGAGCATTTTGGTAGTTAAATCATACAAAACGGATCAGTGGATCAAAAGTTATTATCAATTCCAAAAATTGGACATATAAATAATTTTTAAAAAAAATAAAATTTGATTGACTAATAGAGTATCAGGTGTAGGTAGGTGGGGTAAAATTTTGAAATTTATTAGTAACAAAAAATTATATAATTTTTAAAAGCTCCCTAAACGATAAATAACATGTGTTTTGTTTTCAGAGGAAACCTTGCAATGAAATTTTTTCTAGAATATTTTTTTAGCCATAGTTTTCTTTTATATATCTATCTTTACAGTTTCTAGATTAGAGGCCTTTTTTTTTTAGTAATAGTTTTTTACCTATGTATGATAATTGAGTTTAGTTAGAGTAGAGACTATTTTTTTAGTATCATATAATTTTTTAAATAGTTCATCTTGGAGCCAGGTTTTAATTGATTTGAGGCCTTGTTTTTTTTCCTTTTTTTTTATTATTTGTTTTCATTTTCTTGTTATTTCTTTTCTTTTTTACTACTTTTTTGTATTTTGCCCTTTAGTAGTTTAGTTTTTTTTCCTCCTACTTTCAAGGATATTTTCTCTGGAAAATACTCTTGTATAGTGGAGCAAGGCTGATGGACTAGTTGGAGTTTCTCAAGATGCCATGCAGCAATTTGCATTTGGTTTAGTTGTCTAAATTGGATGATATCAATATTGTATATTCTTTGTCCTTCAGGTATTTGTACTATTTTCTTTAGTATAATAAAATCAGAGAGGTCGTATTTGGCAAGTCTCACCTAAGAAAAAAAAAAAAAGAAAAAAGATCTTAAAATAAAAAAAAATAAAATACATACTGTTACAGTACCGGAAGCCTTCTTCAATTCCGATAGAGTAACAATCACACGGCTCCTGAGATCCCTTACTTTGGGCATGAAGCGGTGTGCGAGAGGGAAGTATAGTTTCTTTTATGTCTGTAAGAAACTACACACTTCTCTAAGGCAGTTCGGTATAAAACAACAAGAGATAATAGACAGTTTATTAATTTAACAAGAGGGCTATTCCAAGGTGTCTGTTCCTTAGAAATCCTAAGAGTTTATTAATAATAAGAGAAGAGGATAATAAATATAAAGGTAAAGATTAAATACGATGTCTGGATCTGTCTAAAACTAAGGGAAATAAGATGGGTTTATATATCTATTGAGCTAAGCGTCGCTAAGCGTCGTTAAGCGTCGCTAAGCATCATTAAGCATCACTAAGCGTTGTTAAGCGTCACTAAGCGTTGTTAAGCGTCGCTAAGCGTCGTTGAGTGTCATTGCACATCAATTCCACATATCACTATTACTAAATACAGTTATTACAAAATTTCTTTATTAAGTTCTAATTTCTTAACTAATTTCTACCAAAATTAACTACAACTTATTCTATAACATTTCTCTCCTCTTTAAGAACGAACTCTGTGAGTTCTAATTTGGGGAAGGACTTGAGAATGTTCAGCATCAGTTAACCTCGTAATCATTGTATAAGTAATATAGGTTGTTCGAGAGATGTTTTCTATAGATCGGTTGGAGAAAAGCAATTTTATCCGTTTGGCACACTTCCAGGTGTCTCGGGCTCTTCTTTCTCCTTGAGTCTTCTCAATTATAGATTGAATATCTTCATGAGCATTAGAGTACTTGTCTATAAGGTTACCAAGATAATAATAGGCTTCAAGCAGTTTATTTTGGTCTTGTCTGTTTCGAGTTCAAGTTTTAATTCGTTTGAGAATTTTCTGCAATTTCTCTTGATACGTTATTCCAGTATATAGAGGAATAGATGTCTGAGTTAGAGGTTCACAAGGTTGAATAATATCTTGTATAATCTTGGTTAACTTTTCAGGTATTGGAGCAGGAGTGACTTCTTCTTGATTAGTAGTTGGAACTGTTAATATTTCTTCTTGTATGTCTTTTAATTCTAAGTTTTGGTTCATTTTTTCTATATCATTTACTTCTGGTACATTAATTTCTAATTGTTCTGTGTCTTCTAGAGTGTTCAGAAAATTATTTGAGTCTGGCTCAAGAAAGAAGTAATTACATTAGTAAGGTCAATAGTCTGAGTGGTATCATTATTATCACATAACCATATACATTGTGATGTAATCCACAATGCATAATTTTGGGCGAAATTATCTTGATTCCATGTCTGAAAAAGATATTGGAGGGCTAACAAGGTTTGAGGTTGTAATGTAGGGGTGGTCATTTTTGGGAAAATTCAAAAAGGAATAGTTGTATAAATATATTTTGAGGTTTTACGAATTAAATTGTGTGTTTCATCCCCTTGTAGAACAAATTTCTTCTAGAAATTTCTAGGGGAATCAATAACAACTACTGGTTCCCATGTTTGTGGTTCATAATATTTAGCAAGACCAAAATTTTTCCTTCTATTGTCCTTAGAGGACCCCGGACATCTCTCATATAGGTCATAACTGGATTTTGGCCAATTTTGACCTAATTTGCTGAAAATGACAAAATCTATTTATTTAAATAACTTTTGATCCAGTAATCAGAATTGAATAAACTTTTTTTGTTAGATGTGCCTCACAGAGAGCTTCATTTTAAAAAAAAGTTCATTCAAATTGGACCACTGGATGCCAAGATAATTGCCAAAAACTGATTTTTTGCTTTTTAAATTTCGGAGGTTTTTGCTAAAATACATAACGTATAACCTCTGTACTACATGTCCGGGGTCCTGTCCTTAGTTTATAAGCACCATTGTCTAATTTCTCATGGATAAGGAAAGGTCCAAATCTTTTGTCTTCAAATTTGGCTGAGCGAGAGGTTTCTAGTTCCTTTCTTTGTATCCATACTTTATCACCAATTTCAAATGTCTCTGTTCGAATATTGGCATCAAAACGGACTTTTTGTTTTTGCTGTGATCGTTCAGTATTTTGTCTGGCCTGATTCTGGTAGTTTGGTAATTTTTCTATTAAATCATAAGCACGTTGGAGGATACTTCCTTGTAAGTCTATTTCATCATCAATTTCTGTAGATTCTATTGGGAAAAGTGCTTCGATTGGTAAGGTAGCATACCTCCCATATATAAGTTGAAAGGGAGTATATCCTGTGGTAGCATGTCTTTTTGTTCTATATGCTAAGAGAACAGCAAGTATATACAAATCCCAATCATCATCTCCTTTCACTATTGCAAGTGATTCACACAATGTTCTATTAAATCTTTCTACCATACCATTTGTCTGAGGGTGGTAGGGAGAAGAGAATTTATGCTTGATAAGAAATTTCTCACAGAAAATTCTAATAGTCTCACTAATAAAATTGCAACCTTGGTCTGATAAGATAATTTTTGGAGTTCCATGTCTACAGATTATCTTCTCAAAGATAAACTGAGCGAGTGTACTAGCACTAGCATCTGGAACAGCACGAGCTTCTGGCCATCGTATTAGGTATTCGGTAGCAGCAATAATATATTGATTGTTTTGTTTAGTTATAGGCAAGGGGCCTACAAGGTCAATTCCAACACATTCAAAAGCTCTTCCTATTTGTATAGGGTGTAAAGGTTCTTTTCTATGACCTTTTTGTCTTCTTTGGCATTCCTCACAAGTCTTCACATATTCTTGTATATCTCGATATATTTGATCCCAATAATAACGATCGGATATTTTATAATACATAGCATCCGTTCCCAAATGTCCAGCATTGGGGTGCTTATGCATCATATATAATACTGGTTCAACTTCTGTCCACTTTATAACTCTAAATGGTCTGTCTGGGTTTCTTTTATTCTTCTTATAGAGAAGGTGATGTCTAACTTCAAAATATTTAGCCTGGGTCATAAGTCGTTTCTGTTCTTGGTTAGTAAATCTATCTGGAAATTGGTCTGTGTCTAAATAGTAGTAGAGGTTATAATATTGGTCAAGATTCATGAGATTTAGCAGGTATAATGGTCTGGGTCAGTAGCCATGAGAGGGCATCAACATTTAAGTGAATACGGCCTGGTTTATGAATAATTCCAAAATTGTATGGTTGAAGCTTCAAGACCCATCTTCCAATTCTTCCTTTGGGTTCAGCAGTACGTAACCATTTCAATGCTGAGTGGTCTGTAACTAAAATGAATTTTGTAGCACCTAGGTATTTATGAAAATGTTCTATGGCCTATACAACTGCAGCACATTCAAGTTCAGTTGCTGCATAATTCATTTCTTCTTTTCACAAACTTTTACTAGCATAGGCAATCGGGTGTTCTTTTCCATTCCTATCTAGTTGGCTTAGTGTAGCTCCAAAGCCACTGTAAGAAGCATCAGTAGCAAGTATAAATGTCTCTTTAAAGTTTGGATATGCTAATATAGGGGCAGTGATAATTCTAGATTTTAACTCTTCAAAAGCTTTTTGTTGTTTATCTTGCCAGTGATAGGGTTCATCTTTGTGTAGGAGGGAATTTAGAGGGCGAGCAATTGATGACAAGTTTTGAATAAATTGACGATAGTATCCTGCAAGTCCAAGGAAAGATCGAAGGACTGTAAGGTTTTTAGGAGGTTGAATCCGTTGAACAGCTTCTACTTTGTGAGGATCAGGAGCAATACCCTTAGCAGAGATTAGATGTCCAAGAAAGGGTAATTGGTGCATCTAGAAGGTACACTTTTCTATATTAAGTCTGAGTCCTGCTTGTTTAATTCTATTAAATACTCTTTTTAAATGGGTTAAATGTTTATCAAATGTTCTAGAATAAACAATTGTATCGTC
>QKWP01000530.1:267757-284691 GCA_003550325.1 Gigaspora rosea
GTCCAGAGGTTATAATTAGGATTATACTGAATATCCTGGCTAGCCTTGTATGCATAAAGGTGTTCTAATTCACAAAACCATAATTCTTCTCGGAGACTGTCTAATTGACACATTCTAGATCTTGTATCCGCTTTATTACATACTTTGCAATTAACAAGCATTCCACGTCCTTCACCTTGGGTAAAGAAATAGATACTTCTAGGGTCTTCTCGGTCAAGAGCGTAATGGAAATCATTATAACATCCTGGACATACAAGTTTCTCTTCAAGAAGTTTAAGGACTTCAGGTCTATTAGGAACTTTACATTGGCAACAATGGTGGGTACGGCGAGTACTATGGTTAGGTAGACGATTACTATCAACTTGGTCAAGAGTGCATCCACACTGATAAACCAAGTTTTGTCTTTTCCAAGTGGCAAGAGGACAATAGGCTTCAATATGTCCTAATGTACTGCATCCTCTGCAAACATTATTGGGGCAGTCTCTGTATAGATGGTTGGAGTCATGGCAAGTAGGGCAAGTGGTACGTCTTGGGGCTTGTTTAGAGCATTTAACAGTGATGTGGCCAAATTCCTGGCATCGGTTATATTGGTTGGTAGGACAAATGGCAAAGAGGTGGTCAGGAGAACCACAATTTCCACAAACACACTATTTAGGAGCTTTTCTGCTTTTACGGCGAGAACGATAAGTGGTCCATTCATTTTCTTCTGGTGAAAGAGATTGGTCTAAGTTTTCTCGATCGAAAGCATAAGCTTCTCGAGGATGTAAGTATTCGGGTTCATATAGGTCTAATTCATCTGGTGCAATAACAGTAGGTTGGCTAGGTAGAGGTTGGTTACTCTCATAAGTAGTAGGGATAGTATGCTTCTTGTTTCCCCATTTAAAAGTATAGCAGCTATTTTTCCAGTTATAGTTTGCTTTAGCTTTTTGATTCCAGTCATTGCCTAGGAGAAGAGAGTAAGAAGTAGTGCCTACTACTTCCACAGTAAGAGGGATGGTAATATGGTCAATTGTAATTGGCAGGTCTTTTATAATCCCCAAGGGTCGAGTAGAGGTTCCAACTGCAGGGACTATAAGGCTGTTAGAGGCCTTTTCAATAGTCAATCCAAGTTTCTTGACTGCCTTGTGAGCAACCATGCTGATTGAAGTACCACTATCAATAATAGCTTGGTAGGGTTTATTTTGAAGAGAGAGGTTACATTTGATAGGTGTAGTATATGCAGGGGTTTGAACAAGATTAGTATTTTTGGCTTCCTCATAAAGGTGAGTAGCCAAGGCACCTCGGATAGATGGATTATTGAGTAGTGTTTCCCACTTGCTAGCAGTAAGAGAGGGCGTCTGAGTCTTTTTTGTGTAAGATAATTAACACTTCGATGATAAGGAAAAGGGGATCGATTAGAGGAGTTTTGGTAAGAGTGATAGTTATCATCATTTCGGCTTCTATAATTATTATCTCTAGATTGGCTTCTAGAATGGGAATTATTGCGACTGTGAGAACGGTCTCTGTTATTGGAATAGCGGTCAGAAAAGCGACCATTGCAGTCCCTATTTTGGTTATTATTTCTGTTCTGGTTATTGTTATTATTATTGCGACGAGAATTGGATCCTTGTTATTGATCCTGTTTTCTACTATTACAATCACGAATAAAATGTCCAGTGCATCCACAATAATAGCAGATAGGAGGTTCTTTCATTCGAGGGGTTTGAGCGCGGTTGTCAGTATAATTAACAAAAGAGGTAGGTGTGGTCTGTGTCTGGGCTAAATTGATACTAAGTTTAGCAATTTGGTCCATAAGTTGTTGAATGACTTGGTCAGTATTGGTAGTAGGGGTGGTTATTAATTTTCCAGTTTCTCAGCAGAGGGCTATTTCAATAGCATTGTCCAAGGTATTAGGTATAGCAGCTTGAACATTAACTGCATACTCAGGACGTAAACCTTGAATAAAAAGTTGTTTAACAAAATCAGCTAGAAAAACCTCAGTCAGGTCCACTTTCTTTTGTAAGGTACGAAATCGGTTGACATATCCATCCACAGTCTCTGTGGTCCTTGCTTAATATCAAAAAGCTGTTTTTGCCAGAGAGCCTTTTGCTTAGTAGTATAGAAACGTGCTTTAAAAAGATGCTGGAAACTTCGGTCCTGGGCACCATCATTATTGAATGCATTGGGTACTGGGTTTAAAGCGGTGTACCAGTTCAGAGCAACTCCTTTAAGGTACACAGGAGCAAGTTGGAGTTTCCGTTCAGCACTCCATTTATTAGCAGTAGCGGCTCTTCTAAATTTCTTCAGCCAGTCAGCAGGGTCTGGGGTTCCATATCCATAAAAATCTGCAACAGTTATGAGAGTTTTCTCAAAGCCTTGTTCAAGGGCATTAGCAAGATCAGTTATGGCTTGTGCAGCAGTTTGTAAAGCAGCATCTCCCATTGGATTTTCTTCATTTAGTGGATTAAGAAATAAGATAGGGTTTAATTCTTCAGCAAGAGGTTGTAAATTTATTTCCTCAAATTGGGGAGGAGAATCAGCTCTAACAATAGTAGCATCTTGGTTTTGAATATAATAGTCAAGGGGGTCAATTAAGTTTTGGTTGTCAAGAGGAGGTGTGTTAAGTAATGGAGGTGTATGACGTGGAGTAATGTTTATATCTAAATTAACAGTAGGGTAAAATTCAGTTACAGGAGGAGGTGGAGGAACAGTTGTGCAAGCAGGAGAAAAGGTTTGTTGTATATAACGAAGGAATTGATTTTGTGGAGGAGGAGTAGTTTCTTGAGTATAATGATATGGAATTTCTGAGATAGGTGAAGAAGGAAGTGCAAGGCTTGGAGGGATTGGTATATAAGTATTAGTGGAAGAACCAATACCAGTGTCAGCTAATTGTTCAGGTTCTAAAGTAAATATCGATCTGGGTGGAGAAACGTCAAAGTTTAATTCAGTTCTTCCTAATTGATTTTGAAAATCGTATAAAAGGTTTTCAGTCCTTAGTCGAGTTGGAGCAGGTGTAGAAGATAAGAGGTCCTCAATATGAAGATCAAGTAAGGTAGCTTCAAAATTAAGAGGTAAGATAGGTGCAAGAGTATAGGGAGTATGTGCAAGGAGTAGACCAGCAATAACTTCTTTTGGGTCTAAAAGGTCGTTATTATAGCGGCAACTAAAAACAATATCTTAAGCAGCGGCTCTAGCAGTATTATAATCAGTAGCAGCAACTAAAACACAGTAAGAGTCGTTTGTCTTTTGTGAATATTGGGTAGCAAAATAATTGTCTCGATATGTTCCCCAAAATTGGCGAAAGGGACGGTATAAATTAGCAACAGGATAACAGATGGTACAGGATAAATCAGAATGGTAGGCTTGCAAAACGTCTACTGCAAGTGAGGAAAGATGACTTATTTCGTGTACTTCAATTTGTTCTAAGTATAGTTCATATGCTCTATTCATATAGAGAAGTTAGTTCCCAAGTCTCTAGGAAACTAATAAAAGAATAATAAAATATCTCCAAAAATAAAAGTTAATAGTAAGTTGTTAACAAAATTTTAATCTCCAAAATATAGTAAATAGTTAATATCCAACAAAAAGAAAATTTCAAGTAGATTGTAAGAAAATAACAAGAGTGCAATTAAACAGCAAAAGAGTTAGTAACAGCCAAAAAAATAAATATTTCTGCCCGAAAGTAATAATAAGATTTCCAAATTCTTCAATAATATTCAATAATTTAAGTTTCCACCAGAAGGCACCAAATGTTACAGTAACAGAAGCCTTCTTCAATTCCGATAGAGTAACAATCACACGGCTCCTGAGATCCCTTACTTTGGGCGTGAAACGGTGTGCGAGAGGGAAGTATAGTTTCTTTTGTGTCTGTAAGAAACTACACACATCTCTAAGGCAGTTCGGTATAAAACAACAAACAGTTTATTAATTTAACAAGAGGGCTATTCCAAGGTGTCTGTTCCTTAGAAATCCCAAGAGTTTATTAATAATAAGAGAAGAGGATAATAAATATAAAGGTAAAGATTAAATACGATGTCTGGATCTGTCTAAAACTAAGGGAAATAAAATGGGTTTATATATCTATTGAGCTAAGCGTTGCTAAGCGCCGTTAAGCGTCGCTAAGCGTCATTAAGCGTCACTAAGCATCGTTAAGCGTCACTAAGCGTCGTTAAGCGTCGCTAAGCGTCATTGAGTGTCATTGCACATCAATTCCGCATATTACTATTACTAAATACAGTTATTACAAAATTTCCTTATTAAGTTCTAATTTCTTAACTAATTTCTACCAAAATTAACTACAACTTATTCTATAACAATACAACAAATTTGAAAAAGAAAAGAAGAAAATAGTTACAATATTAGAAGGTCTTAATAGTAATAAGAAAATATTAAAAATATTTGACAAAAAGAACCCAAATTAAAAGAATAAGTAAGATTAGAAAACTGGTCTAGATAGAACAAAAATTAGCAATTATATGTTTAAAATAAAGCATAATAAACAAAAATGTTATTCTTACTTTGACAGGTTATATACAGGTATATAATATAAGTAGATAAGCCATTCTTTAATTATAGAACATTATAGAATGTAGATAGAAGTAGTTAGTATAATTATATTTATTAAATAATAAAGTAAAGGCATAATCATCAAAAAAATACTATATTATTTTAAAATTAAATGAATTACTTTTCTATATTTGATTCTATTTTAGTTTAATTTATTTTTTTTGGTTTAATTTTGTTTATTTGTTTAATAATTTTTATATTACATATAAATATAGCATATATAATATACTATATATACTATATATAATTTAATATAACTGTTTAATTTAACCAAAACTTGATTCTAAATTTGTTCTTATTATATAAAAAAAAGTTAAATTCAAAAAATAAAAACACTATATACTGTACAATTACATACATCAGAAGGGTTTGTATATATATAATAATATTAAATACTAAAAAATAAATTCTCCATCACATCTATTAAAAATAAAGTTAATAGATATAGCATTAATAAAAATCAAAATAAGCAATTGATTTTTACAAGATATGTACTGTTTAATTGTCCATTTTTATTTAAAATATATATATATTCTATAATAAATATTGCAATGAATAAAGTACATAACACATTGCAATTTGTATGTCTCGATCAAAAGCAAGAAAACAATTCTAAAAAGCTTATTTAGAAATGCACAAATCCTCTACTAATACATAAAAAATAGTAAAGTGATTGGCGCGAGTCGATTGTTCAAATATTTTATCCCAATACCTGATTTAATTCTTCCACTGGAGGATTAAGAATCGGTCCAACATTCGAAAATATTCCTTCTTCTTCGTATTGCATCATGCTAAATTTTAATATGTTCTCTTTTGTTGGAGAGCATTTTTGATCATTAATTTCTGCACCATCAGTTTTGAAAGACGAACATGAATTCGTGTGTATGGAGTGCTCTGATATAGTGTCGATTTCATTAGGAGGATATAATGATAACGGTGATATAAAATCTGGTGGATCTTTAGGGGATGGTGGTGCTTTAGGGGATGGTGGTGGCGTCGGTGTCGTCTCGATCGGCTCAGATGATAGCGAAGAGTTTTCGTCCAATATTATAGAATCTGGCTTGTCTTTCTCTAACGTTGATGAACTAATCGATGCAACAGGGTTAGTAGAAGTTGACGTATTCGAACCATTATTGTTATTTGTAAGTATCGAGGCAATCCCTAACGACGCAGTTCTTTTGCGCATTGAAACGCTACTACCCCACTTTCTCAATGTAGAAGTGGGTGAATTTGATGTTGGTACATTTGTGATTGAAGTATCAACAGGACAGTCATCCGTAGAGCTAGTTGAATTTTTATTATAATTCCACAACAATGATTTGTTATTGCCTGAAGAATTAGAAGAATCATCGGATCTTTTAAAATGTTTGCCTGCTATAGATCCTATAGATCGTAATCGAGCGGTGGCCTTTTGCAGATTAGGCTCACTGAATGATTCATGCAATGATGTCACTGTTCTATTTATCCTCGCTTTTGTTGGTATCCAAGTTGTAGAAGTACTAGATTCCAAATTTGTAGATACTATGTTGTCAGCTGGTTTTTCTTGAACAGGTTTATTATCTATTTTTTCTTCACTTTCTTCACTTTCTGATTCAAAATTAACTGTCGGAATTACTTCCGGTTCGGACTCCTTAGCGTCTTCTATGTCGAGGTTAGGTTGTTCCTGAGTTTCGTCTTCCTCAACTTTGATATCGCCTTCATAAATCCCCCCTTTACCAAAGCTTACAAAGAAAGGCGTGTCATCCATATTTGGTAAGACTATAGAGTCCATTATCATTTCATGAATTTTGGATTCTATAGCGTTAATAATAGGAGAGAATTTCAGCTGTGTTTCCGAAACAATGGGATCTATTAATAAATCCAATTTTGGCATTTCGTAAAAACCAAACCATATTCGGTTGGTTGGCGGAGCTTTAATACGCAACAATAATTTTCCTGCCAATCCTCTCAATACAACAGCTAGAACCAGTGGAACCTTTATCGTTCTAAGTCGTGTTACTGTAATCATTGCTTCTGTCTCTATTTCTGCGCGAAACTCACCCTTATAATCAACATTAAGTTCCACACTTAATTCACCGTTCTGTTTTAGCTCTATTAATTTGGGATTGGTAATGTAAGGAATTCCATCTCCAACGTTTACAGACTTGATGTGGATGTCGCTTAAGAAATTTGGTTTTTTTACTTTCTTCACTTTTTTTTTCAATTTTTTTATAAAATAGTCTTTGACCACCTGAGTCTTATATACTGAAAGGAAAATGCGACCCAATATAACGTTCAACCACTCAGTTTTATCATCATTGGATGAAAGTGTCTTTAAACGATTCAACGCCGATTGATCGAATTGCGCCTTATCCCTCACAACTTGTGGTTGAGGTCCTGGAGAATTCGACTCTAGTTTTGATGATCTCTGCAAAACAAAAAACCAATCCTCTTTATCCACTCCAATATTACAGTAAAGATAAAAGCTTTTATCTAATGCCATGTCTGCGCATATTGACTTTTTGGTTGTGAGTTTTATAGAAGTTGCCTTCAAAAAAATTTCATTGTCAGGTAAATGTTCCGGATACATTGATACATCGTAATAGGAAACGTTAATAATATTCTTACAATCTAATTGCCGCTCACTATCGTACATGAAAAGAGTGTTATGTTTTAGTACTGCGAAAAATGAATCCTTATGACGTTTCAGTTGCGGATTTTTTCCATCCATAAATGTTTGTATTCCCATTTTCATTATATTACCAAACGTCGATCCGTTTGATGCAGCTGGAGATTCGTAATCTTTTGTAACACGTAGCCAACCAACTTTGTGAAAGTTTGCATCGTCCCTTGAAAATGATTTGTCATTCTTATTAGATTGTTTTTTTATTTCTTCAGGAACTGCGTCGAATATTATTGTCCCGCTTTTTTGTCTGGAAACCCATGGTCGATATACGATCAGAAAGACAAGTGTAATTACAAGTGGAACAAAAGTGAGCCCACCAATTAAATATATTAATATAAATGTTCCCAATGATGTCATTTCCCCGTGGCCTATATGAATTTGAAAGTTCAGAACGACTTTTCAAAGTAAAACTTATCACACTCTATAAACTAGATAAACAAATTGATCTGCGAGAAAAAGCTTACTGATCAGTGACGAAAGCGAAAGTTATATACAATACTTTTAAGAGCAGTCTAACTCTGTATTTTTAAAAGAGAGAGTATTAATATTTTTCGACGACACTTGTAATTGTTTCATATGGCGATTCCAAACACAGTTTGGCCTTGAAAAAAAACGGGATCGTAAGATTTCATCAACCACTGGCATAAGAACGATCAACTGGTCATTGTGCAGTACGTTGCACAACATAACATACATAACATAAAAAGCTTCCCCAACAAATGGACCCGACAATTTTTTGATCAAATGACCTTACGGTTAACGAATCCATCAAGAATGACCACGGATTTTTCTGGTCATGTGATGATCAACTTTCGTTTGATCGTGTTACGTTGCGTTTCTCATTGGCTAAATTTGTTGCAGACCATCACGTGACTGAGAAACTCTTGGTTAACGATTATAAAAAAATACAGAAATACCAATACATATCAACAAATTTCTTGACATTGAACGATGTGGTTTACCCCGCGATTAAATATCTTTTGTTTTGTTTTATTGTCAATTAGGTATTTAAATTGATCAGGGCTATTATATCCTTTCTAAGTACATTTTGTTACCCTTTTTTTTTTTTGAATTAATTAGTTTCTTGATTCTACCAACAACGTCTTCCGATTCTTTCAAAATAGAAGGGAAATTTGCTTTAAATAATGTTTTAAGAGGTTGTCATTTTTTATAATGATTGTTTTATTGTTCTTAAAATTATTTATATATTTTTTTTATTTAATTCAACACAATAAACAGACATATCACAGCTTGAACCAACAACCAAAGTTGTATTAGATGGAGGAAGATATTCGACTTTTGTTCGCCAAGATGGAAAATTTGAAATGTAATATTATCATATATTTGTCATTGAGAAATAGAATACCTTGATCAACAAATAATGAAACTTTGATCTCTTCGAAATAGAGATAATGTCCCACCGGGATCGTATCTTTTTGAAGTATTGTCAAGAAAGTTCATATATCCTAGGGTATAAATATTTGGATCAATCTTTATTGTTTTAATTCAGTAGAAATTATTTTTGACCAAAGTATATAAATACTTAGTTGAGAATTGACGTTGATTCGAATGGCGAAATTCGACCTTTTGTGACAATCATAGGCAGTGAGTGGAGTAATCAAGGACCTTCACTGCCATATCCATTAGAACTATTTGCAAGAGCTCCGGCTGACTATTTCATAGTGCGTAATATAGATATTTTAGTATGAACTTATAGATCTTGCATCATTATTAACTTGTTTTTGCAACTCCTTTAAGCCTCGAGAAGGATTCAGCATCACCAGTCTGCTTTTTAATCCGTATATCATTCTTATGGGCTTCGGTGTAATATTATTATTAGTTATGCCAAAGATGATGGCGAATTTAGGTATAAAATATATAGAGTTCATATTAGAGTTCAGATTATATATTTTATTATATCCTTTTTAATGTAATATATTCAAACTTTGTAGATCAAGCAGCACTTCAGGAACTTCAACAAAATCAGGCGCAGAATCCTTTTGACTTCGATTTGTCTTCCTCGTTAGCGAAATACTTATCAGGTGGAAACGAAGATGACAAAACTTCTAATAATAAAAGAAATTGAATTAAAATTTGCTAAATTTGTTGTTCTATAAATTTTAATGCTTGCAAAAGAATTCATGATCTGTGTTATTTTTCCTTCTAACTTTCAGTAGTAAAAATTGGAATGATCATGGCTAACTAGTGTTCCACGAAATGGATCCAAATTGAATCAATTCTGGCCGAATCGCAAGTTTACTGGTGTCGACGGTCATTGGTAATTTATAGATTCGATCAATTTTTTTCAGTTGCCAGACTTATGAAAATAGCCGTAAAGTTTCAAACGATCCCATTTTGTGGAAACTATATGCCAATCTCCTTCAAATGACTTTCCAAGAATTGGCTTTACTATCCCCAAGCAAGGGCGGAAAATTATGGATTTTTTTAGATCAAAGTAAATAAATGGTTTGAACCCCAGCATCGAAGACATTTATATGATTGGCTAATTTACGCTGATTAAAGAAATGAAACGATGTGTAACGTGAGGCGAAAAACTTTGTCAAATGCATTCCGGGAAATCGACAGGCGAAGATCGATTTTCCGAACACGTGATTTTCCGGCATCAATAGTCTTGGAAAAAATTTATATTAGGTTTTGGGTACGTGTCGGTGGTTAAAGAGGACATTATATAGCAAATTGCGCGAGGAAACTTTTTATTAGAGCCAAATGAATGATTTACAAAGCGTTTTGAATTTTTTTACGTTACACCTGAACCTAATTTATTTCGGAAGATCACGTGTTAGGAAAATCGATGATGCAAATCTTACGTTTTTGATACTCCTGCACTTACTTTTTTGATACTCCTGTATTTTTTGATGCAGATCTGCATATATACACGTGACTTGTGTTACACAAAGGCCCAGTGCATTGTTTTGCAAAAATAATTTTTGGTTACACGCCACTAATGTCGTGTAACGTTACACAAGTCTAAATTTGCCCGGCATTAAGCTTAATGCTGGTGGGCACTATCATGATAATGCCCCGGCGGGGTTAGACATAATTCCGGCCCACTCTAACCCTAAATCTAGGAACCCTAAAAACTAATTGTTCGAAGCAACATCCAATCACAGTTCATATACTGGTTACACGACATATGCATCTAGTATATGTACTGTGATTGGATGTTGCTTCGAACAATTAGTTTTTAGGGTTCCTAGATTTAGGGTTAGGGTGGGCCGGAATTATGTCTAACCCCGCCGGGGCATTATCATGATAGTGCCCACCAGCATTAAGCTTAATGCCGGGTTAGGGTACCACTAGATTTAGGGTTAGGGTGGGCCGGAATTATGTCTAACCCCGCCGGGGGCATTATCATGATAGTGCCCACCAGCATTAAGCTTAATGCCGGGCAAATTTAGACTTGTGTGACGTTACACGACATTAGCAGTGTGGAACCAAAAATTATTTTTGCAAAAACAATGCACTGGGCCTTTGTGTAACACAAGTCACGTGTATATATGCAGATCTGCATCAAAAAATACAGGAGTATCAAAAAAGTAAGTGCAGGAGTATCAAAAACGTAAGATTTGCCACTGGGCCTTTGTATAACACAAGTCACATGTATATATGCAGATCTGCATCAAAAAAGTATGCATAATTTTGGAGTACATACAGAAGTATCAAAAAAGTAAGTGCAGGAGTATCAAAAACGTAAGATTTGCATCGATGATGTTGTTGTGACTATCACCACCGATGATATCTAGATTATTTCAAAATTTAAATTAAAACTAGATATTGTTTTTGATTAAACGTTGTTGCAGTGATTTACTGTACATGAGGACAATATTGGACAATTAAATAAAGTAAAATTACTTAAATAAAAATAACCTATTTTAATTTTAACTAGAATGTGTTTAGTATCTAAAAAAATATATAATTATATATTAGATATTTTTAGATAAATTTATTGATTATTACATATTAAAGCTAAGTGTTTGGACATTTTGGTAGTGCTTCGATCCATAATCCAACTAATTCGAATTGATCCAACAATTTAGATAAAACATGGATATCCTTATCCGTCAATTTTAAATAGATAGATCTGTAATATATTTCGGATTGAGAATAGGAATTATTCAGATTATAATTCTTAATAGTTTGTCACGTGAATAGTCCTGATTGGTCATGAGATTCAATAGGGTTTGGCAATTGGACAAGTGGGTTGTCCAATAAAATTTAAATTTCTAAAATTGTCTGTAATTTTTTAGAATAAGAAATCTCTGTTTAGAGTCAAGCAAACCAAATAATTAGAACAGTAATATACCACTAATTTGACAAATTTATATGCCCAGTGTCCAGTGAAATTCACTAGACATAGAGGGCTGCCTAACTTTAAGATTTAATGATTGACAATTTATTATACAGATAGGTATATAAATATTAGATAAAAAAATAGGTAATTATTATTTATATTGTTACTTTGCCTATCTCTAATACCAATTACTGAATTATAATTATTGCAAATAACTTCATTATTAATATATAAATTTTTTAAAATTTGGACTAATTTGTAGAAACATTATTATCAAAAAACATATAGTATTTAGTTTCATTTTATTAGTTACTGGTTTTTAGTAATTTGTCTTTTTTCATATTGAATATTAGAGTTAGAACCAAGATGATTTTTTCAATTCGAATATAACTAGAATTAAAAAAAAGAATCCAGATTAATTTTTGGATATAAATATATTTGAATTAATTGAGATAAAATCTAAATCCAGATACAAATCTATATCTGAATATAAATCTATATACAGTTAAATAGCGATTACTAATTTCGTTTATCAGAATTTCAGTTATATTTTGTACCAAATACAATTTATTTAATTTATTAGAGATTGTGTCTGATACAAAATATAAGTAAAACCCAATAGCAGGTTTTTCTTTGGTAGTACACATAAGGTAAAAAGGAGTAATTTGATGAAGTTAAAATAACTAATATAAAAACTTTTTAATATTAATAAATGCTTTATTTTTTGTATTAAACTTTATACATGATTTAGAATTATTTTATATAAAATTAGTAATATAACCTCTTTATTTAAAGTAACATTAAATGGAATTATGCATTATATCAAAAAGTTTAAATTTAGAGAGATAGGGGTAATTGATGAATTGATGATACCTCATATGATCCAATGATCAGAATCAGTTGATTTTTATACCATTCAATTCATCTTAATGATACAAATCGAATAGTATAAAAATCATCTGATTCTGATCACTGAGTCACGATATATCATCAATTATATGCTATACAAAAAAGATTTTTGGGGGATTTTAACAAAGTGTAAACCTGGCAAATAATCGATGATATCTTGTGATTCAGTGATTAGAATCGAATAGCTAATCGAATGGCATAAAAATTATTTGATCCCAATCATTAGATCACGCGATATCCAAATTCGTCAAATTACCTCTATTCGTCAAATATCTTATTCAGTTTATATATTATATGGGCTGGTGCATAAAGATATGCACCTCAAATAGTTCTGATTAAAACATTTTTTGCACAAATTAATTTTTAATTTTTTTAATTTAATATACTTATTAGGTTACCAGATTGATAAAAATAAAATTATTTTGATTATTTTATTGATAAAATAAAAAAATTTATTACTAGTAACTTTTTTTAAAAATATTTACTATATAATTTACTATAGTAATTTATATATGTGTATATAGTAAAAAAATCTGATTACCTTACTTTAAAACTTGATTTCTTAACAACCAGTGATTCAATTTTGCTTAAATTTTTACCATATCTTTATCATATGCACATTAATGCACTTGCATAATACAAACTCATAGAACTGCATGTTGGTTGCGAAATTATTTAATTGATGATCCGCCAGTCAACTGATGCATGATTATAGTGTAATGTGACGCAAATTACTATGTAAATTACTTATAGATGAAATGCCACGATCACCCAAGGAAAAATATTTTTCTTACTAAGTTAATGGGTTATTTAGACTAATTGAAAGTTGTAGAGCTCGTCGGGACGCATCTAACAGTGGTTAGATCATCAAAATCGGCCCAGTAGAATTGATTTTGTATATTCTAGTATTTTTTAATGAAAGAAGCCAGATTTTTTCAAAATTCTTCTTAAAGTTTTTCTAAATAATAATAGGTTTTGAAAGTTCGAATCTGTTTATCTTTTAATTCCATAATATATATAGTATTTAGGAATAGATCTTATATAATTGGTATAATTAAATCAAGATCTTGTTTGTTCTAAAACAATTATTTTTTTTTTAACTCTTTGACACGTCTTGTCGATATTTTATTAAAACCAGTATTGAGTACTATTTATAGCCCATTAATACATGATACTTAAAACTAAAATTCGACATCATACAGTTACTTCGAGAGCACCTACATGCGACCGGTCGCACCACCTTACGGATAAAGCAAATATAAACTTTGTCAGCCCACGTCAAAGAGCGATAGAGGATTTTCTTTCAAATCCCTCTCACCTAGCATCAATGGTAGGGATAAATCAACCAAAAACAATTATTTTAAAAGAGATTAGTAATGTTTGCTCTTTAGTATTTAATATTAAAAAGAGTATTTGTATGAATCTTTTGTTATGAAAATAGAGATTTGGTTCATTTTACAAGATTGATATAGTATTTTTATACCTATAAGGGAGCTTTCAGAAATCAGCTGATTTTTGTTTACTATGAGCCTACTCCCACCCACTCTAGGGATGTTAAGTAGTTCAAACCAGCCTTTTTCATTTTATAAAATTTTGAGCTAATAAAAAGATTTATTAAATTAGTTTTATAAATAACTATAGCTAAAAAATTTTAATAAACAAGTTTAATTATTATAATAAAAGAAAAAAATGATATTAAAAACTTGCAATTATCTAAAGACTATTTTTTGAACTACCTAGTTCAAGACTAAGTTCAAAGCTATATAAATTTAAAAATTTTAAACTCTACAAAAGTTTAACTATTTTATTATAATAAGAAATTTAAAAGTTTTTGCTATTTTGAACAATTTTAATTAATAGCTTAGAAAAATTTAATCAATTACAAAATTAGCAATGCACAAAAGACTACTTTGAACTACTTTGGACTACTTAATATCCCTAACCCATCCACACCTGATATCCCAATTAGCCAATCAAATTTTATGATTATTAAAAAGTTAAATATAATATTTAATAGTAAATAACTTTTAATCTACTGGACCAAATTTGATAATTCAACTACCAAAACGATTCTCTCAATGAGAGAATTCTAGTAAGCCCAAAATTGTTAAAATCCAATCACAGGATCCTGTGATCAGAATAGATTTGGGTTACTATAAAAGTTCTATAATTTATTAAATAATTATAACCCATTTATAGGGGTCGTCTGAAGCCATGTACCCACGTGACATTTTCGTGTAAATCGACCAAACGGAGTCGCGAAATTTTGTTTACACAGATCAGCCCAAAGAAGTCAAAAAAACAAAAAAACGCAAGAGCATGAAAACGGCATTCTAAACCTATCTTGGCCCATTAATAAAAAATGTCAGGAAGGTATTTTACCTATATTGGTCCTAATCCTAACCCCGACCCTAATACTAAACAGTCTCTAATACGAATTTTAACTAAAATTTCAAAAAATCACGTGGGTACATGGCTTTAGCTATCCCCCATTTATAGTAATACAAATTTATTTTGATCATAGAATCCTGTGATTGGATTTTAACAATTTAGGGCTTTTTAGAATCCTATTATTGAGAGGATCATTTTGGTAGTAAAATCATCAAAATTGGCCTAGTAGATCAGAAGTTATTAACAATTAAAAATTAATATTTAATTGTTAATAACTTCTGATCTACTGGGCCAATTTTGATGATTTTACTATCAAAATGATCCTCTCAATAAGAGGATTCTAACAAGTCCAAAATCGTTAAAATCCAATTACAGGATCCTAAGATTGAAATAAATTTGTGTTACTATAAATGGGTTATAATTATTTAATAAATTATAAAACTTTTATAGTAACACAAATCTATTCCAATCACAGGATCCTGTAATTGAATTTTAACAATTTTGGGCTCACTAGAATTCTCTCATTGAGGGAATTATTTTGGTAGTTAAATCATCAAATTTGGTCCAGTAGATCAGTGTTGTTGCTGAACCAGTCTAGTGAAGATCACTGGAACTGGAAAAGTTACTGGAACTAACTGTACAAACTGGAAGATATATGGGTTCTAGTGGAAAGTTGCCATTAGACTGTTCCAGTCATGTTTTTTTTACTATTGGATGGAAGTTCCAGTGAGGTCCAGTGAGGTCCAGTAAGATTAGAGATTCGACTCACAATAAATTTTGCCTCTGGGTTACCTGCCTGCTTATAAAAACTTTACCCGGTACAAAACTGGTTTGATAAAAATGTTTTGGGTTACCTGGATGACCTGGTGCAGATTAATAATACAGACTTCATGTCCACATAATAATTATGCGGACATGAATGACCAAATTTCTTATTTGTAAATGCCATAGAGATTTACTATAAAGTTATCAATACTCTAATCAAATAATCAAATAATTTTAGCAGATATTCTCTGTTGTTTTACATGACCCGAAATATACATAGATAGGTCAGATATGAGTTTGCTTATTTTTGAGATTTTTTATGCAGACCTTTTCTATTTATACGATGCAAACAACCTAGTCCCGACAAATAAAATTAATGATATTCAAATTGCTAATTCTTCTTTAAAAAAAATAGTAATCAAAAAATACTATCTTAAAATATTAAATCAAAACAAGCTAACCACTTCCATGGCTTTTAATTTTTTTTTAAATCTATTTATAAAAAAGTTATAGCAGGTTGAAGTTATAGTATTTTATAATTAAATATGAAATTTGGCCGCCCTATATATATTATAAAAACAAGCAATTTGGCCGCCCTATATATACTAAATTTGGCCACCCTATAAGGTAAGTATGGGTATTGTGGCGAAGTTAAGAGAATTTTGGTATAACTCTGGATCTTTTGGTCCAAATTGAATGATTTTGGTACTATTCGATTCGTCTCGATGAGACGAATCGAATGGTACCAAAATCGTTCAATTTGGATCGCAGAATCACAAGTTATTTACAATCATATGTTACACAGAATTGGAAGGATATTGTGGTGGATATGGGTATTGTGGCAGAATTTGCAATAACTTGTGACCTATTGGTCCAATACTGGTCCAATCTAAACGATTTTATACTATTCGAATCGTCTCATCAAGACAATTCGAATAGCACAAAAATCGTTTGATTTCAATCACTGGGTCACAAGATATTGGCGTTAGAATAGTGTCTGAATATAATATATTAGGGGGCATCCATAAATAACGTTATGTACCCCCTCATAGTAGCGCTAGACCCCCCTCTACTATATAAAAAAATTTTTCAAAATCCGTATGTTTATATATAAAATTTTACAAAAACTTGAATATATTATGATCCAGTGGTCCAATCTGGATGATTTTGGTACCATTCGATTCGTCTCTATGAGACGAATCCAATGGTACCAAAATCATTTCATTTGGATTACTGAATCACGTTTTATTAACGAAATACTATTGATTTTATAGTAATTTTATAAGAAAACATAATAACCAATAGTTTTTCGTTAATAAAACGTGACCCAGTGCTCCAAATCAAATG
>QKWP01000531.1:2230-16016 GCA_003550325.1 Gigaspora rosea
CCAATTAGATTGTGTAATGTTCGATCAAAACAAAAACAAAGCATCGAAACTTACTATCGTTAGAATCAGGGTTAAAGCCATAGTTAGGGTTCAGGCAGTGTTGTCACTTGGATGTTTTTTGGACATTTTGGACATTTTTCAAATTAAAATTACTTAAAATTTTATTAAGATAATCTATTTTAATTTTTTCACCAATAAGTCCAGTACCTAAAAAAATATATAATTATATATTTTTTTAAATTACTTTATTGATTAGTTAAACATGGGACATAGGCTTGGACGATTTTGGACAATCTTGAACATTGAACAAAAACATAGTATGGACACGTCCAAGTGACAACACTGAGTTCAGGTATAGCTTTGTATATAGTAAATTTTTGCAAGGAATTTTTTTTTTTGTATAAAAAAAAAGTAGTTTCATAGACAAAATTTTAAGTTAGAAGTAATTTTTTAAAAAAATCAAAGTTTTTGCATTTTTTACATTATACGTAAACCTTTGATCTAATTGGTCAATCACATTTCGGTAACTGGCATCGCTGACGACAAATAGATTTACTCTAAAAGTAAAATACAAATTTTGATATAATGCCTAATCTGTTTAACAAATACAATAAAACTTCATTCTTGTCTTGAATTTGTCTTGTATAATTTAAGTTATAACAATTATTACAACTAAAGTTAGATAAAAGCTAAATTTTTAAACAATTTTTTTAGTAAATCTAATTAAAATTTAATTAAAAATTAATAAAAAATTAGAATTAAATCCAAAAATTCTAAAAAATTAGTGTATTAAAATTCAAGTATTTTTTAGTAAAAACAAAAAAATTTGAGTTAATTTAATAAGATAATTGTTGATAAATTAATTTTAAAGTTATTCTAGTATATATCAGTTAACTGATTTGTCATACTATTTTGGATAGATTTTTTGTTATATATAAATTTTAAAAAAAAATTACTATAAACTTTGAAGCTATAATATTTTTTCCCTTACATATTAACTTAAAATTAAATTTTTTGGAAATATATAACAAGAGAAAAAGAAAAAATTGAATTTTAAAATTTTGTCAATTTTGTACAAAATAAAAATGTACCTTTGCCAAAAACAAATATTTAATGATTTTAAAATGATGAGTATGTATAAAATCATGTTCTGAACAACTTAGGTGATGGAAGTAGGTTGCCTTGTAAAAAAAATTAGTTATCTATGTACTTAAGTTAAAATTTTTGGGGTTTCAATATAAAATAAGTTTTTTTGATTAGGTAACCTACTTTGGGCCCTTAAGCAAAGTTGTTTAGTACATGATACTACTCTGCGATGCACTTTTTTGAACTATTTACCAAGTAAAAAATAGAGTTAAAGATAGAAAAATTTTTTTCTAAAAATTTTTTTTTAAAAAAAAATTTTTTTAACTTTAACCCTATTTTTTATATAGTACAGTAAAAGGTTTGAAAACACATTACAACTTTATCCAAAGTAGAATCACATGCTAAACAACTTTGCTTAAGGGCCCAAAGTAGGTTATTTAATAAAAAAAAACTGTTTTATATTGAAAACCCAAAAATTTTAACTTTAGTACATAGATAACTTATTTTTCTTACAAGGTAACCTACTTCTGTCCCTATGTAAAATTGTTTAGGGCATAATTTTACATATACTCATTATTTTAAAATTGTTAAATATTTGTTTTTAGCAAAGTTATATTTTTGTTTTGTGCAAAATTGGTAAAATTTTAACCTGATTTTTAAGCTTATTCCCTTGTTCTATATTTCCAAAAAAGTTAAGTTTAATATAAGTTATAGGGGAAGAAACATCGTAGTTTTGAAGTTTATAGTAATTTTATATGTTTTTTTTTATAAATTTATATATAACAAAAAACTGTTGTGACATATTGGTTGACTAGTATAGTAAAATGATTTTAAAAATTAATTTATCAACAACTATTTTATTAAATTAATTCAAAATTTTTGTCATTACTATAAAGTGCTTGAATTTTAATATATTAATTTTTTAGAATTTTAAAAATTTAGCTCTTATCTAACTTTTGTTGTAGTAATTAAAAATATTTACTAACCAATATTATTAAGTACTATTTATAAAAAAAAGTTTTAAAACTGTAGCTTTTCAATTTAAAAAGTTAAAAGAAGTAGAATATTTTTAATTTTAACTGTATCAATATATAAGAGAACATTAATAGAAAAGAGACAAATTTTTTTTAAATAAAGTTTTTTTTAATTAAATTAAACTATTTCAACAACTACTTAATCAAATTTAATAATTTTTTTTATTTTAATTTTATATAGTTATATAATTAAAACAAAAAAAATTTTATTAAATTTGATTTAGTAATTGTTAAGCTATTTTAATTTAAAAAAGTTACTAAAAATGATTTCTTTTCTACTAATGCTCTTTTATATATATATTTATACACATAGTGTACAAATTGAAATCATCTTATAAAAATATTTTTATTTTTATTACAAGTCTTAATTTTTAGAAATAAATTATTAAGTTGTAATAATAAAAGTTAACATCTTTTATATAAACTACCAATTATCTTAAAAACTATAGTTCTAAAACTAAAACTAAATAAAATTACAAGAAAATTGTAATAAAATTTTTTAAAATATTTTTTTAAAACTTATCTATTTTTAGCTTATATATAATTTTAAATTAATTTTCAAAAAAGTAATACTTATTATAAATATAATTATACAAAGTTTTATTTAATTATTTTAGCATTTTAAAAAAGTTAATAGAGCTAAAAAAAATACAAAAATGTAGACAAATTTGTCTGTATTGGTCTACAAATTAAGGGATAGTGTTATGAATAATTTTTATAAATAGTATATTTTTAAAATTATTTTTTATATATACAACTTGTTTAATGCTTAATTTTAGTATAATAGTTAAAAAAACATAATTATTATAAATTTGCTCATAGATTATATAATAGAATTATATGAAAAAATTTTTTTTAATTATACAACCTATTTGATATTTAATTTTAGTATAATAAAAAAAATAAACTTTATAACTCAAGATAAACTATTTAAATATTTAACCAATTCTATTAAGAACTTAAAGAACAATAGATAATAGCTTGGCAAAATCGAAAAAACTCGATTTTCGAGTTTTTTTTTGATTTCGGGCTACTGTATTTTTTGATACTGTACTAAAAATAGAGTTTGATTGTCCAAAATCAAAAACTCGAAAATTGAGGTTTACTTTTTTTTTATTCTCATATAAAAAAATTTATATATATAAAAAAACCTCTGGGCGGCCGGGTCCAAAAATTTATTAAATGTTATGTAAACCAGTTTATTTTATTTGTATCGCCTTAAAATAAAAATTTATTTATACTAAATTTTTTTAAAAATTATTTTATATTGATTGTAAAATTTACTATATAAATTTAATATTAATTTTTATATATTTTATATAGTAAAAAAATATAATTGCTTAACTTTATTGACTAATTTTTTAACAACTAGTGATCCAATTTGCCCAAATTTTAACTATATATTCATTATATGCATACTAATGCACTTGTATAATACAAATTTATAAACCTCATACTTTTTGCAAAAATATTTAAAATAGATTTTTTTTTTAAAAAAACTTTTTTTTTATTTAGTTCAAAAAATTGTATATAATAAAATATTAAAATAAAATTATATTATATAATAATAAAAACTATATAAAAAGATAAATTATAACTACTTTATTTTATATAAAAAAATTAGAAATATTGAATTAAAATTTATGAAACTAATTAAGTATAAAAATTAAATACATTTTTGAGGTATAACCTTTTCACACTGGACTATAATTACTATTTATTAGAGCCTAAGATCAAAAAAGTATCATACAAATGGTCAAGAAAAGAGAAAGTGATATTTGAAAATGATAAAAAGAATATAGTTAAAATAGACAAAGTCAGAAGAAAGACAAAAAATCAGACAAAAGCTTGTAGTATAACAAGGCTAGGAGATTGTTAAAGAAAAAAATCTTTGTTAGCTCAAAGAAACAATTAGGAAGTACTACAGAAAAAAGAAAAAGAAATAATAAAGTTAGACAAGCTAGTAAATATTTTGTTATGAATTGTAAAAAGCAAGAATCTGAAATAGAACTAGAATTGGATTATTATAGAGAGCTGCTTGAAAAGCAGGCATAAAAAGTAAAACAAAAGAAAATTAGAGAAGTAAAACAAATAAAAAAAAAATATGTATAGAAAAATAGTAAAAGAGAAAAAAAGTTTGAAAAATTAGATCAGAACTTAGATTGTTATACTGTATAGAGAAAAAGGTATTTAGTTTTTATACAAATGGATCAGTTAAGATACACCTGACTTTGGATTAGTTAGAATTAGAATATAGTACATAGAGTGTACGTAGTATAGTACAAATAGATAGAAATAATAAGGTTGTCAGACATATCTATAGAGAAATACAAAAGATTGAGTTTTTTCTACTATAGTGCAGGAACTCTTAAATCAATGAGTGAAATTGATAATTTTTAAAACATTATAAAAAAATAAGGGCATCCATAAATAATGTTATACAAGAGAAGGTCAGACGAAAGATAATGTTTTTCTCCTTAAAAAATATAATATAATTTTTTTAAAAAAAATTGGCTAAAAAATAATTCAGTAGTCTAAATTTAATGATTTTGGTACCATTCGATTCGTCTCAGTGAGAGGAGTCGAATGGTATCAATTTTATTTCATTTGGATCACTGGATCAAAAGTTATTGGTCAAATACTATTTTTTTTTTAAAAAAAATTTGTCAGTCATGTCGCAACTTTATTTATACCAATTTTGTAATACCAGTACATTATGTGTTATGTCTACTCTAGGTTGACTATTATATTAAAGTGCGACCCACCCAGGTGTTATCAAGGATCCTTAAATATGACTTGCTATAAACAATTTAGATATACTAAGTACAATTAAAAAAGCAGTTATAATGAAAAACCTAAAGATAAAATTGACCAAATTTAGAAATGAGCTAAATGAGCAAGCAAATACTTCAACAAAATAGGAACAAAGAAAAGAAAGAGCAGTGATATACAGGCAGTTAGCACTGGAGGATTAATTTTGAAACTCATATAGTATATGAGAATAGTTGAAGCTTCTCTTAGAAATTTTATTAAAAAGCTACTTGATACAATACACAAAGCTAAGTGGACATTTGTATAGGCAAAAATAATAAAGTTCATATAGAGTGAAACCTAGAAATAGATTGGTTAATATTCAAAAAGATTCTAATATGATTAGAAAATCACAAAGCAGAAGTATTAGAAACAATTAAATATAGAGCTTCAGGCTCAAATACTTCAACAGACTGCTAACTATAATAGAGAAAAGATACTACTTTAGACCAGATCTATATAGAGATGATCTGTAAAAAGTGTAATACAACAAAGAAGATCTTTGAATATCTGGTCACATGTAACAAAAATATTCAATGTTGAATATGAGCAGAAGAAATAATAGTCTAAAATGCATAGGAAAGTTTTAATAACAATGCAAAAACAGCAATCTCAATAGAGTAGCTAAGAAAGATTCTTTTGGGGAAATATAAAAACAAAGAAACAAACAAAGAATAGATAAAGTAAATTATTTTTGTGAGATTATGAAATCTCTAATAATAAAATTAATAAACTGCTAGTGCAGTTTTTACAAGAGTAGCTTCAATTTTTTTAAAATAAAGTATGAAATCTTCAATGCAATCTAGTGTCAAAGTGGAAAAAGGAATCAGGAATACAAAAAAAAAAAATACAAGAAAAGAAAAAGAAAAAATAGAGAGCATGAAAACAACTGAAAAAAGAAAAAAAAGATGCAACAAAAAACAAAGGAGTTAGAGAAAATTGACAAAAAGACAAGAAGAATAGAATAGAAGTTTTGAAATAGCAACAAGAAAGTTTTTATATAGATATCAGAGAGGGTAATTTCCATAGTATTGAAATTAATATTGGTTATAATAGGTTACAAGTTCTTGCCAGTGAAATACATTTTCCAAAAACCTTAGTAAAGATAGAAAAAAAGCAAAAAGGTAAACCTTGCTATAGCAGGTCACATATAGGTGTCCAATGTGACAACCAGGTGAGTCATACTTTAGATTTTAGCTTCATTAGAAGTAGACATAATTTGTACAATACAAAATATAATAAATAAAGTTATGGCATAATGCCAAAGTTAAAAAAAATATACTGTATATGGTGCCAGTGGCTTTAAACCTCCAATCACGTGACTTTGTTCACTTTTGTTTAAAAGTCATGTGATATTAGTCTACTCAATCAAAATGCACAGTTGGCTCTTTTTTTTTTTTTTTTTTTTTTTTTTTTTTTTTTTTTTTTTTTTTTTTTTGTTTTTTTTTTTTTTTTTTTTTTTTTTTTATTGAGTGACTTTTTGTTTTTTGGGGCCAAAATTTTTTTGACAGCCCAAAAAGTAGTATCACGTGACCAAAATGCTGCATTCTGATTGAGTTAAATTAAAAACATATACGTTCACATTTTTACAATTTACTAATAAATTGTCGATTTTTAAAAGGCTACTGCTCTACCAGGTTAGCTTTAAATTAAAATCTAAACCACAAGTTTTATTCTTTAGGTCATAAAGAACAAAACTTGTGGATTAGTTTTACATTTTATAAATTTTTGAAAGAGGAGTAGTATTTTTTGTGAAGCTATTTTTTATGGAGATTTAAAGCTGCTGGCACCATATTTAAATTTTAATATAATAATCTATGTAATCTATTCACTTTTATTAATTTCTTATAGATCATGTTTATGTTCATCTTTTTAACTCAAATTCCATTAAAACAACAATTCCTTACTTGTCCTTACATGTTCTATTAATGTTTCTATTTATAAAAATGAATGAATATATTATAACCATCATTTTTAACTCAATTCCTTTATTAGTTTACCCATTTCTACTAATTTTAGATAATAGATGATTGCTTTATGTTCATTTTTAAGAATTTAAAATAAAAAATTGAAGTTCATAAAATTTACTACAAAATTAATCTTTCCATTCTTTCACCATATCTATGATTTTGAATCAACACTATAAATGACTCCCTTCGTATGAGCCTTTAGAAATCCTTCAATCACCAAGATTTCTGCAGCCAGATAATACATTTTAGCTATTTGATCATAGGTAGGTTGGGGACATTGATACTAAAATATCAAATGTTAAAAGAACATTTAATTAAATATTGGCTAAAATGAATATGTACACATTATTCCATGTATGTACAACACTTACATAGTCAATCGCTGCTTTGTTAGCATATTCTAGAGTTAACATCTCTATCTGGATTTATATATTCGGATATATACTATGTCATATAATATAACGTGACATAGTGTTTTTATATCCAGAAATAAATAAATCCGAATTTAAATTTAAATCCGGATATATACTATGATAAAACCAGATTAATCCAGATATAAAAAATATATCCAGATAGAGGTATTAACTCTAGCATATTCATATAATTCAAGAGACAGTCTTATTTTGCTAGACTGAATTCGGATAAGTTTTTTTATAAATATGACACGCCATTAAATCAGTAAACACATCTTCTGTTATTTGCAAAGATGGCTCATTAAAATATTCCATTTTTTCAAAAATTCGACACATTTCTTTATCTGATTTTTTCTTTGGTATAAGTGGTGGCTCCTATTCAAATATTAATTTTTTTTTTGTCAAAAAAAAAAACTTTCTTTTTTATAAAATACCTCTGTATAGTTGACATTATCAATTGCCGCATGGTTAGGCAGAACAAATGGTTTGGAATAAACACCTTTTTGTAGTTTAATAATTTCTAACCATCGAAATAGTTCCTAATTAGAATTCTTCATGACTACTAAAAATAAATATAAATACGTATAAAATCAAATTGATATGTATCACAGCTGATGTGGATGTTTTTTTTGTTATAGAATTTATAATTGATTTAATGTATATGTGGATTTTAACAGAACTTATATCTCAAATCGGGATCCCAATTTTCAGCATCAGCTGCAACAATAATTACTATATTATATTTATATATGTTTCTTCATTAAAAATAATTTCTCTTCTTCCATCAAAATCACATATCCTTCCAACAACCTTTACTATTGTTCCAAGATCAAACTCTGGTTTATTTGTATAGTCTTCACCGTCGTTTCCAAAATTTATACATTCGATCCTAGCCGATGCATCATCAACTTGAATAATAACAGATAATAAACAATGTAAATATATATACACGCAAAAATAAGACAATCTTCATAAGCTTATCTTACGTGTAAATATAATTCTTTGTTCATGTTTTACAATACCAACTATTGTCGCAACTAATTCGACTTTGTTAACTGGATGACTATGATAAAAAAAGCCACAAATCAGTTTTAAACCTATAAAATAAAGAAATCTATCTATTTACAATCTTCCTATAATTAATAAATCATATAGTATTAAAAATACTAAACGAACCTCCTGTGTACAAAATTGCTTTAAGATTCAATATGTCTTTAATGAATAATTTTACATCAGATCTGTAAAAATTATCTAAATACTAATACTTTGGTGGTGGGTAAAGTTTCTTTCGAGTAACAAGAGAAGATGACTTTTTTTTTTTTTTGTACGTGTACTGTTACCAAGTGATTCTTATTTATATGTAAACCTACGTAGCTCACCCACAAAAAATTTTCCAGTCATGTGACTTTTTGTGGCGCAAACTAGGCGCAAACCAATTGAATTTTAGGATCAGGTGTAACGTAAAAATTGCACTTTTTACGATTTTTCATAAAAATCACTAATAACTCCGAAGTTTGTCTATGAAATCATCTACTGCGCATTAACAAAAAAAATTCCTTGCAAAATTTTGGTATCAGTAGCCCTCTAACCAAGGTCTAACCCAAACCCTAACCACACGATTTATTACTTTAATTCTTTTGCTTTATTCGATTGGTTTGATTGTTTTGATTTTCACGTTACACCTGATCTCAAATTTTGATTGGTTTGTGCCACAAAAAAGTCACATGACCGGAAAATTTTTTGTAACCCGTGAATCACCAGCCAATCAGATTTTGAGATCAGGTGTAATGCGAACCCAACCAAAAAAATCCGGTATTGTCATTCGGACGGACCCGGAGTCGGAATTGGACCGGACAAAACTAATCATGTCCGTCGGACAGTTACATGGCTTAAACCAAATTTAATAAAGGATTATAAAAAATCATAACAAAGGTAATTAATTATTATGATACCTATTTTTTCCTTTGTTTATAATTTTAATTTTCAAAGTAAAATATCCCACACTCTGAAGGGACTGGATAATTTGCTCGAACGATAGCAGCTTTATAGCCATCAGGATCTTTAATTAAAAGGTTTTTAATAAATTAAAAGGCTAGAATGCTGACATTGCAATTTTGAAACCTTTACCAACAACGCCAAGTCTAATTCAAAAAATAAATAATTAAAATTTTGACTAAACGCGTTTGTTATTAACTTTTTTTTTAATTAAACTTAACTTACAAGTTTTCCTCCGGCACAACAACATTTTCAAATGAGATGCCTCGTGTATCACTAGTGCGTTGACCCATATTAATTTCTTCTCCACCAATAATAATTCCGCGTCCACAATAACCCAGTAAATGAAGAACCGGGTCTAGCGTTTGGATTAGTGCGAGCCAAGACGAAATACCAATTGGCCTTTTCATTATTGGTAATCGGCATTTTTTGTCCACTAATGACCCGTTTATCGCCTTTCTTTTCGTCCTGATTGAAATTCCTGCACCTCGGTCATACGACCTAAATATTTTTTTTGTTCTTTATTTCCCGCGACGATTAACGGAACTTCAGCAAGATTTCTCATTTTCATGTTACCCGTATAATTCACTTTAAGTCCACTTGCATCTATGTCAATAAACGGTGATTTGTCTTTAATATCCCTGCAGTTGGCAAAACAATATCATTGTATGAAATTAATAATTCTAAATCTCCCATTATCAAATATTACAAACAACGAAGCTTCACAATGTTATGTAAACCTGATAAAACAATGGTGGAATAAAGATTCAGAAAAACAGTCAGCGGAAGAACTCTGAAGTTTTTAAAAAATGACGAGAAGATTATCAAGCTTTAACGGAGTTAAAAAATACCTAAACATATCAAAAATTTGACATAAATGTAAATAGTAGTAGCAAACTAATTAGTTTATATAATCCAAATCGCATTTTTATCTCGGAACTGTGATCAATATTTTATAATCAAACCTTAAAAAAAAACCTCTAAGCAATGATTGGATTCAAACGTGTCTTGAGAGCGAATTCAGTTTAGATCTTTTAAATTTTATGACAATTCAATCTATATTCAATAAAATAGATAGATAAAAATAATTAAATGTTAAATGCATAGTCATTATATTTGGCTTATAATGCAAAAGAAGTTTATGTAGATAATAACATGAATGCCAACCAAATTTCGAGTTTTTAGTCTCAAAAAAAGCACCATTTTCAAGATGACGATGAGACGTTACACGAGTCTAAGCAAGCATGGGGGAGTGTAGATGTTACGCAAGTATTTATATGGTATAGTACTGTAAAAATCGAAATTTTTGCGTATAAGTGAACTAACCAAAAGTACATACCAACACCGTATTTTACTAAGTAGATAACTTCGTAACGAGCGCCTCTACAGGAAACTCAAGTTGCATCGTCTTGCATCGCGCAGTACAAGGTAGATTCATATGAGCCAAAATATTGTATGCCGGATAATAGTAGAAGTTTAACGATATTCTACCATATGTTTTTTCAATCTTGTAAGTACCGAAGTAGTCTGAGTTTCAGGTAAACCGCTTATAAAGTTACGTTATTTATTTATTTTTTTTGTTTTCTCATTCGTTCTGTTCGTTATGTTTGAAAGATTTTATTCAACTATTTTTTTTTTGTTTTGTAACTTGTTTTTTATTTATATTTGCTTTAGGAATTCGAAACAAGCTGGGATTTAGGACTAGCATGACGGAAGTTCGATTTATGCATTACCGTTACACAAGATTTTGCATATCAAAACCAGGGATACGTCATATGACTGCTCATCAAAAAATCGTCAAAACTTAACTGGGGCATTATACAGATGCAAGGTAAAAGGCTAGTTAAAAATACATCGCTTACATCTTCAACCTGCAGGACTTTTATTAGACGTAGTTTTTCACTAGCAATTTGTAATTATTTGTTATAATTCCGCTTGAAACAAAGCGAGTATGTCAATTTATTAAAATTATTCGTGTCATTATAAACACCGCAAGCTATTTAGATGCTAGGTACGGTATTTTATGAAATTCCTAAGTCTAATGCTTTGTTAAATCCGTAAATGTTTCTCATATTTATATACACTATTGGGTGATAAGCTTCTCCTTGATATCTTAATAACCGTGTATTATTCGGTTCAATCTCCAATGATTTTTTTTTTTTTTTTAAAAAAAAAGAAGTCTACCAATGCTCTATTTGATTGATTCCTGCAATTAGTTTTGGTGAAACATCTATTTCTTCTACCTCCTCAGACTTTTCCTCCTGACTTTCTATATTATCGTTAACACCTTCATCAAGATCTTCCTTGGTAAGTGTATTTTCTCCTTTCTTAATTCGGGTTAAAAATTTTTTGACATTTTTATGAATTCCTTTTTTATAAAACTCTACACAATGATTGCATTTTTTATCATAACAACCAATGTGATAGCCATGGCCACAAACAAACACTATGCCATTATTATCAACAAGCGAACCTTCACAAGAATTACATAATTCTGGATGCGAAGGATGTGCTATGCTGTAACCTGTTGGAAGTTGCAATAAGTCCACGTCTTTCTTTAAGGTAGCAAGATAGTATGTGGTCAGTAATTTTTTTTGTTTCTATTGGGTCTTAGAATACTTCTTCCACAGTTATTAAAGATGGATTGGAAATGTTGTAAAAGAAAAAGAGCTGTTTTATCATATAAAAAATTTAATGTATTTATAGTATATGGATATCATCATGTCTTGCAATAAATATTTTTAAATGTAGGATCGTGATTCATAATAAAGTAGTTTGCTTTATAATACTATCTACGGATGCGTTTTGGGATGTATTCACTCGAATTTTACTGTGTACATTTTCGACATAATATTCGTTAAAACTTGTTAAATGATACTGTATTACATTTAAAAAGGGATGGTTAGTATTATTCCAGTAAAATAAATCAGATAGGAATACAAGAGGTGCTTTGTTGTAATTCCTTCGCTTCCAGCGCAAAGCAAATGACCAAATACGGAAAATTGTTGCTAAATATTCATTAAATTGACCCAATCGAAACAAAATTGCATAGATATCGAGTGTCGCCAGAACTAAATTGTCAAGCAAATCTATCATGGTTCAATACTCGATGTCTTTGCACACTCGTCCAAATTTTTTAATAATTTTTTCTTTTATTTTTATTTAGCCATTTCGCATAAGTTTCAATAAAAGGTTTATTCTCCAAGGACGAGGTTTTAATGCCAAAACTTTATTTTCGCCAAATACATAGTGAAACAATTTTTCAAAAAAAGAATGATATACCATAATCACTTGCTCCCTACTATTAAGTGATATGTGCAGCGGGCCTAGGATAGGCAAAAAAGACTCAATTTGTTGTGAAAATAAAGATTGGAATTCGGGTAACGTTTGCATATATAAGGCCTTCCTAATAAAAATCTGGCCAGGCCAGTCTGCGATAATTGGTGCAACTCGTCCATCCAAATGGTGAGTCTTGTTCAATACATTAGTATAATCTTTAGGGATGTTAAAATGCTTATATAAACTCTGCTCAAGCAGGTTCCAAGCACAAACTTTTACAGTTTGCTTATAAATTTTTTAAGCACTGCTTAAAAGCAAATATGCTTTTAATACTTCAAATCTGCTTAAAGCAATTATGCTTCAAATTTGCTTAAAAGCAAATATGATTTAAATTAGCTTAATTAAATTTGTTCAAAGCAAATATATTTCAAATAAATTCAAAGGATACATATTTATTGGCTTCATATGTTAATAATTTAACAATTAAATTTTTGTTACAATAGCTATACAGGTTAATTATTGGTTTTCATAATCCAACTAGATCAAATTATGAAAATTTTTATAAATAAATTTTTATATGCTTTATAACTTCTGAATAATTACAATTCTGAAAATCACAATCCTGTAAATAAATAATTCTGAATATAATCTAAATATCAAATGCCAAATTAAAATCAAAATAACTATAATATGCTAATATCTAACCTTATACTAGCTTAGTTTTAGTTTAATTCTAATAAAACTTAGAATTATTATTTCAAAATAATATTTATATATATAAGATTTAATTCTTTAAAATTATAATTATTTTGAGTTTTTTTTTAAAAATATAAATTTTAAATTAATAATATATTGGTATAATTGTTCTTTTAATATTTTATATATTGGGCTATAGTACTATTAGAATTTAGTTTTTTGGTATTTTTAAACAATTTTAATAAAAACTAGGTTTAATTTGTTTTAGTATCAAAGTAAGAATGCTTCAAGTATAAACAAAATTGCTTAAGCAATTTGATATTTTTATTATACAAGTTTACTTATATAAAGCATGCTTGTATAAGCATGCTTATATAAATTTGCTTACATAAGCATGCTTATATTAACTGGTTTGTAAAAACCAGTTCAGTCTGCTTCGGTATCCAAGCAGGTATGCTTCGAGCATAAACCAAACTGCTTGAGCAATTTAACATCTCTAATA
>QKWP01000531.1:18189-107225 GCA_003550325.1 Gigaspora rosea
TAGATCAGAAGTTATTAACAATTAAAAATTAATTTTTAATTGTTAATAACTTCTGATCTACTGGTCCAATTTCGATGATTTTACTACCAAAATGATCCACTTAATGAGAGGATTCTAGCAAGCCTGAAATTGTTAAAATCCAATCACAGAATCCTGTAATCAGAATACTATAAAAGTTCTATAATTTATTAAATAATTATAACCCATTTATACAACTCAAATTTATTTCTATCTTAGGATCCTGTGATTGAATTTTAACGATTTTGGGCTTGTTAGAATTCTCTCATTGAGAAAATTATTTTGGTAGTAAAATCATTAAAATCAGCCCAGTATATCAGAAGTTATTACCAATTAAAAATTAATTTTTAATTGTTAATTACTTCTGATCTACTGGTCCAATTGCGATAATTTTACTACCAAAATGATCCTCTCAATGAGAGGATTCTAACAAGCCCAAAATCATTAAAATCCAATTACAGGATCCTAAGATTGAAATAAATTTGTGTTGCTATAAATGGGTTATAATTATTTAATAAATATAGAACTTTTATAGTAACACAAATCTATTCCGATCACAGGATCCTGTAATTGGGTTTTAACGATTTTGGGCTCACTAGAATCCTCTCATTGAGAGGATCATTTTGGTAGTTGAATTATCAAATTTGGTCCAGTAGTTCAAAAGTTATTAATTATCTAATATTATTAATAAATCTATAATTTTGGTCAAAATTAATTTTGCAACTTTGGCCAGAATTATAAAATTTTGGCTGGAATTACACCTGATACTTTAGCGAACCCACCCACCCACCCAGAAATCAGCTGATTTCTGGAAGCTCCCTTAACATATTTGTGGCCAATAAAATAGAACTTCTGTCATGCTTTTAGAACTGTCATGTATATAAATAGCAACAGAAATTATGATATAGTTTTACAATATGCTAATAGAAAAACTTCACACGAATCTCTAAAACAAAGTTTATGAGATTACAATAGACAAACAAACTACGTATTGTTAAGGAAATAGCACTTGGACTTTTATTCTTGCATGATGATAATATTATTCATACGATCTCGTAAATGCTATAAAATTTATATTTTTAAATTCACTAATATATTGATTAAACAGATTAAAAATTAATTACCAATCTGGATAAGATCAGCACTATAGCTATATTATTACTATATATGAAATTGGAGATAAACAAATATATAAACAATATATTAGTAAATCTGATTAGGGGAGTAACAAAAATCAGGTGATTTTTTAGGGAGGGGTAAAAAAAGTTAAAATTATATATAAGAACCTGACTATTTATATATTAAAGAAGAGAGAGGGGGTAGGCCTCTGATAAAAAATAATCAGGTGATTAATGACACTGCCCTTATGACCCTTATGAAAAGTTTTTTTTGTACTAAATAAATATTATTTTTTAATATAAGTAAAGTTGTAGAGCAGGTTCTTGTGCATCTACTAATAAAATTTTATTAAAATTGGACCTGTATATAAAAAGATATGAGTAAAACGTCTTTAAAAGTCTTTAAATCATATAAAAATTTTATATATACAGGCCTGTTTTAGATTTTGTACTATGTTGTTTATATATTTGTTTTGCCCCAATTTTAAATATAAAAATATTGCTGATCTTATCCGGATTGGCAATTAAGTGTAACGTTAATTATTAGAGATAAAGTATAAGAAAATTATTAGTCCACTGTCCGGGATTGATAGGGCAATGCCTATGACAAGTTTGTCTGCCGTAATTGGGTTACTAGAGCTAGAACTTATGTAATAGTCGTAATGATTATAGTGATTTTAAAAATAGACTATGATGGAATTAAAGATACACGTGTAGATTGCCAAATAACATGCGCATTTCCAATAACATGAGCATGTTTTTTTTTGTTTTTGCCCAAATCTATACTATATATTAAAGTTTTACAAAAAGAAAACCGGGTTTTGGCTATATATAGATATCTAATTAATTATTACATTTCGACACTGCTAGTTTGTTGATATGAATTCCACAAAGTGTCTATACTATCTAATGTAGAATTCAAATAATTTAAGAAAATTAATTTTGCCACTAAGGAAAATTAATTTCGACAGACTAAATGTCAAAATAATTTTTATTAAAAGGAGTAATTTAGATACGCATATATAGTTTTGTTTTGACGAGTTTATTGCCTTGTCAATAAAGAATTATTTCTATACATATCAACGAATAATTATTAATAAGTATTATTATCAGTAGTTATAATCTGCATCACGAATTGACCTGGGTTATTTCACGATCGATGAAAATCAAGAAAAGCACCTGATTTTGTTTCATCATATGATATTACGCATGGTTATTTCAAAGTAAATGAATATCAAATCCTATATGCACATATAAGCAGCGCATTAACATGTGAAATCATACGCCCAATTAACTGCAAGATTTTGTTTACATGGCAACCATACCGTTATGCAAGCATAATATACAAGTTATTTAATAAAAAAAGCTATATATGACATGAATTTTTATGGGTATGCTGGGACAGGTAGAATAGTTGTGGTAGACAACATTCAATCAGAATCATGTAATCATGGATGGGATAGTCTTTTACGAGCTGTGCTTGGGCCAGGCCTAGTTTAAAATTATTATAGATTTAATTTAATTTATGAATAATATAAATATTATTCTAAATTTATCTATTATTAATAATTTATTTTAGATTTTATAATATAAAATATATAATTATAAGTTAATACATATTAATTGATTGGATTTTATAAAATATATAAATAGATTTATTAAAAATTTTTAAATAAAAATTATAAATATAAATAATTATAAATAATATATTATATAGCTATCTATTGATCAATAGTATTAATAGCTATTTGAAGTTTATTATTAATATTTTTTTCTGTTTCGGTATTATTTTCATTATCTAATTTATTATCATCATTATCATCATTATCAGTACTTTCATGATCAAAAATATTTTCATCTTCAACTTTTTTTAATTCTTTTGTAAATGATTTAACTTGCTTATAGACTCCTTTTTTATAATATTCTAAACAATGTTTACAAGCTGAATTATAATACTCATCATGATAAAAATGTCCACAAATATATACTTTACCAGTTAAAAATCTAATTGGAATTGAACAATGATCACAAGCATCTAATGTTGGTGAATGAGCTGTATGATAACCTGTTAGCAAACATTTAAGCACAAGAGTTTTATTTAATGTTGCCTAAAGCTGCTAGTGAAACTAATTAGTTTCACCAGGTAAAACTGGTGAAACTGGTGAAACTTAATAGCCAAATTGGTGAAACTGGTGAAATAGTGATTATGGTAATATTGGCGATACTAGTGTAATTGGTGAAACTGGTGAAACTAGTGAATTGGTAATACTGGTGATACTGGTGATACTGGTGATACTAGTGAATAGTGAAACTGTGATATTGGTAAAACTAGTAATATTAATTAATAGTCTGTCAGAAGAGATTTTTCATAGTATAACATGATGCAAATTATATGAAAATTACTTGTAGACAAAAGATGGCATGCATATATATAACCTTTTTTTAATACTAAGTTAACGACTTGTGTTGATTAATTGAAGTTATAGAGCTCATTGAGATGCATCTAATGGTGGTTAGATCATCCAAATCGGTCTAGTGGATAGAAAGATTTCGTTAAAAAATGATTGGCTGACTATATAAAATCTCTGTATAAAATATTATTAGTTTGCATAGAGATTTTATATAGTCAGCTGATCGTTTTTCAATGATATTTCGCTAACCACTGGGCTGATTTGGATGATCTAACCACTGTTAGATGCATCTCAACGAGCTCTACAACTTTCAATTAATCAAAACAAGTTATTAACTTAGTATGAAAAATATTTTATATGTATACACGCCACATTTCGCCTATAAGTAATTTTTACATATGATTTGCATCATATCAGATATTACAGTTTCACCAATATCACCAGTTTTACCAGTTTCACTAGTATCACCAGTATCACCAGTTTCACCAGTTTCACCAGTTTCACCAATGCTCATTGGAGATTGGTGATTGGTGAAAATCGGTGCACCATTACAGTTTAGTTTTACCAGCAACTTAATGTTGCTATAAAAAATTTATTTTCTTCTTTTTTGTTTTTAGTAGTAATTATTTGACTTTTTTCAATATTTTGAAAATTTTTTTGAAAATGTTCTAATAAAAATAAGCTACTTTTTTTTGTTGAATAATCTAATTGTTTTGGCTTATATGGATAAACTTTTTCAGTACGAAAAGTATTAAATAGTTGATTATTATATATATCTAATATATAAGATTGTTCAATAATATTATTTGCTGTATAGCTATTATTAATATTTACTTATAATCGACTATAGAAATTTTCTAAAAATAATCATTAAAGTTAATTAAAGATTCTGGTATAATATCTGCTAATGGATAATTAATTTGTTGCCAATAAAGATAATTTGATATAAAAGCTAATGGTGCTTTATTATAATTTTTTTCTATTTTAATGCAAATATCCATAATTGAAATAAATTATCAAAGTATTGTTTAAAATGTCCCGATCTAAAAAGAATTGTATAAATATCCAAAGTTGCAGGTACTAAATTATCCAAAAGATCTATTACTATTCTATATTCTATATCTTTACAATTATTTTCAAATTTAATAAAATTTTTTGTGCTATTTTTTTCCAACCATTATGAATTAATTCAAGTAATAAATTAATTCTCCAAGGCTTGGTCTTTTTTGCAAATTTTTTTTTATCACCAAATAAATAGTGAAAAAATTTTTTAAAAAATAAATAATGAACAAGAATTACTTGTTCACGAAAATTTAATGAAACGTGAAGAGGCCAATAATTGGAATAAAATTTTTAAAATTTTCAGAAACTAAAATAGAAGTATAATAATGTGTTAAAATTTTTTTATAAAATATTGTTCTGGCCAATCTGCAATTATTGGTATAACATTATTCTGAAGATATTGTTGTAATGATTCTATTGAAGTAATCATTTTTAATGCATCTAAATAATCTTTTGTTGAATGTAAATTTTGTTTTTGAACACCAATTATTTTAAGATGTTTCATTGACCTTTCTTCTTTACGTTCACTTATAGCATCATCATACATATGTATTGTGAGTAATTCAATTTGATTTTGATCTTCAAATTGAATTCGATCATTTATCCAATTAAATTTTTGTAAATTATAGCTTAAATCGAAAGTACCTTTAATTTCAGAATATAAATATTGTATAATAAGCAATTCTTCAACATTTTTTGGATTAAAAAATGAATTATTATTTATAATTGCCAAAGCTGGAGATGTATTAATAACTGGTTTTGCCATACATGTTGCCATATGATTTACAGAACTAAGTGTTGTTGTATTGGGTTTATGAATATCATGAAAATCATCAATATTAAAACAATAAAAAGTATTTGCCTAAATAATAATTTAATATTTAATTAAAAATTAAAAATTTAAAATTAATAAAATTAAATGTATAATTTACATTTAAATTAAAATATTCATTTATTCATATTGGATGGGTTTTTGCAATATTTTTTTTATATTTTTGAATTGTTTTTGTATGAACACTAAGACCAGCATTTGATAATATATTAATTCCAGAATTAGACATTCCTGATGATTGTAAATAAGGACCAAGATCTAATTTAAAATTTTTAACAAATTTATTTCTTATCCCAACTAAGAGATAACAATATCCAACTACTTGTTTTTTGCTTTTTCTTTATTTTTATCAAGTCTTTTTGTTGGAATTAGTGCATTAATCATTTCATCAAAAAATTCCCTTAATTTTGGCTCATTTAATTCAATTAGTTGCTGGAATTGTTCAGGATCTAATAAATATTCATTATTTTCTTTTTGATATTTTAATAATACAGTTGTTAATAATTCCATTTGCTGAGAAAATGAATAATTTTGAGCTTTAAAAAATAAATTTTTATTAAAATAATTAAAATTAAAAATTAAACCAATTAAATATAATATAGTAATTACCTAAATTATTTAAAGTAATTGCTATTAAATTATTATTTTGATTAATTAAAGATTCTATTTTTAAATAAATTATTATTAAAATAATTAAATTTAAAAATTAAAACAATTAAATATAATATAGAATTACCTGAATTATTTAAAGTAGCTGCTATTAAATTACAATTAAAGATTCTATTTTTGGTAAAATACAGCAACTGAAACAGCCGAGTTGATATTCTTACGTGAACGGTTGATTAAACGACCAATTATCTAGCCGATTAATTGACCAATCGACTAGTCGATTAATCGATTAGTTGGCCAATCGACTAATCGACTAATCGATTAATCGACTAAGTTGGGTCTGTAAAATTCAAATCGATTAGTTGTCAACTTTACAACTAATCGATTAATTCGATTTTCGATTCGTATTACTGCGGTAATTACGCTAGAGATCATTTTACCGACAATTACCATCAAAGACACCATATTTAACCGACACTCACTTCACTGACAAACATATTTTTACAGACGATTAATTTACATACTAGTAAATTCATGTTGTAGACATTATATTTCACCGATAGCTCATTTCACTAACAATTTTTTTATAAATTGCACTAACCTTAACTCTAATTCTAAACCTAACCCTTGTGACAATGACTAGAATTACTTAGTTTGTGAAGTGAACTTGTCTGTAAATTAATCGTCTGCAAAAATAAGTCCGTCGGTGAAATGGGTAACGGTAAAATGTAGTATCTATAATACTAGGAGCATATGCCGGGGTCTTGACAATATATTTATGATATTTTAAAGTTTCTGCAATATTATTAAATGTTTAAATTTATAAATTAAAATAAAGTTCGTCTACTATCGGAGTTCGGAGATGCTCTTCGTGAAGTTAAATTTTTGTGTACTTTTTAATCGTTTTTTTGATACGAAATATTTTGTTATCTGTTATATTCTTTTATGATCAAAAATGTTCCATATAGGAACATATGGTAGTACGTACAGTACGTCTTTGTTTTCCTTTTCCGCCTCTACCAAACGCCATACTAAACTTTGTTAATTCCAGAAGGAAATTTAAAATCATAAAACATACAGATAATCTATTTAATAATTTTATATTTTCGGAAGAACTGAAACTGAAAAACATATAAATACTCACTTAATTTGACGTTATTATTTTACAGGTCCGTTTGATTATTTGATTTTCTAATGCGTACTTAATTCTTGTAACTAATATACAAACTCTTTATTTAACAAAAATAAATTCAAGCATGTCATTAAGAGAGAACAATACACTCCATGCTATGGAAGAATTTTGCAAAGATATGGACAAATGGATTGATGGTGAGGGTGATCGTCGTCGTCATGCCTTTAATCTTGGACAATTACTTCTAAAGGCAAATCCAAATTCTAGAAGTAGAGATGGATCCACTCGCGGTATATTCATTATCGGTGATCAAAGTTCAGCCAAATCTACTACCGTTAATAGTATTATAAAACAAGTTGCTCTTCAAATGGGCAGTAATACGGTCACTAAAGTCAGAACGTGGATTGAGCATCGGTATGAACCGGATTTGGAACGTGCAGAATATGACTTATTACTACAGCAAAAAGATAGAGAAAAAAGTGAACTCGTTCATGGTGGTACTCTGCAGGCATTAACTGAAAATTTCGCTCGGATAAATAGTAGTAATTTGAATGATACGATTGAAGCACGGATTGTTATTCGTTCTGACATTCCATCATTTGCAATCGATTGTTGCGACAATCCAGGGTTGACTCCAATAAATGAAAGAATGCAAAAAATCACTGATAATATTACACGTCAAACATTAGAAAGGGTATTGGAACGTCAGAAATCAAAAAATGATAGCGTCGTGGTGTTATGTGTTTCGGCTCTGTCCTTTGAAAATGCATCTTGGCCACGTCATATGGATTTAATAGAACAAATTAATGGTGACAATTTGATTGTACTTGTAACAAGGATGGATCAGCTCAATATTAACAGCATTGCTCAAGAGATGAAAGAAGATGAAGATGAAGATGGCAATTCTGAGCTTCTTCGCTGCAGTTCTTGGGATATTCTCAAATGCATTCGCACAAAGATTGAACATCAAACTGGCTCTCATTCGTTTCCAAATGGCGTACAGTTTCACTATGCAGCTTCCAGCAGTGTCCGTTGGGATGTGTTGACTGGACAAGGATGGAATGCGTTTGTAACGTCGGAAGCTGAAAACGACAAAAAGATGCGCGAGGTTCTTGGTACAAGCGACGATGAAGCAAGGCGTACGTATAATGAACAACAATGGCGTGAAAATGGGATTGAGTTGATTCCAATGGAACTGAGACAACAATCAGAATTCGATGAATGCGTCGGAATGTCAAGATTACAGGAAAGATTACTCCAAAGGTTGCATCATCATATATTGAAAGCTGCGGATGAACTTCTTAGCTTTACGTCTAATTGGAGAAAAGAAGCAAAAACAGAGTTAGAAAATGTGTCAAAACGTATGAAACTTCCTGATGATCGTGCGGATTCGATCATTAAGTTTTGCAAACAGTTTATATTGGTATATCAAACTTTATTTTCTTCACCATTATATTCTCCGACAATTAATGCCGAGCCCTGGTTAAAAGAATTTGGGGAAGCAATCAAAAGAGGGCAAGAAAGTAGTGGAGAATACGGGTGGACTTCCAAAGATATGTGGGATATTTTTAAAGATTTAGAAGACAGTAGCGGATATGCGGAATTTCCGCCACCAGAATTTCGTGATGAAGATTTTGATAACTATATAGATGATATTGAAAAATACGTTAAAACAGCCGACAAACCTTTATATACAGCACAAATGTTAATACAACGACTGACGCAAGAATATACTATGCGATCGACTTTAATACATCTACGTGACCTTGATGTTGAAAATTTCGTTTCACGTCAAGTACAATTGAGAACATCGACTCAATTGAGTTTCGGTCAGGCTGTTGATCAAAAAATCAGCGAGGATTATAGCCAAATTTTTCATAAACATGAAAAGAGGAATTCCGGTGGTCATTATTCATATGAGGTACATGGAGGTAATCAATGGGTATCTGTACTTGGAGCTCTATGTTTATTACTACATGCAGAATATAGCATTCGTATTATGCGTGATACAATATTTTCTTTCTTGTTACAAACTCAAAGTGATAATCCAATGGATGGTGTCCTTGTTTCCAGGTTTAAACAATATTGGGATTCGAGAAAAGAGAAATTGACGGACCAAAATAAATATCGTGAGTATAATACGGAGAATCAAATTGCAGATATTATGAAGAACTCTAGAAGAAAAACACGTTCTGTAAAAGTTCCTTTAACTGAGAATAAAGTAGCACCTATTGAAGATCTGTCATGGGCGATCTATGCTATGTTCTTTGAGGATCCATATTATCATTTTAAAAAGACATTAGATGAACGTACTGATCTATTAATGATGACACATGCAACATCTCTTGTTCATTTTTACCAATTGACTGGAATTTGTGTACATCAGGATGAAGACTACTTGATTCAATGGGCAGCAGACCATCAGGATTCGGCGTACACGAGAGCTTTTCTAGTTCGGGAACCAGATGTTAAAGACGGTATAAAAGTTTTAGCTGATACAGTAAATCAGATAAAATCACAAGGAACTGATCAAGATAGAGAATTATTAGAAAGAGTGGTAAAAGGGGAATTAAATGCATCCGACATAATTAATAGAGATAAAGAAGCTAAATTTATTTCCCGTTTATTGGAAAATCTTGAAAAATTCCAACGAGGAAAAAGGTCTAATAACAATAATTCATCGGAAGACAGTACAGACACCGAATCCACAATCTTTTCAGAGTTATCTGATACAATAACTGATCGAGTAAGAACCATCGTAATGGGTAAACCACCAAATCCCAAAGATAAAGTTAAATTGTTTGTAAATATTGCAGATATGGGTATGAATCCAGATTCATTTCCAGAAACAGAAAGCAAGTCAAAAATTAATAAAAAAGAAACGTCTACTGTTAATTACGTATATCGACGTCGTTTGACGATGGGAATTACAAGTAGTGTTATTGACACTACTCAACAGCTTGCTAAATCGCAATACGATTACAGTCATCCACAAACCCAACCAACATTTCAGCGTGAATTAATCGGACGTGTCGCATCTTTAATGCTTGGATATGAGTATCCTTATCATCCTGATGCTCGTCCTTCATCAAAATGGTATCTCTCACCAAATGTGATTGTTCAATTTTTATTGGCCAATGAGGAAAATTTTGTAAACGAAGAAAATAGGTTAAATCCTCTTGAAGAATGGAATTGGAATTCATTACTTGATCCTAAAATGTTGAAGTCACCACTTGTTAAACATGCCTTCATCTTGTGTAATACTACAGAGGACAATGATGATTATGACTCTAAAAATAAAGTGTCACATTATATTAAACGGCTTGAAGGAGAATGCAAAAATAACAAGATGGATGAATATATCGTTGAAATTCTTGCCGATGATCGGTTTAATTGGAAACCAGATCAGGAGAATTTATATGGAAAAGTAGATGGTTTAAAAGATAAAATGAAAAAATATAGTAAATGGCATGATTATACCGAAGCATACAGAAAAGTTGTAGAACCCGTTTTACTACGTAATGAAGACCAAGATCCTGAGATAAATCCTGAACAGAGAGAAATAATTACTGAACCTGATGAACTTTATGAGGATAACGAAATATAAAGATTTTTAATATTTTATAAATTTAGCCTAGTATTCATTTTTCCTTTCTTTCCTATGATAATTTATACTAAATTATTGTTGCCACGTTCGTTAACTTGTGTAATATTTCGTTTATCTTGTGTAATTACCCTATTCGAAGGATCAGGCGCGCTTTTCTACCAAGCATATCTTTATATAATTACACATAATTTTAATGGTTTCTTTATTTGATGCTTGCTAGTTTTATTTATTTTCACTTTTTTTCTTTTTATTGTTTGTATAAATAAAGAACTTGATATTGGATTGAATTTATTTAGTTTGTATACATTTACATCAGATTAATCTCAAAATTGAATTTAAAAACTTAAATCCGGATTAATTTATCGCGTTAAATTAAAACTGATATTTTAAAATTCATATTATAGTGATTAAATAAACGAAAGAATTCAGTGTTGGTCGATGACCTATGTCATAAAATTTTTTTCCTTTATGACCTTGGTCATATAATCATATGACTTTTTGGTCATAGTCATCTGGTCATATTAAATACTAATGAATAAAATCTTTACTATGATTCTTACTATATTAAAAAACGGTAATAAGTCATATCAATCTTCATGACCTATGACAGGTCATAAAGGTCATAGGCCAACACTTAAAGAATTAGAGCAAATTTATATGTAACTTGCGTATGCAATTTTTTTTTTCTTTGGTTTGATAACTATTTTGGGTTCAAATAAATTTGAGCATTTTATTATATCTAGCATACTGTAGATAAGGTACTGGTAAATTTGGTTCTATAGGTTACATGAACAATAATTGGTCTATTTGACATTATAATAAATTTATAATTTTTATTTATCGCATTCTATCCTAAATTTATGGCTAAATTTTTCTTCAATCTAAATCAAGAAAAAATATTAAATATTTTTTAAAAAAAGAAACAAAACAGCGTAATTGTCATCAGTGGATAAACTAGAGATATGACCCGGGTCAGAAAATAATGACCCGGGCGGTCAGGGTCATGACCCGGGTCAACGGGTCGTAATTTTTTTTTTTATATAAAGCGATGTAAAGCAAAGCCAATGTAACGACTCAAAATATATAATAAGTAACTGCGCGACGCGATGATATACTGTATAAACGCAAAATAATGTCTAGGGGCATTGTTTGAGTAATGGACAGGATTAAACTTAATTCGATCAAAATTCGAAATTACACTTTTGGGTGCTATTTCGTATTTATAAGGAAAGTCTAATTTAGAAATATTGAATAACTCCGAGATAGTACCAAATTCAGATACATCTTGTTTAGGCATGTGGAGTTAATACCAAGAACTTTAAGGTATTAGCTTGAATTTCGAGTTTCGGAATTTTTTAGTATATTTAGACATTCATTATAACGAGTTTCACGAGTCACGAAGCCATATCCTTGTGAATCAATAAAGTATTGAAGAAGAAAATATGTAATACAAGGTGATAAAGATCGATCCGAATATAATGAATAAAAAAAAAACATGAAGCATGCTATAATAAAGAATTATCTTTAATTATCTTTATAAATATCAATGAAAAAGATCAATGCAAATATCAATATGATTATTAATAAGTAATTATTACCAGTAGTTTATTACATTGTCTCATGGTCTGCATCACGAATTGACCTGGGTCATCTCACGATCGATGAAAATCGAAAAGTAACGTGTCAATTCAAAATCGACGTAAATTCAGAAATGAAGCAGAAACATTTTCACCTGATTTCGTTTCATCATACATTACGTACGTACATGCAGTGTTGTCATGGGACACGGACACGGACGGCGGACAGTCCGGGACGGGACGTCCGGGACATGTCCGCCCAGAATTTTTTTTGTCCCGGACATTTGGCGACTAAACACGTGATCATCAACCAATAAAATTCGTATAATTCCGCAATTTGATTGGTTTTACCCGGCGGACATGTCCATCATGTTGGGACATTATTGCGGACATGTCCCGGACGTCCCGTCCCGGACTGTCCGCGTCCCTGAAAAATCGGCGGGACAATGTCCGTGTACAACACTGCGTACATGTATAGTTCGATGATACTATTTTTTTTTTTTTTTTTTGCATCATCGTTATAAAAATTTTAAAAACCTCTCTTAGAATTAAACGGATTTTGAGGATCAATCCGGATAGTCCGGATATCGGATCGAATCCCTAAATTAGACAACAGTTCCGGAATTAAGTCATGTAGTGAACGGTTACTGAGCAATCAAAAGAACAAGAAGCACTTGCCTAAATAAATCATTAAAATTTAACCGCAGTAACATTTTAAAATTTGAGGAAGCATATGACAAAAAAAAATGATAATAATAAAGCACTTTCAATTTAAATATCTCATTAAAATTCGAACCAACAAATGCGTTTGCATTAAAAATGAGAGGAAAAACAGTATTATGCAGATATAGGGAATCACCTAAAGATTTAAATAAACCGATAGAATGAAAATTGTGAACGAACTTTATCTAAAGAAAAATTGCTAAATACTTATCATTAAATAAAGCAATAAATCGTGTTAGTATTTTCAGATTGATGCAAATAGTGATACGTATCCCACAAAAATATGTTCTATTTGGAGAGATACTTAATAAAAAAAGAAGGCGTTCTATTTAATACGTTTTCTGGCAATACGTTTATATGCATAAAAACACATCTTTTTTTTTTTTATATAATTTAGTAAATTTACCTATTCTGAATCTTGACCCGGGTTAGACCAATTTCTGACCCGTGACCCGGGTAATAACTCTAACTCTAGTCATGTATATAAAAAAAAAATAATCGACGGGACGGGCCTAATTAAAATAATAATAGAATTTTGATAGTCGTTTATACCATAAAAGTCAAGTTTCATAGTAAATGCAATTCATTGATAAGAAAATAAAAGTTTACGTGATTCAAGTAAGTTTCTAAATGCAAGAACATGATTTTATTCAGTATTGGCAATTTCTTATTCTACTGTATTTACAAAAATATGAATTATATTTTAATTTTGAAATATATATTATCCGATTTACTTATTTATTGAAAATTTGGTTTTTGACTCAAAATAACGCACATGCGCGTTCCAAAATAGCGCTCCCCCTAAATATACATATACCATATACAAATATAACAAAAATAAGATTCTTCATTTAACCCAAATTTGTCAAAATGATTCGAAATATCGCGTATAGTCTCGAAATAACGCGCAGATGCGCGTTATTACGCGTATAAATATGGTAATTAATTAATCAGAATTGTTAGAGATAGCGATAGATCGGAGAATGGTAAAAGCAACTAATAAGGTGATTACTTTAAGTATGTTAACGATGCATCGTATGTGTAAATCAATGAGTCAAATGAAAACGGAATTTAAGTAAGTTGATTCGGAATTTTTTATATAAAACAAAACCAGCATTTTAGTTATTTAATAAAGTTGCTACTTTAATGCCTAAAATTGATACTTTAGATATTTTGAAGCTGCTACTTTAATTATTTAAGTCGCTGCTTTAGGTACCTGAAGTTGCTACTTTATATGTTGTTCAAATATCTAAAGTTACACTTCGAATAAAAAAACTACTTCAGATATCTAAAGTTACAATTTCAGATATAGTATCTTAAAAGTAGTAACTTTAAAAATTTAAAATAGCAACTTCAACTATATCTAAAAGTTGCTACTTCGAATATTTAAAATATCTTCAAAATATTTACATTTTAAAATTTTTTAACTTCAAATACTTGAAATTACAACTTTAGAAAATGTAACTTCAGATATCTAAAGTTGCAGATCCTGAAAGGTGGCTGAGATCTGCTAAATACTGAAATAGTACCGGTAGTTAAAATATAATGAAATGATGTTTTACGTTTAATCCGAGAATATTGGAATACGTAATGTAATCAATATGATGTCTATATATGGTAAAACAAATTGGAGATACAACAACAACGATTAAATTATAATCTGAAATCAAAGATTGTATTTCTTCGAATTTAGAGTCAAAAATTAATGAGATTTTTTTTCGATTTGATTTGATTCAAAGAATTTATGGCAAAAACATACTTTTATCCGGATTAATTTTATTATTGTATATTAAAATCCTTCAATTGATTTTTTTTATACAAAGTTAAAATTATATATAGTTCACATTACACAAGATACTATATAAAATTTAAAATTTAAACTAGAGAAAATTTTAAGTTCGGATTCAATAAAACATCAAATAACAATCAAAAGAATTTTATTAAAAAAATAATAAATTAATCTATAATTTTTAAAATATAAAAAAAAATAAAAATAAAAATAATAAAAATAATCAAAAAAATTTTTATATTAGGTCATTTTTATCACCAGGATATAATGGCCAAGTAGTCCAAACATCAGAATATTTATGAAAAACCAACTTTCTTCCCAAACGATCATTAATTAAAACTTTTTTAAGAGTTTCACTTTCCTTTGCAAATTGAGTAATGAAACCAACTTGTTCATTATCAACACCTAATATACCAGATACACTTAAAGTTTGTATAGGAGCACGACATTTTTTAAGAAAAGATTCTAAATTCCAAGGAGTATTTTGGAAGGTTAATTTAAGATTAAATAAAGTAGTAGGAAGAACATTAGGCAATAATGATAAGAAATTACTCGCATCATAAATTAATAAAGTAACAGATAAACGTTCTAATAAAACTAATTTTGATAATAAATTTAAGAAATAAGTAGTAGAAGACGGTTTGATATCAATTTCAAAAGTTTTAATATTTGGACAAAATTTTGAGATTGAATCTAAAATTTTTGGAGAAGAATCACTCATGAATAATTCATTTAAATGACAATTAGAAGTTTCAATAGCAGATTCCAAAAATTCTTGAGTAGTTTCACATTTTCTAACAAATAAAATTTGAAGTTTGAAATCAGCTTTCTTCAAAGGCATCCAAGTGAAAGAAGTTAATCCTTTACAATTAATAAAAGATAAAATAAGTAAATTTTTACAAGATACTAAAGAATCAAGAGCAATACCACTAAATTGAACATGAGAAAATTCTACTCGGATTAAAGAATTTGATTGATATTGTAAAGCAGATATAGCAGGAGCGATATTACCAGAACAATCTAATCGAAAATATTTTAAATTATATTGAGATTGTATAAGATTTACAAGATGTAAATCCATAACTTGTAAACGAATATCTAATTCACAAAGTTTTTTACATAAATTAGGTAAAGATGTAACAAGGGAAACCATATTTTTGAAACGACCAGATTCAGTAGTATAAGCAAGATTAAGATGAAGTACACGTAATTGAGATAATAAATTAGGATGAAAAGTAAAAGTAGAAAGGGAAGGAATATCAGATATAGAAGGTTTTCTCCAAAGAGTTAATTGATTAAAATCTAAATCTTGACGAAAAAATAATTTACATAAAGTTTCAGAAAGTAAAATTTTTTTATCAGAATCAATAATTAAACGATTCTTATCTTTTGAATGAAAGAACCAATTTTTAATGGATATATCTAAACCCCAATTATCGAAAATTTTTAAATAAGAAGGATAATTAAATAAAGGATTTTTAATAGAAATAGAAGATATATTAATTCCATTATCTTTAAGTAAAAATTTTTCGGTATCATTCAAACAAGAAATATAAGTATTTATTATAGATATAGATCTATATTCTTCTAACCAGATATAATCTTCTAATCGAACGGAGAAAGGAGCACGCCATAATAAACTAACAACACGTTGGCACCAAGATCTATTAACCAATAAACAAGAATGTAAAAATTTTGTATCATGGATATCAGAGTATAAGTAGGAAAAAATAAGGTCAAGTATTTCAGGAGGTAAATAACCGGGTGCAAGATTTGATTCTTTAATAGAAGACGTCATTATTATTATTATTATTATTTATTTTTTATATAGCTTTTTTATTTTTGGTTTTTAAATTTAGAGTTAGCTTTAACTCTTTTAGAGTTAGTGATTTAATGATGATTTAGAAAAAAAAAAAAAAGCATTTATAAATTCAGTAATCTGTTATGCGCTTTTATTTGATTACGTATGTGCTACCGTTATTGTACGACTTGAATCATTTTCCTAACTGCTAATGTGAGTCTATATAATGTGAGGGATGATTAACGGGCCGATCCGCCGAGTCAACTTAATTTAGTCAACTTAGTCAATCCAGCAATCTAATCAACTCTAGTCAACTTAGTCAACTTAGTCAACTCATGTGAATATATACACTATAAGTAGCTAAAGTATATATACTAAAGTATATTGAAAGTATACTAAAGCATACTAAAGCATACTAAAGCATATTAAAAGTATATTGCACTCCAATAAAAAAGTATACGATAAAAATTGTGATAATTAAACGCAAAATTAGTGATAAAAAAATTAGTGATAAAAATTACGATAACGTAAATTTTGAAATTAGTGGTGCAGTTAGTGCAGTAGTTAAGTGCATGCGTGTGATTCAGTAATCTGTAATTCCAGAATTCTGTAATTGTAAAATTGACACATTTATTGGTTAGTCAACATGTGGACGATAAATATAATGACGCCAGATAATCTGAATTTATATACATATGTAGTTAAATATATATACATATAATACATATAATAAAAAATATATATATGTAATTATAGAGAGGAATTGACAAAGAAAAAAATTACATGAAAATTTACGATCTCAGGAATAAAAATAAGACGCATGTGAAATACTGCAACTAATCAGGTTCGTAAATGCTGAATTATTATATACAGTATTATGAGATCAAAAAATATGGTGTGATTTTAAACGTAAGTACAGTACGTACAGTACTGTATTTAAAAAAATTTTAAGTACCATTACATATTATATTTTATATTTCAATAAGTAACCCCTCTATCTTATTTTTTAACCTCAGATTATCGGAATTATAAAAGAAGCATTCCTTAATTCAAATTATTTTTCTGAAATTAAAAAAGTAAAGTAGAAGGGGGGATTACTTATTAAGTGTTAGATGATGCGTGTGTATTATTCTATATCTATTGTCAAATAAACTTTTTTTATTGTCCTTTAAACCTAGCCCATTATTATTGCTACTATCGTTAGTGCTATTATTATTATTATTACAGGTAATAATACAAAAAAAAAAATAAAAATAAAAAAAAATAAAGGAAAAGACAAAAAAAGGAAAGGCAAAAAAAGGAAAGGCAAAAAATAAAAAAATAAAATAAAAATAAAAAAAATAAAAAAAAAAGAGAGAAAAAAGAATTTTTAAATTTATATTTCTATAATATAATAATATAATTTTTTTAATTGCAAAAAAATTTTCTATTAATTCGTGAAAGATTATCTTGTAAAAATTTTTTCAAAAAAAAAAAAAAAAAAAATTAAAAACATACTATAAGTGAATATTATAGTCCAATGTTTAAAAAAAAAAAATTCATATTATTAGTATGGTCGACCTCGAATCTTTTGTGGTCTTGGATGACCATGTAATTTTTGATACAAACAACATTTATTACACAATCTCCTTTCTTCAAGTTTTCTCCAACATGGTGTTTCAGTAGTTCTACAATTAGCACATTCTCTATTTTGTTGAGTATTTCTTCTTTTAATCCTAATCTTACCATCAACATCACGATAAGTTGGACGTTGAATTCCATATTTTGTACGATAAATTCCACATGGATTACACAAATGACTTGTTCCGTATTTACGCCATGTTGAAGTTTGATCTGTACCACAATCTGAACATACTTTAAAATTTTCTTGTTTTTTTCGTAAAGTATTATTATTTGTAATTAAATTGGATTGTTGAGTAATTAATGTTGTATTATTGGATGTAAATGAATCAATAAACCAAATATTTGCATCAATTTGTGGTGTAGTTGGAGAAACTACATAAATATCATTCGATTGAACTGGTGTAGTTTGTGGTGTATATGAAAGAAATGATGATCCTGGATGATAATTTTCGGGTCTAAAATTTAAAATGTTTTAAAATTTTATTAAAAAAAAAAAATTTGTTCTATATAATCATAATTAAATTAATTGTTTGTGTATTATACCTGTAATTTGCATAAGCATCAAATGATAACGATGGAACACTTTGTCCGGAATTAATGTTATTAGTATAAGTAAAAGCGGAGAGAGGATACATATTGCCATCATTTTCAAAATGATACATTTTAAAAATAATATAAAAAAAAAAAAATCTTGGAAAAAATAATCTTTTTTAATTAGAAAGTTTTGCGAAAAAAATAATCAACGGATAATTTCACGTTCTTTAAAGAAATTTTGTTTGATGAAATTATAAATCTCGCATTTTTGATTAAAAGAACAAATCTTACTTATATAATACTTTTTATTATTCATTATTGTAATATCTTTAATATCTAACCTTTATTTTCTGCACATCAACAATTATCGCTACTCAAAATTCTTTACGTCTATCGAATCGTTAATTTTTTCTTCGCTCCTGCGTTCTACGGCATTATCATAATTTATATAGAATTAATATACAATTTATATACATCATCATAATTCATTATAATTTATATAAATTATAAATTATATATATATATATATTATATATATATATATATTATATATATATATATATTATATATATATATATTATATCTGTTATATATTTGATGTTATATTTAAAGTTATGCACTATAATAAATGTTATTCTTAGCAGTGGAATATATCGTAATTTTATATTCACCCGAAAAAAGATTTCTAGACATTGTTCAATTATGTTTGTTTCTAAACCTGCACAGAGATACTTGTATTAATTAGAGTTGCAGTTTTTTTTTTTTTGAATGATTGAATTTAGTGTGGTTAATTCTCTAATTGTTGTTATTCCTTTCTTTTGTTATCAGTCTCAGATAGAATTACCGGTAAACTTTACACGGTCGTTATTAAACAATACAACTATTGGTTTCTCTGTCAACAAAATTTTCTTAATTTTCTTAATTTTGTTAAACTTCACATATTTACTGTAACAAAAAAAAAATTACTGCAATTATCTAAATATAAAAAATAAACCATTTATTATAGATCTTTATTATAGATCTCTTTATAGATCTTAATATGTTTTATATGAACTATTGCAAAAAAGCTGTCAATGGATTTCAATAAACTAACTAACCATTGAAGTTCAATCGAAGCTCAATTAGGACCCATTGCTGACCCTGCCTTATTGTAAAAGGTACTATGATTAAATAATTTTTATTAGAATATAGTAAAAATGTATTGATTATCTTTTTATGGTAAATATTACTTCATTATGACTTGTTTTATTCACTTTCGAAAGAAATTTTTTTTTTATTAAAGAAACTAAAAAAATCGATTATATAATACATTTTATAATAATAAAAAAATTTTCAATAGTTGATGTTTTTAACACTCTTTATTATTAATCACATACTAAAAATAAACTGATAAAAACTGATAAAGACTGATTTAATCAATTATAAGAAAAGAAAACTCGAAAATACGAGAAACGGGTATCTAAACCTATGTTGATGAACTAATAAAAAAATCTTTGGAAAGTAATTTTTACCTATAAATACCTCCTTATCCCTAACCCTAACCTTAATTTTAATTAAAGAATTACAAAAAAAATTAATAATTGTTAAATCATAAAAATACTCCGTTTTGGTTTCCTCCCAAATTTAGCATTCAGGTTCCATTCAAAATCACGTGACATAACCATATACCTGATACGTTCGTACTACTGTTACTACTGTACTACGTATTACGTACGTGACGTATACAGTAAGTACAGTACGTACGGTACGTACGTTGTATGTACGCAGTACAAATTCGTTTCAAGAAATTTTTATCTTCTTTTTTTTCAAAAAATGTCTGATACCTCTGCTTATCTCAACCATGTAGCTAATGTAACTAGTAGCGCTCTTGGTGTCGCAAAAATATTTTCTACATCTTCTGCAGTTGTTGCTGATGTTATTGTACCATTCGTTCCTTTAATAACTGAAATAGCAAGTATAGTTAATGAAATAATTACTCTTTATCAAACTGCTGAACATAATAAACGTATTTGTGGTTCACTTCTTGCCCGTGCAACTGCTGCTCAAACTGCTGTAAAAAATTTAGAAATTCGTAGAGCTGAAAATGAAGATTTATTTAAATCAAAAGAATATTATAAAAATTTTCAAAAACTTGTTAATGTTATTGTTAAAATTAAAATTTTTATTGAAGATGTTTCTCAAATTAAAGGTTTAAGAAGATTTTTGGCTTCTAAATCTATTGAAGAAGAATTTAAAAGTTTAACTGAAGAATTTGATGGTTTAATGCGTGTATTAAATTTTACCATGGCTGTACAAAATCAAATACAAATGGATGAAGATAGAAAAGTTTTGAAACATGATATTTCTGAAATGACAAAGGTATTTATTTATTTATATATCTATATAACTTATATATATATAATATATATACAGATATACATGTAGGAATAATATATATACATGTAAAAAATATATATATATACATGTAGGAATAATATATATACTTGTAGAAATAATATATATACACATATATATACACATATATATAATATATACATATATGTTTTTATATATATCAGATATGTAGATATAGATATATACATATTTATATATATATATATAGATAGATAGATATATACATTATATATTTTTTATATTTTTTATTTATTTTTTATTTATTTTTACTAACGTATCGTATACATACTACTTAAACTACTTTATCATTAGTATCTTAGAGAAATTGAAGGTGGTATTACCAATATCACCGATAATATGACTCAAATTAATTCAAAATTGGATGATATTACTCAATTAAATTTAGCTTGGCAAAAAAAATTATTAAATAATGATGAAAATATTTTTGAATCTGCTTTGATTAAAATGACTGATTTATATGATCCTCCTGAACCAGTAAAACGTGGAAAAATTTCAAAAAAATCTTTAAATTATGATGATGTTGCTATTAAAGAAAAATTTCTTGAATCTAATGATCAAGATCTTATTAAAGATATTCTTAGTCAAGTTGTTATTTTAAAAAAATTAAAAGAATCTCAATATATTCTTCAATTTTTTGGTATAGTTCAAGATGGTAATGTTATGTATATGGTTACTGAATGGTGTGAATATGGTAATTTACAAGATTTTTATCGAGGTTATGGTCCTCTTAATTGGTTTCAAAAATCTTCTATTGCTGTTGATATTGTTCGTGGTTTAACTTTTCTTCATACTGTTTCAATTTTACATCATGATATTCGTTCGGAAAATATTTTAATTACTATTCATCAACAAGCTAAAATTGCTAATTTTACTTTAAGTCGTGGTTTTAATGATCCTACTAAAAATGTATTACCTACTATTGAAATGGTAAGATGGATGGCTCCTGAAAAATTGAGTGATCATGAAAAGAATCCTTATACTATAAAGTGTGAAATATATAGGTACGTTTATTGATTTTTATTTTTATTTAATTTTAATTTTATTTTTAATTATAATTTGAATTATAATTTTAATTCTAGCATTTTTTTAATTCTGTATTCGTTCGATTTTTTTTTTAATATTATATATATACCGGTATATTTAAAAGTTTTGGTATGCTCTTATGGGAAATCGCTGAAGAGAAAATACCTTTTGAGAATGAAAGAGATATATTAGAAATTCGTAATTTAATATTAATAAAAAAAGTTCGTCCTTCATTTAGTATAGGTGTTCCTATTGAATATTCAAAAATCTCTTATCAATCAATGCAAGATAATCCAAATGCTCGTCCTGCTCTCAAAAATATTTTTTTGACTCTTTATAGTCTTTATCAAAAATTTCAACCTAAATCATCTCCACGTCCTATTATGCGTATGCCTACAGATGATGATCTACCAGATGTGGATCCTAATGAACTTTCTTTGGATGATTTAACTTTAAATTTAAATGTTTTAAGTATGAAAGAAGCAATTGCTGAACATAGGAAAAAGAATTGTGATAAATTAAAAGTATGGGATGCATTTAAAGTACATGCTGAAGAATTTGGTGATATTACTGCGAGGTACTTTTTTTTTTTTTTCCGATTTTTTTCAAATTTCGTTAGTTTATTTTTAACATGTGAAAAAATATAATATCAGATATTGGGTAGGATACTATCTTTATTATGGACTTTGTCCGATTGATGATCCTAATGATGAAAATAAGAAAATTAAACGTTTAGAAAAAGCTGCGATATTATTTAAAGAAGCTGCTGATTCAGGATTAGCTGATGCTCAATTACGTTATGGACATTGTTTATGGTTAGGAGAAGGTGTTCAAAAAAATATAAAAGAAGCTATTGAATATTTTCAAAAGTCAGCAGATAACGGTAATACTACTGCATTATATAATATTGGTAATTTATATTATAATGGTACAGGAGTTCCTCAGGATAAGGAATTAGGGATTAGATATTTAAGAAAGGCTGCTCTGCAAGGACAGCCTAAAGCATTGGATTTGTGTAAAAAGAAGGAAATTGGATTGGTTGGTTAGTTATTTTATTTTTTTTATTTTTATTTCTTTAATTATTAAATTTTTATGACTATTTAAATATTTTAAAGTGTGAATTTTTTTTTAATTAAATTTTGTATCTATTTAAATATTTAAGATTGAGTTTATTTTATTATTATTAATAATAATATCGATATATATATATATATCGATATATATCGATTTGTTAAATATATAATTTTTATTTTTACGCATACATATGTACATATCATATCGATATATGTATATATTCTTTATATTCTATAAAGGTTAATCACTGACATATGTTCGTATACACACCAGATACTCTATGACCATTCTTTTGGCACAGTATTTTTTTATCAGCGTAAATATGTACGTACGTACAGGATTCTGTAAATGCCGGTAACGGTCATGAATTTTTTAAGTGATACTTGCAGAACTTTAATAAATCGTGTTATCACGCGTAACTTTCGTGACTTTACCTAATTTGGTATCAATTGCTATAACCAATCAATTTATGTCAATTTGATGATAATCAAATCTTTTAATATCAAATATCGATATCGATATCCAAATATCAAATATCGAAATTATTTCTTATCGTTATGTTGGTTTTACCGGGAAATCCTGCATTATCCTCTTTTAAAACTTCTGCTCTTTTAAAAAATATTCAAATTCATGTTCCAGAAATTACTTCTATAACTTCAATTTATGTTCATTTCGTACAACCACTTAACGAAGAAGCACTTATAATTTTAAGTGACCCTGAATCTACTCAAAGAAAAATTCTTGATAATTTATTATTTTATGGAATTTCTAATAATCATAATAATATCTCAAATGATTTTAATTATGAAAATTTATCAATTAATCAAATTAAAAAATTTTTAACTTTTAATATATCATCAAATTCTGAAAATAATAATAATAATAATTCAAATTTCTTTTTAGTAATTCCTCGTCCTGGTACTATATCACCATGGTCTTCAAAAGCAACAAATATCGTTCATATGTGTAATTTAAAAAATTATATTGAACGTATTGAACGTGGTATAGCTTATTTGTTTGGTACAAATGATTTTACAACAAATTTACCTTTTATTACTTTGGAAAAATTATGTTTATTTGATCATTATTTATATGATCGAATGACTCAAATTATTACAAATTCTATTCCAGCTTCTGATACTATATTCAAACATGGATCTCCTGCTCCTTTAAGATTTATAAATCTTTTAAATGATGATGATGATGATAAAAAAAAAATAGATCATAATTTAGCTCGAGAAAAATTAATCAAAGGAAATCAAAATCTTGGTCTTGCTCTTGCTGATGATGAAATAGATTATTTAGTTGATGCTTTTATTGGTAATAATTCTTTAAGAAGAAATCCAACTGATGTAGAACTTTTTATGTTTGCTCAAGTTAATTCTGAACATTGTCGACATAAAATTTTTCGTGCTGATTGGACTATGGATAATGAAATTAAACAATTTTCTTTATTTGATATGATTCGTAATACTCATAAAATGAATCCAAACCTTACTATTTCTGCTTATTCTGATAATGCTGCTGTATTACAAGGATTTAAAGCTACAAGATTTGCTCCTGATTATAATAAAAATTTTGAATATACTTTATTTGATGAAGATGTTCATATGGTAATAAAAGTTGAAACTCATAATCATCCAACTGCTGTTTCACCATTTCCTGGTGCTTCTACTGGTTCAGGTGGTGAAATTAGAGATGAAGGTTCCGTTGGACAAGGTTCAAAACCTAAAGCTGGTTTAACTGGTTTTAGTGTATCAAATCTTTTAATTCCTAAATTTATTCAACCTTGGGAATTGAATTTTGGAAAACCTGATCATATTGCTTCTGCTTTAAATATTATTATTGATGCTCCTCTTGGTGGTGCTGCTTTTAATAATGAATTTGGTCGTCCAAATATTATAGGTTATTTTCGTACTTTTGCTCAAAAAATTCCTACAATTAATAATAATAATTTTGAAATTCGTGGTTATCATAAACCTATAATGATAGCTGGAGGTTTAGGTTCAATTCGTCCAAATCATGTTTTTAAAAAAAAAATTACTCCTGGTGCTCATTTATTTATATTAGGTGGTCCTGCAATGTTAATTGGTCTTGGTGGTGGTGCTGCTTCATCTATGACTAGTGGTTCTAGCACGGTTAATTTAGATTTCGCTTCAGTTCAACGTGATAATCCTGAAATGCAACGTCGTTGTCAACAAGTAATTGATGCTTGTACTGCATTAGGTGACTTTAATCCTATTCAATCTATACATGATGTTGGTGCTGGTGGGTTATCAAATGCTTTACCTGAAATTGTACATGATAGTGATTTAGGTTGTTTTATTAGATTACGCGATATTCCTAATGATGATTTAAGTATGTCACCAATGGAAATTTGGTGTAATGAAGCTCAAGAACGTTATGTTTTAGCTGTAACTTTGGAAAATATTGATTTATTCAAACAAATTTGTATACGTGAAAGATGTCCATTCGCTGATGTTGGTATTGCTACAGAAAAACAAGATTTAATTTTGGAAGATTCCTTATTAAACACTACTCCGATAAATTTACCAATGTCCGTTTTGTTTGGTAAACCACCAAAGATGTCTCGTAAAACAAATACGTTGAAACCATTACGTATACCATTTGATACAAGTTTGAAAAGTTACCTTACAAATGTTTTAAGTAATGATGATATTCTTAAAGATGCTATTAGTAGGGTCATTCGTTTACCTTCTGTAGCTTCCAAATCATTTTTAATCACTATTGGTGATCGTACTATTACTGGGTTGGTAGCTAGGGATCAAATGGTTGGTCCTTGGCAAGTACCTGTTTCTGATGTTGCTGTCACGACAACATCCCATGGAGTTGATGTTATCACCGGTGAATCTATGGCAATGGGTGAAAAGGCTCCACTTGCTTTAATTTCACAAGCTGCATCCGCACGTATGGCTGTTGCAGAGGCTATAACTAACCTTGCTGCTGCAAATATTGAATCAATTTCTCATATACGTTTAAGTGCAAATTGGATGTGTGCAGCAAATCATGATGGTGAAGGTTCTGGTCTTTATGAAGCTGCACAAGCAATCGGTTTAGAACTTTGTCCAGCATTAGGAATAAGTATTCCGGTTGGAAAAGATTCTATGTCAATGAAAATGAAATGGAAAGATGGTAATGGATCTCAAAATGAAGTAACAGCTCCTTTGAGTTTGATTGTTACAGGATTTGCTCCTGTTATTAATATTCATAAAACTTTAACACCTCAATTAAATTCCAATATTAAAGAAATTACAATTCTTGTGTTCTTAGATTTGGCAAATGGTAAACAGAGAATTGGTGGTTCCGCAATTGCACAAGTCTATCAACAAATTGGTAATGAAGTACCTGATGTTGTAAACACGAACGTTATTAAAGCTTTCTTTAATGGTATTCAAAATATTCGTAAATTCAATGACGAAATAATTTTGGCATATCATGATAGGTCCGATGGTGGATTGTTCGTAACTATAGCTGAGATGTCATTTGCTGGACATGTAGGGGTTAAAGTGGACCTTGCAAATGTCATACAAAACAATGATGTCATCAGAGCTCTTTTTAACGAGGAACTTGGTGCTGTCATCCAAATCAAACAACATGACTTTGAACGATTGGTCAAAATATTTACTGATGAAGGATTTCCTCGAGAAGATATTCATCGTATTGGCGAGATAACATGTGATCATCAAGATATTTTCATAATGACGGGCGATTCAATATTGTTTAATATTTCTCGTATTGAGTTACAACGTATGTGGTCTGAAACTTCTTATCATATACAATCATTACGTGACAATAGTACATGCGCTCAAGAAGAGTTTGATAGTATCTTGGATATTGATGATCCCGGATTGTGTTATAAATTGTCATTTGATCCTGCTGATGATGTATCTTTACCTTTCTTAAAATCACCATCAACACGACCAAAAGTAGCTATTCTTCGTGAACAAGGTGTGAATGGCCAGATTGAAATGGCCTTCGCATTTCATCTTGCAGGATTTACTGCAATCGATGTTCACATGTCTGATATACTTTCAGGTAAGGTAACACTTGAGGATTTTAAGGGAATCGCAGCTTGTGGCGGTTTCTCTTATGGGGACGTATTAGGAGCTGGTTCCGGCTGGGCCAAATCTATTTTATTGCATTCCAAAGCTCGCCAGGAATTTTTAAATTTCTTTCAAAATCGTCAAGATACATTTGCATTAGGCGTATGTAATGGATGTCAATTCATGAGCCAATTAAAAGAGTTAATTCCCGGTACAGAAAATTGGCCTTTATTCAAAAGAAATAAAAGTGAACAATTTGAAGCTCGATGTAGTTTAGTTGAAATAACCTCTACAAGTATCGCTCACACAAAACCTTCAATATTTTTCAATGGAATGTATTCATCAATATTTCCTATTGCTGTTGCACATGGTGAAGGGAGGGCAGAATTTTCTAGTGATGAGCAATTAAAAAAATTAATAGCTCAAGATCTTGTTGCGGTGAGGTTTGTAGACAATTATGGAAATTCAACTGAAAAGTATCCATATAATCCAAATGGAAGTCCATTCGGTATAACAGGTATTCAAACACCAAATGGAAGAGTGTTGGCTATGATGCCACATCCTGAACGCGTAATTCTTAAGGAGTCAAACTCGTGGTATCCTGTTGAAGAAGGTAAAAAATGGGGTGAATTTGGACCTTGGTTAAGAATGTTTAGAAATGCTAGGGTTTGGGTGGGTTAAATTTGAAATTTAAAGTTGACAGGTCTAATTAATAGAATTCATGGACACCTAACATCTATTCAATAATAATATTGTCAAGGAAAAGCAATGCATATTTTATGTTAATAAACCCTTCCAATATAAATAAATCTAATTCAGTAATTATTAATTGTAAAACTGTCAATTAGACGGGGTTTAATCAGAGTTTTTTTTCATGATAAATTGTATCACATATCAGATATGTATTATGCTGTACACCACAGTAAAAATAATACTCATAGGTGTTATTTGAAAATTGGGTCTTCAAAAATAACACGTGGCCTCAAATTAGCACTCATTAACCCTCGTGTGAAAAATTGGATACAAAAAATCAACCTTATTTCGAAATAATACAGCATGGGCGTATTCGAAATTACGCGTAGGTGGGCGTTATTATACGGTGCACCCGAATTAATGAAGCGGCTAACGTAAAGTTAGGGTGTTGGATATCAATTGATTTATAAACATAATCTAACGATCGTAGTTAATTACAATTAGATCATCTCTCGTAATATACAGTAGTGAGAGTAATATGACCTCTTTACGTAACCTAAAAAACGCGTACAGAATTTCATGTTTAACATTAGATCTACATATAAAAGATAAATTAACTAATCAACAATATAAAGAAAGATTTTTGCTGACGATGCATATGGCATCAAGAGAGAGGACTTGTATACTGCGTTTTAAGTAAAAAGATACAGTATCTTTATTCCTTTTTTATTTGTCAAAATAATTCTGCACAGCTAAAGGATGACTTCGTTGCCTTCTGCAGTGATTGAAGGCGTCGCTCCCTCGTGCAGTTTCGTTCCCTCCTATTCGTATGACGAAAATTTTCAATTGTTAAGATAGTTTATCTCTCATATGTTGTCATCCCTGTTACTGTTTACATAAAGTATTCATGTGGACTGCCGTCAACAGAAATAAGACAGATTGACATTTTTAAAAAAATTAATACCTTACTTTTCACAGCCCATATCTCGATGAATTTTGGAACTGCCTTGATAATTTAATAGTCAAAGAAAGCTTAGATATTAAGCTTTCTTTTAATTACTAAATCATCAAGGTAGTTTCAAAATTCATCGAGATATGAGCTGTGAAAAGTAAGGTATTAATTTTTTTAAAAAATATCAATCTGCCCTATTTCTATAGCCTATATGTTATATTTTTTGAAGGTCCATAATTATTCGTAAATTCTTATGTTTGAAAGGGAAAACAAAAATTATGTAGAGGCAGAGGCTAAGGGCCAGTGGAGTACTTATCCGTTGATTCTATTCGAACTTCTTTTCTCAATAGAAAGCCAAATTACCAAACCTGGGTAGAGGATAAGACGGTATGTTTAATACGAAAATAATTGAATAATTTTGAAAAGGTAAGAGAAATCAAAAGGAACTAAAAATTGAAAGGTTGTTTACGAGGAATGCCAGGACATTATAACTTGGGCTGGATTAACGGATTTATGAAAAGAAGTATATAATAGTTTTTTTTTTTTAAAAAAAAAAAAAAGCGATGTCGTGCTTCGATTCCTTTAAGTGTACATAAAGATATTACAAAATAGTTACAATATATTATGTGATACTATGCTTGGGAATTTAAAGCTAAAGCTAGGATACGTCACATCTATTTACTTTTGACCTAAGCTTTTGCTAAGATAGTCACTCTTAGAGAGGGAGGAATCATTTTACTTATTTGCGCGGATAATACAAACCAAAAAAGGAAATCCGATTTTGTAAATAAACGAAGTGCGTGAGACAAAAATTTAGGGTCAGAGCCTTAATGTTAGAAGCTATAGGGTTAGATTAATGCTTATTATATGTAAACCTTCATTCCCGTCATTTTTAATTAGTGCACCAAGATCGATTTTAACATTAGTTTTTGCATATTTTCGCTTTTTTCTTCGTTTACGCGTGTTCGGATTCTTTGTCAGGCTGATCTGGGGAAAGAATAATGAGGTTGGGGAGATAGTGATTGCGTATATAATAGTTTTTGATTAAGAATTTTTTTAACTAAATTTAATTATACGAAATTTGTAAGAATGAGACAGTCTTATCGGCGGTGTTCGATTTGGAATCTGGATAGACTATTAGCATTGACATTGGTGTGATTTTTTCCAGGTTTGTGTATAATAATGAAGGAATATTCCATAAAGGTCATAACTCATCGAGCGAAACGATCTTGAGGTAGTTTAATGTCAAATAAATATTTCAGGGCAGAGTGGTCGGTATAAAGGATGAAACGGTTACCATGTAGATAAGGACGAAAATAACCTACAGCCCAAACGACTGCAAGACACTCTTTTTCAGTCACTGGATAATTTTTCGGCTGAGGTAAAACTGCAATTAGCGTAGGAGATAACTTGTTCGTGTTCTTTTTCATTTTTTTTGTGATAATATAGCACCCAAAGCGATGTCAGAGGCGTCGGTAAATAAGATAAAGGAGTTGACATTGGGTAGTAGACCACCAATTTACAGCGGGGTCCTTGATATAGGGAACGATGACGCGGTCGCTATTTACCAAATTGGCAGCAAATGCCTTTTCAACTTCATAGAACCAAGACACAGGGTCTTAGTCTCCTCCAGAAAAATCCGGGTAGGTTACCAGATTCAATTACACGATTGGGTACGTTGTAATTAACTTGTGGAGCAGGTGCGATTTGCATTTGCTTAATTAACATGCTGATTTGGGCTGCAAATTATCGACAGCATTAGGTTGTTGAAATGGCTGATAGGGTTCCACAATTTGATTTGATCTTCAAATATTTGAATCAAATATTTGATCAAATTCAAATTCAAATTTGACTATATTTGATTTGATCAAATTCAAATATGGTCAAATTTGATTTGATTTGACAAATATTTGATTTGATCTATTAAAAATTCAAATTCAAATCAAATTCAAATTCAAATATTTGAATCAAATCAAATTCAAATCAGGGTCAATTTGATTTGATCAAATTCAAATTGATCCAATATTTGATTTGATTTGAATTTGAGGACTCCTAATGGCTGAGCCGGGTTAGGCTGTTGAGGTTGCTGGGGCGGGTTAAGCACATTTACTAATTTCTCTCCACACTTTTGTTTTTGTTGTTTTGTTAATTTTTAATTACACCAGATCTTGTCCTCGTGACTGATGCTGATTGGCTAGAATCGGGGGTCGTCTAAGGTTGTTCTCAAGCACCTACCTCAATGATTTATAAAATGATCGGATTGGTCAAAAAAACCTGGAGTTAAACAACCACTTTTTTTTCACAGTTACTCTGATTGGTTAAAATTTAAAATCCGCATTTTGCACAATGAATTTCTGGCAAAATCATTATTAAAATCATTTAAATTAAATTATCATTGAGGGAACTGCTTGAGAACAATCTAAAGCCATGTACCCACGTGACATTTTCGTGTAAATCACGAACCGGAGTCGCGAAATTTTGTTTACATGAAGTCAAAAAAAAAACAAAAAAACGCAAGAACATAAAAACAACAGTCTAAACCTATCTTTGGCCATTAATAAAACATGTCGGGAAGGCAATTTTACCCAGTGTTGTACATTGGACATGTCCCAACTATGTTTTTTGTCCAACGTCCAAGATTGTCCAAAACCTTCCAAGCCTATGTCCAAGGCTTAAATAATTAATGAATTAATTTAATAAATATATAATTATATATTTTTTTAGGTGCTAGATTCATTTTTAAAAAAATTAAAATAAATAATCTTAATTCGTGATCTATTTGTAGATCAGTGAAATCATCTAACTAAGATATATATGTACATGGGGATAATGAAAATACATTTAAGTAATAGTTTTTAGAATCTGTACATTCCTTTATTATAATATATAAAAAAAAATGTCAAAACGAAAAGAATATATAGTTACTTTAATCTTTGCTGGTCATATTATTCAAAATTTACATTATGGGCCTTATTGTCATAATTGGTGGTTATCTCGACAAACAGACAAAACCAATAATATAATTTTACTTTATCCTATACGACTTAATATGAAAACATTAATAACTCTTCATAATTTTGACTTTATTATTGAAATAGTTGAATCAGTATCAGAGTATGGACCAGCACCAGGATATTTGTGTAAATGTAAAGATATTCAAAGTGAAATTTTTTTATCACCTACTAACGCAATTTCAAGTGTTTATCAAAAAATAGTAAAAACAGCAACAAAATTTTCAGGTCCGGCTATAATGGGATTTGATAACCCAATGATATCCGATATTTTAATTCAAGATCTTCCTTTTCAAGTGTATGCGTTTATCTTGGGAAAATTACGAGTTTGGATACTTGGTATAGGAAAATCAAATAAACCCGAATGGAATTATGCAGGAACTGGTTATAAAGCTGCTTTTATATATATGTATCAAAAACAACGATGTATTTTTTTTGAGGAATTCGATGATGATGAATGCACACTTACAATTTATGACAAGCAAATGGAGATTTCAAAAACTTTTATCAACGTTGATCCTGATTTATTATGGAAACAAGTTAATTGCTTACAACAATATAATGGCAAAGAACTTTTTGGATTGGAAGAAACATATACGCAGAACCTTATTCGGTCTATCAAAGTACCTACCTGTTCATTAGATAAATGGAACAATAATCAAATAATGGAATGTGTTTACAATTATCATCTAAAACGTAGACTATCAACACATATAAATTGGCTTGAATGGTTCAATCAATGGCAAGAAGAAACTTCAACAATTATAGAATTACAAACCAGTTTACATATACTATATCCATTTAATCACATTATAAATGATCGAGAATTACGTGCGTGGAAAGCTATGTTAAAAGCTATAGGATGTACTGAAATAACGCCATTTAATAAAGATCAATCAGAAGTAAGTAAATAAAAATCTAATAATCAGCCAATTATAGTATTTAACTTTTGGCTATTAATTAAAATTTATTTCGATACTTTAGTTTACATTTTGGTCAAGATCGCATAATCCTGAAATTGACAAAGCTAATTTAGAATTATTATATAAGCAGGGTTTTTTAAATCCAATACCATCTAATTTTAAAAACCATACTTCAACTTTCTGGGAATGCTTTCGTCAAACGTTAGACAAAAACAAGCGTGGTTTTAATGGAAAAACACGAATACTATCCATTATTGCTGATAATTTTACCTACGATGATATTAATACTAATCTAAATGTAAGTAATTATTTATCAAATTCATAGTTCCGAAAATAAGCACCACTCCCTCTATCTAATTTTTTAATTTCAGATTAGTGGAAATTGTAATGAGATCTTTGGCCAAATTACTCTCGCTAATCTGAGATTAAAAAAATTAGAGTAGAGAAGTGATGCTTATTTTCGAAATGGTATAGTAACTGATGTAAAATTACTTGCCAAAATTATAGAATTTTAGTATATTGGAATATTAAATAGTTTTAGTATTTTAACATGCTGAACGTTATAATTTTGGCAAAATTCAAGATCTGCCTTTGATTAATTCGATACTTAACATAACAATTTTATAATTCTAATTGCTAATTATTATATGAAAATATACTTGCTAATAGGTATCTAATGATGCAATTTGTTATGCGCGTAAGCATGCTCGACTTCATGGCCCTGGATGTGTAGCATTAAATAAACCAATTATTACACGTCAAAAAATTTCAGCCGAAAAACAACAGGCTTTGGATGCATTTTTAATGGATAAAGCACATGTTGTTATGAGTTCGTATAAAACTGATACTGCAACAAATGAACCCGTACATTATCTAAAACATACTAAAAAAGCTCTCTGGGAAAAATTTCATGAACAATACCCTGATGGAATTAAGCGGGCAAGTTTTTTCAAGAGACTGGAAGGCAATAAATATACTTATCGTGAGGATTTAGGAGGATTATGCCATACTTGTCAACAGTACGGATATGAAATCTTTTCTGATCTTACTGAGTTTATCGATAAATATGTAATGCAGTCTTTAGAAAAGGTATTATTTAATTTCAATTCTTTAGGTATAATTATTAATACTTACATGATTTGTTTTTCGGAGCATTAGAAGCAATTATTAATTGCAACGAATAATCTAAAGAGATTTTTAAAACGTGATTATGAGGGCCATTTTAATATCACGACAAATGGAATTACTTTTCATAATATATGTGTTAATCATTGCTTGCTTTATGCATTTGGTCAATGTACTGAACGTCATACTCAAATATGTAATCAATGTCAGGAGTTTTTCAACTATTTTCAGAAGATTAAGGATAGCACGGCCGTTATACATCACGAAGAGCTTAATGATTTGAAAGAACATTTGTTATATTATCTTGCTCATCAAACAAGGAAGACCTATTTGAATGCACAATTTAATGCTAATTTATTAGATCTAGATGATGATACGGTATTGGTTTTAGTTGATTATAAAATGAAAATTTTGCCTAAAACTGCACGTGAAACCAAAAATGACTGGTTTGGAAAAAAAGGATGGTCCCTGCATTCTGTTTTAGTATATAGACGGCAATTAGATTCAAATAATTTTCAAATCCAAGCATTCGATCACTGGGCTACAGATACTAGACAAGATTCTTGGTTTACCGCCTCTTCGCTACATACGGTAATCGAAAATCTTGATCAAAAACCAAAATCAATCATTATAATGTCTGATAATGGCGGGCATTATCACAATGCTGATTTAATGATGATATTAAGTTTCTGGTATGAATGGTATAATATAAAAGTAAAAAAATGGGTATTCTTTGAGGCGGGTGAGGCAAAAACTACGATCGATTCTCACCATGCACAGGTTCGTTAAAAATTTTTTTTTTTTATCTCAATATAAAAAATCTTGATGCCACTCAGGATAGTAAATAATTTATTGCCACTCTTTTTAAATAAAATAGCAATTTGATAACGCATATTAGGGTTAGGGGATGCTAGAATTGGGGTCAGATAGTCAATTTAGTGTTTAATGGCAAGAAATTATTTACCACTCTGGGTGGCACCAAGATGACTCCTTTATAATAAACTAATATTTGAAAAATTTAGATTTCACATGCTATTAAGAAATATGTTCGACTCGGATTTAATATAGAAACTGGCCAAGATATTGAAAATGCAATTCAGGGAATTCGGGGAACCTCCGTATCATATTTACAACCTAATCGTGATAGAGGTAATACTGTGTATAGTTAAAAAGGGTAAAATTAATATTGTTGTAATTGAAATTGCTAACATAGGAACTGGAAATAACACGCTACCTGGAAATTCCAATTGGTTTGAATGGCAATGGCCAATTAATGGAGATTTGGAAGGTTGTATACTAGCACGGTCTATTCCGAATGTTGGTGATTGGACAATATTTACTCAAACACAATTAGAAAAGTTGCAAAAACGTGAAATCAAAAAACCTACTCCACATACTTCAACTCCAACAACACCAATTTCAGATTGGTATATACCACCACCAAACCCTGCACGTATGTATTGACTTCAGATTAAAATGTAGCTAACATATATTAAAATGTAGCTAATATTAATATATATATTACAGATATATGCCCAGATCGATTATCAAAGGAAAGCCTAATAAAGCAGTTACATTTAAGATGTGTTAAAATTGATGAGAAAGAAAATAAACATGAGTTGGTAAAAAAATTGGAATCGAAACTAATGATAAACACGCATGCAAGTAAGTAAAAAAGTAAGGATGAATTTATAAAGTATTTCTGATAAAATGATGCTAAAAATTAAAATTAGATAACGAAGTATTAGTCGAAGTACTTATGGATAAAGTGGATAATAAAACCCAACAGTAAGTATTATAATAATGATTTTTTTCGAAATAATACTAAAAACTAATAGTGAATCTTTAGAGATATCGATAATATATTTCCTTTGCGTTCTGGTTGGGCTTTGAAAGAAAACCAAAAGTTTGGTAAGAAGGGTGCCGGAAAACGAATGTCGAAAAAAGTAAGAGCCTTGTTAGAAGGGTTTTTTATGGCGGGAAATGCAAATAAAAGTGATCGTTACAATGCTCAAGACATGTACAAAGAATTATTAAAATGTGCTGAAGAAGGTGAAATCTCTAACGAAGAAGTTCCTAAACCTACTACTATTCAGAATTGGATAACCAAAACCACAGCTGAACATCGAGAATGTGCAGCTTTAAAAGTTTTGAATGAAAATACTTCACGAAGTAGAAGTTCTTAATCCACTGCAATAAAACTATCTGAATTATATCATCAATTTTAATTTGAATTTGTTACAAATTCTGGTTGCAAATCTAATAAAATAATCGTAAGTTGTGATACTAAATAGTACTACGCAACTTCAAAGAAATATTAAAATTTTGTCATTTCACTTGGTTCAAATAAACTAATTCGATTTTTTATTTGTCTATTTCAAAAAGTGATATTTATTCTCAGATGTATTCTAATTCCTTACATATAATAAAAACTACACATATAAAAACCTCCATAAGTGCACCCTCTATAAGTGCACACCCTCTCTAAATGCATGCCCAAATGCTGACCCAAATATATACATGTCCTCTATAAATGCACTTTTCTTATAGTTCTCTAAATGCGCGTTGTCCCAGGAGCGTGCACTTATGGAGGTTTTACTGTAGTTCTCTAAATGCACGTTGTTAAATCTTGGTCCCAGAAGCGTGCACTTATGGAGGTTCTGTAGCCAATTTTTTTTAAATGCACATCGTTAGAAAAGTGCACTTGCAAAATGCGTACTTCTAGAAAATAATCTATATATAAAGTTACATAATTACATTAGGCTAATCAAATAATACGCATTTATAGAAAAAAAGTGAATATGAAATGCACTTATAGAGAGTGTACTTACAAGAGTTGGCTGTAAGTCGTTTGTCTAACAATAAATTACCATTCTACATTAGGATGCGTGTTAATTTGGGACGATGGGCGCTAATTCGAGACCATGTAAGATACTTTTGAAGGACCCGATTTTCAAATAATGCGCACGAACATTATTTCGCGCTTACACAGTACATATATAAATATCAGATTTTTTTTTTTTTCTACTTCATTATAGTGCTTTTGTCAAGAAATAATTAGTATTACCTAGTTACAAATATAAAACATATAAATAAAATTAGAATTTTAGCTAATGAAACCAATTCCGATTTTTGTCAATATGTATACTTTCTGATATTAAATAGAAATGGATAATTTTGATACTTATCTACAATTGAATAAATATAAAACACTGTTCTTAATGTTCACGCGCTAACTTAACAAAAAGTAAAAAAGATTTGAGAGGAATGGTGAATTTTTACAAATTTGGCTTATTAACGAACAATTATATTCAGATTAAATTATGAAATACTTAAAGTGATTGCTTCGACTTCTCTACTGTGTTATGCAAGATCTGACTTTTTATAAGTCGAATAGTGAGTTATATTCAAGTGGGTAGTCAAAATATAAGCATAAATACGATCGAGCAGGTAAATGTCACTTACTATGTTAGTTTAAATAGTGAAATCGTAAGGTAGTTTTTATTTTAGAATCTGGCGATGTCGGTAAATAACTTTTTTTTTTTTTAATTGAAATAAAAAAAAAAATAGAGTAATAGATTCTTGAAGATTTGGACTAGCTGTCTACGTGTGATAATTTAAAAAAAGGTGTATTACTGATAGTGTTATTTAAAGTTTAAAAAACTGTAATCTGCTAGATTTATCTAATTGATCTACAAAATCTTGCCCCATATGCTGCTAATTATTTTCACTGATTGATAAACAGATCACGAATTAATAAACTTTTAAGAAATTTTAATTTGAAAAAATGTCCAAAATGTCCACAAAACGTCCAATGTACTTTACTGATTTTACCTATAGGTTGGTCCTAACCTTAACCCGACCCTAATGCTAAACAGGCTCTGACACGAATTTTAACTAAAATTTCAAAAAATAACGTGGGTACATGGCTTTAGATCGGAACTGTGGGGAGAAATTAGTAAATGCGGTTAGGCTGTTGCTGTTGAGGTGGGTTGGGTCGTTGCGGCAGATTGTCCGAATTGGGCGTTGAGCCGGATTGGGTAAACTAGGCTACTGCGGGGTGACAATTGGATTAGGTTGCGGAAGTTGACTACGTTGGGACACGTTCAGCTTTTAACTTAAGATAAGTTTATGAATAATTATAACTTAAGAAATTTAAAGTTTATGAAGTATAAAAGTTGACACTATTTATTTTATTTAGTGAAGGTGGAATAGCTCCCACCAAATGTAACGGTTGATTGGGAGAGCAAATAATACAGTATAGACAATAGTGCCAATTTAAACTCCAACCGATTCGAAGAGATGGTATAAAGCGGTGGATGAACAAGAGTGGTCTTATATATCTTCCAAGGACGAAATAGGGTGATTCATTACAGAGTAAAGGCGTGATATCAAAAGTGATGTTATTAAGGCATGAGATGATCAGATGATATCAACGATAATTTTAAGTTCTCGTGACGGATTAAACTACAAAATGATTAGAAAATTCTGACTGACACTGGAGGTGAGATATCAATAGGAATGATATCAACGATAAGACTTTAATTGCAAAGATGATTTTTGGATCTATCACGTGATCAAGTTCCGACGATTTACAAATTCTGGAGTCTTAATAAAGCCGATTCGAGGTTACGAGTCAATTCCGTCCGTCGAATTGAGTTACGAATGGTTTATTAAAGTTACAAGTAGAATTCAAGAGATAAGAGTTTTAATCTCATTGTGTTTTTTTATTTGAAAGTGGACGTGAAACTTATTTCAACTTTATTAAATTCGAAGGTCCTATACACACTTTAATTTTTTCCAACGTTTACGCTACAAATTTAGCGAAGATTTCAATATCTGATCTACATACTGCATAAATTACACATTCTTGATATTTATATAACCTTCTAACCATAAACACATCAAAAAGTAAACCTAAGTAACTAATTATTTTATAATAAATTTACCTATTTTGGGAATTGGCGCGTGACGAAATATATACAGAAAAAATATAATATAAATACAGAAATAGAATAATATAAACAAGTTTTATTAAATGCTAATTTAATCCATAACAATAGTACGCGGTAATGTTCAATGTAAATTTTTTACGAGATGGTCACAAAGATACAATATTGGATGCTCTTCACCTGTTAAAAACGAACAGAGGCAACAGCGAACAGAGCTTATTGATTTTCTATTCGAATAATATTCGAATTATACAGTATTTGAATTATTCAAGTAAAATATTGTACGAATATTTGAATAAATACTACCGATAAATAATCAGTTTCGCAAAATGCTCTAATAACGAATTCATTGAAACGAAAGTTAGATAGTCCTGATGGGCATGATATTGAGAATACAATAGAGATGAAAGTTAAAAATATGCAACGAGAATACAATTAAATGATCTATCGTAATTTTGTACCGATATGTATCGAACCACTGATATCAATTAACTTTCCGATTATACCTCAGCGCCTTTCATAACTACAAAAAATTCTAGATCTTAAGATTTTGCCTTCATTCTAATAAATATGTTATTCTAATAAATATGCTCGTGCAAATTTTATATATCAATGCATTAATCTCACATTAACACCTAATTTAGATTTTAATTGACCATATGAATCCCGGATTTGTCCCATGCTGAATTTAATTCATTCCAGGTGTAATAATAATTATATCTTAATATACTGTATTAATGAAATCGTCATAGTCTCTTATACAATTCAACTAATATATCCAATTTAAACCCTAAATATCTTGTACAATCTCTTATTACACCCACTATTCTATTAAAAAAAACTTTCAACATTGGTGTACACACAAATCCATTTTAAGTTTCTCTTCACATCTAAGCTTTTATAACCTTAAATATCAAAAATTTGAAATTAATTAGCTATACGTACTATTATATATATAATTTTATATCATTTTTTGAAAACTTTTGCATAATGTATACAACAAAGATTACGTAAATAAATATTCTTTGCTCGCGTTACCTTTGCTAAGTTGCAATACTAAATGTTTTTAACTTCTTTTCTTTTTTTGCTCAACAAACGAAATTTTGGTAAGGTAATGACTTGAAACTTCCTACATTTCTTATAATTTCGGTAGAAAACTCGTACTATGAAAGTTGGTGAATTAAGGTGGATTAAGCGAATATGTTTTAGGGAGAAGTTCAACGATACCAGATACCTAAAAAAATTTTTAGTCAATTGTGTAACGATCTACAAAATCGGGGAACTCCCATCTTGTTTTTTTCGATGTTTACATTATAATTTAACAGCCAATAGATTTAAAGCGATCGACAGATCATCTAGAAAAAACCCCGTGAACAATCAAAACAAACTTACTTTTTCCCGGTTAAGCGTAGTAATTCTAGTAATTCTCTTTTTATTATATATTTATTTTTTTTATTTATCAACAATGGTACAGTTCATTTTAGAAATTTACCTGTAATCTTGAGCGTAATTTAATTTTTTTTTTCTTTTTTTTAAAAAAAAAGCTGATTGCATATAGAGATGAATTCTACAAAAGAAACCGGAACCTTGCCTTATAAAGAAACCCAAGACCTAACAGAAGAAAAAAGATTAGATTTTCGACGTGACGTTATTACCTATGAGCCGGCCAGAACATTTTTTGGAAATGTAGAAACAAAAGTAAGTATATGATTATCGACAAATAATAGGTGGATGGTCTTTGAAGGGGAGATCGTTAAAATAAGTTTTTGTTAGAAAGGTTTACTGATATGTGGTGGGAGGAGAAGGGATCAGTAAAATACCTTTCAAAAAGGTCTACCAATTCTGGAGAAAGAATTGGGTTACGTAAATTATTATTACGTACCTTTTATTATATAACAAAAACTTTTTTTTAATGTATTTCTGCATCCACCATTATATATATATGGATGCGTTTGTTCAAATAAGTTTTTGTTAAAAGGATTACTGATTATCGAGGTGGGTGGAGAAGGGATCAGTAAATATCCTTTTAAAAAGGTCTACCGATTCTGGAAAAGGAATTGGTTACATACATTATTGTTATGTACCTTTTTTCATATAACAAAAACTTTTTGTAACATCCACCATTATATATATACGGATGCATCTTTAAAGACCTTTCAAATAAGTTTTTGTTAGAAAGGTTTACTGATATGTGGTGGGAGGAGAAGGGATCAGTAAAATACCTTTCTTAAAGGTCTACCAATTCTGAAGAAGGAATTGGGTTACGTACATTATTGTACGTACCTTTTTTTAGATAACAAAAACTTTTTGTTAGTGTATTTTTGCATTCACCGTTTTATATGTCTGATTTACTTATTGTGAAATATGAACAATTTCTCATTCGATTTATTTTTACTTTTGTACTGTAGATATTAAAAGAGCGAAGGATTTTTAAAATCTCTAATCAAGTCGAAATTGGTAAAATAACGAAAGACGAAAGCTGATTACAAAATTTAGTTTTTTTTAAAAAAATTGTTTTTTTTTTTTCTTTTATTATATTTTTTATATTTTTTAAAATTTTTTAAATTTTATATATTTTTTAAGAATTTAATTTATATAATTGTAAACTTTTAAATTTTAATTAATAAATATTAAATTATTATTAATTTAAAAAAATATGCAAGTCGTTTCGGTTGACATATGACAATAATGGTGATTAGTATTGTATTTATTCAAAAAAATTAAAAAATTTCAACTTCGACTATCGGGTAATTCTGGAAAATTAAGGTCATCATAAAAATTTCTGCATTATAGAATTGTATCGATTCAAAAAGTTTTTGATAACAAAACTTTGCAATCAGACAGACAATCGCAGTCGTGGTAGATATAATAGGAAAGGTCATGATTCACGTATATGTAGAAATAAAAACTAGGATGTATTTTATTTCTAACGTTTAAATAGAAAAATCTGCATCTAGTAATTATGTAATTATAATAAATTTGTTGATATAGCATTACCTTATTTGGGTTTTCAGCTAGCATATATATTGTTTGATGATAATTTAGTATCATATTCTCGTTATCTTTTTAAGAAACATTCTGACCCTGATCGATTCAGAATTTTCCACTGCATATAGTATTGAAACATGGCAACTATCCGTCGATTAATAACGACGCCAAATGATTATATAGCTTTTCAAAAATTCATAAATAATAAAACCAATAATTCTAATGTTAAACAACGGTTGCCTGGAGTAATTTTTATTAATGGATTTCATTCAGAAATGCAAAATTCTCGTAAAATTAAACATCTAACAAAATTTTGTCAACAGTTTGGAATAGATTTTTTAACATTTGATCATTACGCTCATGGATTATCTACTGGCTCATTTTTAAATGATCCTGATAATGTTACTATAGGAAGATGGTTTAATGATTTGTGTTTACTTATGAAACATGAAACTTGTGGCCCTCAAGTTTTAGTTGGCTCTAGCATGGGTGCTTGGTTAGCTTTATTAGTATTATTGAAAAAAAAAGAGTTAAGAAATAGAGTAAATGGAATTATTGGTGTGGCGCCTTCAATTAATTTCACCGAAAAAATTTGGAAGGAAGTTGAGGATCTCGGGTTATTGACAAACTTGTCAAAAAATAAGCCTACAGAGATTATATATAATCGACCATCAAAATATTCTGAATCTGGAGATTATCCAATTTCATTGCATTTTCTTCAAGAATCACGAAATCATTATTTGCACAAAGAAATTATGGATAGTAGGAACATTTCATGTCCGATTACACTTATACATGGGCAAAATGATAATGATGTTTCGTATAATGACACTTTAAAATGGGCTAGATGGTTGACTCCCGATGAAAATACAAGAGAAAATGTCAAGGTTGTATTGATACCTGATGGCGATCACAGATTGTCAAGAGAACAAGATTTGAAAATTTTGGAAGATGAAATTACTAAGATATGCTTTAAAAATAGTTCCAGCTGATGCTGAAATTTGGGATATCTATTTGAAAATCATAAAATCATACTAAAATTCAATGCTCTGATTATTAGCAAACCCAAAAAAAAGCTAAAAACATACCCCAGAATTTTAAAATTTTATAATAAAATAGGTCTAAATTCAGCACCAAAGCAGTAACATATACTACAATTTAGACTAAGATGCTTTTTTGAAATTTTAAAACAAAATGAATTCGATATCAATTTGTTTTGATTAATTATTGTTCATATATCAATATTAACAGTTAATATATAATTTATTTATATATTGAATACAAATATGTGAATTTACAAACATCTAGGATGCTTTGGATTCTCCTTAAATTATCGATCCATTTTCAGGCAGATCTCCTATTTCATGCCGTAACCATAAACACTACGCGTATCTTCCAAGTGTTTTAACATTTCTGGAAATATTTCCTTATAAGCTTTGTTCCCCCACAAGCAATCTACATGACCATAACCCGGACATTCATACATTCTATATTGGTCCATATTATGAGCATTAGTCTTGATTAGGGTGTCGTAAGACATTCGCGTTGCTACTATGTCAAACCTAAATAAAATAATGGTTAAGAGTTATATATAATGATGCTAAAAAATTGAAAATCACTTAGACAGTTACTGTAAAAGTCTGATTGTGTACTCGGGATACATATCTAACTCATTAATAACCAGAATACTCGTGTAGAAGGTATACATCATATTGAACAAATATATTTATTATATTTGTCCAGTATGATACATATAGCTTGTGTCATATTCAGGTACCCCGATATAAATTAACATCTGACCTTCAAAATTGTCAGATAATACACCCTTTAGGGATGTACAATCAAGCTTTTACGGTACTTACACAACATTCTTGTCTCCATGAACCAGGAGGATCGGGAAATCCAATCTCTTTTTTATATTTTCATCAGTAACATAAACATCATTTCCATTAAAATCAACAATTCTCTTGGCTTTCGAAATAGTCATCAGGTGCATCATTGTCGTTATGTTAACGGCACCAAAAAATTCATCCATATGATCATGAACTTCTTGATTTATATTCTCATGCTGGAATAGTGTGCCATAACAAAATGATGCTCGGTGACATAGTGCATTGTTACATCCTTGACCACGTGGAACCGGGTAGAATCGTAAAAGTTGGTTAATAATAAAGTTTAGTAAATCAGTATCAGGAGAAGTACGAACGTCAAAAATGTCTTGCTTGAATACATAACGCCATAGTGAAACGAGATTAAGGCTTCGTTTGATTCTGTCCATCAATCCGTTTACCGGATATAAAGACTATAATACAAATTTTAAGATTGACAAAGTATAGATAATAAACATATAGATATAAAACATTAAACATACAAGTTCTAATACTTACCACTTGAGACGTAATTAAAGACCCAACTCCCTCGATCGATCCATCCAAGATACCCATCAATGTAGTAACACTTCCCATGCAGTGTGCGATAACCGAAATTTTATCACACTCTGTGATTTTACGCACATGATTAATAGCGGCTTTTTGATCTAATTTTACTGCATCCAAAGTCTGCTGTTTATAACATTCAGGATTTGTTGGAGACAATCGATGATCGTTTAGCCATACATCATATTCCTTTTCTAATAGATAATCCAAGAGATTATCTTTGATCAAATTTGTTGTCCACATTTCATGCGACATTGCAACGCCATGAATCTATTTAGTAATACAAATTTTAACACTACATATATATTATTTGAATAATAAAATAATTAATGAGCTTTAAATGACCATTCTTACCAAGAGTACAGGCCCTTTGAGTCCACCCTTGAATCTATGAATCAAAGTTTCAACATTATCGTCGGATACTATAGTCCATGTCTCTTTTTGAGGTCTATGTTTATGATAAAATGGTCGAGCAATTGGGAAACGACCCGGGTATGATAAAGGTCTAAATCTTGCAAACGCATGGTTAATCATTATAATTGAAAAGTATTTGAAGAAGCGGAAAAGTGCATTTCTTTTTTGACCCCGGCTACTACATCCGATTGCCTATACATTACATAATTAAATATTAGAGTATTTGTACGGAAACTTCATTTTAAAAATAAATTTATTCATTTACCCTCAAAGTAGAGAGCTGTTTAAGAAAACTGGATAGCTCTACATATAAAATTCCTCTTCCGATAACTTTTCGATTCTTAGGATTTACGTCCATATCATCATCCTTATTTTGAACGATAATATTGCTAAATTCATTTTCGTCCCCTTCTGTGCAATCAAGTACAGTAACATACAATGTTGTCACTTGATCCCATGCTGTAAATACATTCGTATTTAGTAATCTCTTAAACGCTTTAAATCGGTATTTTTTTCCATTTGTGGCTAACAAGTTAAAGTTATACATAAGCGAACGTGAATCAACTTTTTCTTTTTCATTAACAAAAAGTCGAAATTTTCCGTTGGTTATTATAAGAGGATCAGGTGATAGAGCTCGACAAGAAACTGTGCCGACAATTTCTGCAGAAAATTCCTCCATATCAACTAACGATTGTTCATTTTGTGCAACCACCGTTATCGTGAATTGCATCGTAGAAGCAGATGATTTGGCCTGATCTAAAAATATATTTAATATAATATATATCTCTGACCAATTCCGAAACAAGACTTTGATTTAAACACTAAGATCAGAACTTACATTCGGCTGCTCTATAAGCAGTTGAAAGAACTTCGGTAGAAAAGTATCCTTTCATAAACTCATTAAAAGTAATTCTACTTTCAGTATTATTTTTTTTTAATGCTCTTTCTGCTTCAACGTTATAAGAAGGCCATTTTTTGATAGGATTATTCCAATCAATCGGTTGCTTAACAAGCTCGTAATCTATTTTCAAACCTCGATCTTCAGCAGCCAGTTTCATAATTCTCTCGGCCAAACAGCTAATTGTAAGGAACGGATTGACACCAAGTGCCGCTGGGACAATGGATCCATCACATAAATAAAGGTTGTCATAAACTTCTGTACCATTTCCTTTATAAACCTGTTTAACCATAAAATTAGCATATAACAAATGAATAAACTTACAATGATAAGGTGCATTTCATACCTGGCCTTTATGATTCACAACCCCATTATCACCATTCTTGCCCATACAACACCCACCGATTGGATGAACAGTAATTAATCCATTTCCAAAAGCTTTCATCCAAAAAGGTGAAGGAACATAAGCGCCATTTATCTTAGCAGTCGCAAGCTCCAGGGTTTTATTTAATTTTTCAACCGTCTTCACACTACCAACACCTTTATATTCAATTTTAACTTTATCATTTTCCAGTTGTATCCTCCCAGAATTATCGTCATGTGACATTATCAAATACGTTTGAGTCTTTGCCATAGCACCATTATATTTAGAAAACCTTGACAAGATAACGTTTATACTTTTTAAAATCCTTTGAGTAAATGGAATTGGCACACCTGACGAAAAAATGCCTGTAGCTTGACTGACCACACTTAAAGCATGAGCGGTAGCTATGGGACATACACCTTCTTCGATAACGAAACCTTCCAAAACATGTTCAGCTGATTTACGCATGTCAATGATTCCTGTGATACAAGGACCAACAGGACCATTCTTAAACACTAGTGGATTTTGTTCACCCATGGCAATTCCTACATAAAGAAATATTTAAAATAATATATATATATTTGTAATAAAACAATTAGCAACTTAGCTTACCATTACAAAATAAATCCGTGTTATAACCAAATCCCACAAGCTATAATTAAGCATTTATTTTTAAATTCCGCAGATATAGATTTAAGCTCAAGGATAAATGCATAAATGCTTACATCTCCGTTTCCACTAAATCTCATGCCTAATTGTGGACTAATTTCAAGACCACATATTCTTGATCTGAGCAAAATTTCATTTGTACCAATAGTGCCTGCGGCAAGAAAAACAGTATCAGCCATAACAAAGAACAATGGCTGATTATCATCATTATAAAATTTCTCGTGTTCTTTCTAATACAGAATTATTAAAGAAGTACATATACTAAGTTATCCAAATTACTTGCTAATACTAAACGTCAGTAGTAAATAAAGATATTTACATTTAACCATTTGTAAAATACAATCCATTTTCCAGTTTCCTTGTCTTTCTTGATTCTCTGCACATAAATTTCACAAAATATTTCACAACCATGGTTCCAGGCATCAGGAATATAATTCATAAGTGTACTATTTTTACTACTATCATTGACGCCAGTGCAGTCGTTCCCTGTAAGTGTAGATTTTAACTGTCTAACACCAGCAGCATTGACGCGATTTTCGAACGTTACAGTAATTGGTGGTCGATAAAAATTTTTTAAATAATCTGATCCCAACCTTTTCGCTTGTTCTTCCAAAACTTTAAGTTTAGGAAGTTCAGGAAAGTGTTTTGGATATGGAACTGGTTGAAGCATCTCTGTGGCTCGCGCATAACCTAAACGTTATTATAACCCAAAACACTTAGAGTACATAGATAATTAATGGTCTTCAATTAGATATTTAAATCAACTTACCCGTCTTTATACTTATCATATCATTTTTAATTTCATCAGGCCAAAAAGGCATTTGCCAAACACGATCATCGGCCTCAAGAGCAACATTAGCATTTATAAGAGAAGTACCTCCAAGTCTAATTTAATCAATGTAAATTTAGTAATCAGTATCTAAATTTAGTGAATGATATATAGTAGGAGCTGTTAATGGAGTGACCCAGAATGATGCGAAGCATACTCTATCAGAATTACTACTCCAGCTTAAACAGATTAAACACCGTTGTTTGCCAGAATATGTTATTCCGAATTAAATTTATATAGATTTTGTTAATTATAGTTTGGTTAAGCTTTATTTAACAACATAATATTGTTGATATTAATAAAATTTTATATAAACAATTTGTAAAAAATTATTTATATTTTAATTAAGCTGGAATAGTATTAGTATTAGCTCTGGAGTATAAACTACTCTCAATCTGGAGTTATGTAGTATCAAAACCACACCAGTATGAACAGTTTATACTCCCAAATTACTTGGAATATATTCCATTAACAGCCTTATCCTTATTCACAAGAACATACCCGCAAGCCACCACAGCATCTTGATTATTTCCATTATAAATATGATACATTCCAGATTTTTTACCGATATGTGCTTTAACAGAATCATATTGAACTTCTTTTATACATTCATGAAGTTTTGATGGATATTCCCCCGGCCATCTTTCCTCTCCTATACGATTTTACAATGTTTAATCGATAATCAACCATGAACATACCTCCATATATAAGGACAAACCTCTTTCTAAGAGAGCAACACGTTTTCCAGCTCTTGACATACGCGAAGCAGCAATACCGCCTCCATATCCTGACCCGATGACAACCACTTCATAGTGTGGTCTCATCTCAGTCATAGGTAACGATATGTGCGGATATAATGGAAAATTTTGTTCTGCTGCCATCTTTTTTTTTCTAGGATAACAAAAGGTTCAAGAGAACCTAGGGAAGATTGAAACGTGCAGGGTTATTTTTATGGTAATACTTTGTAGTACTAGCTCATGTGATTATGAAATACAGGTTGCCAGCAACAAACAAACATCTTTACGTACCGGTATGTACCTACGTAATACGTACGTCGAATGGCATCAATATAACCAAATTTACTTCATTGACTTTATGCCTTAGCTGCAACAACACGTTGTGCTGTCTCAAGCCGATAGAAGACCACAAAGTTTTAGTTACTGCACATTTTCAATCTTTCATAAATTCATGGGACACCTAAAAATTTGGTCGTTTCCCGAAACCTTTTCGATCTTGTTCTAAAGAATCACCTAACTTTTCGGAAACTACGCTGTGTTGAAATTCCAAAGGCAGTGAGGTGATTCTTAAAACGAGATCGAAGAGGATTCGGAAATGAGAAATTTTTAGGTGTCCTAGAATTTATGAAAACAGTTGTAATCTTCCCAAAATTCGAATAACGACTAAATCGAAAAAAAAAATAGAATCGACAAAAATGCCGCCAACCAACATGCGTGTTTTATTTCGTTTGAGTAGATTGTCGAACGTAGTACCCGAAGCATTATTGTATTCACCCAGGCGGAGTATTTTTCATTATCTTTTACGAATTAGTATAATGAATCTCATGAAATCCTATGAACCCTGCATATTACTATCAGTAATATGCAGGATTCATAGGATTTCACGAGATTCATTTACGTCTAATTCGAAAACAGCGATAATGAGGATTTCGTTACTAATATATACCTAAAATAAACTTTTTCAATTTTCTGATTTACGACTTCATGAATCGTACCCGGTCTTTAAAGCTTTTTAACAATTTCTCAATATTAAAAAAGTAATTTTATTATAGAAAATCTATTTTAATTAACCAACTAAAAAATTTATCGATTATAGAAAATATTATACTTATATAAATAGCCATCTAGCACCTACCAACACACCAAGAGTTAATTAATTTTTTAATAAAACTTTTTTAACCTTTAATAAAATTAAAATAATAATAATAAAAATAATAACAATTAACATCAAGTAAATAATAAAAAGAAAACTTTCAATAAAATTTAAAGACTTATTTATGGCATACTAAATTAATTTTTGTTTGACGGCAATCAGAGTTGTTACAGTAATTTTATTTTCAAAAAATACTATATACCGCATTTTTGCGTAATAACGCTCATGAGCGTTACTTAGAAAACTGTGAAGAACAACTTTTATTAAAGCTCGAAAGTAAGTTTAATTTAGTATCAACTGTTGTCCGGAGTATTTTTTGTTTTATTTTTATAAGGAAATACTTATATTTGTTTCAAAATAACGTGCGCGTACTCTAAATAATGTCATATGCTCAAAATAACGCGTAGGTGAACGTTATTACGCGAAAATACGGTACATATAAAAAATTATGCAGTATATAATTTTTTTACAAGATGTTACAAGATTTAAAAAAATACACTGAGTAGTAAAATATAATCAAAATTTTTTTCGAAATTGACTTAACTACTAATAAGGAGTTAAGGAGTTTGCCACTAAGTAAACGGAGTCGGGTACTCTTTAAGTAAAAATGTTCAGGAGAACAAAGTACAATACATCTAATATTAAATTTTTATTAGATATTTCATTGATATGATTTTTTATTTTATAGTTCTATAAAAAAATTACAAATGTTTTAGCTATATTCATAGATAAGTAAACTAAAAAACAATACTAATAAAAAGTTATCTGATTTATATAAAATTTTAGAATAGATATATTTATTCTTCTAAACAACTTTACTTATTGCATAAAAGTTAATTTAATTCTTAAAATTGTAACTTTTCTATATAACAACTTTCTATAATTATAATTGTAAAAAAGTAATTTTATTTATTATAATTAGCAAACAAATTCTAAATAGTAATTATTGGTCATCTCATATATTCTGATAGTTCAATTGAATAAATTAAAGTTAGTATATAGTATAGTACTAATTTTTTTTTTTTTTTTTTTTTTTAAAAAGAGAGGTCTTTCCTCTGTTCCGTTTATTAAAATAATAAAATTTACATGAGTAACTTTACTATCTATTGAGGGAAGGGAGAATAAAGCTACTTTACTCTAGACCTAAATCTTTACCAGATCGGTTAAAGACCTCTGGGTTATGCTATTACTATCGTGTTTGGGGATAGGTTGTATTTGACAAAGTTATCAGTCCATTGACTAAAATTAATTTCTTTATAGTTTGTGATGGCGGGGTTTGTGCTTGTGTTTGCTATGGGAGCGGCTTGGTTGATCTTCTCACGATTTGGAATCCATATTGACTTACATATGTTGGCCAGGACTTTATGATGAAGAATTGGTGCAAATTTTATTTTGTTCATTTAAATTTTTAGCTGGGTATAGTGTTGAAGTCGTAATGATTGGTAGCGGTATGTATTTTGTTATATAGTTGTTAATGAAATTGTTTATATAGTCTCTTAGGTTCGTTTGTTGGCACTTTGTTTTCTTTTCGATTTTGATTAGTGCCTTCTCAATCACGTCTTTGATTTGTTTTCATTTTTTGAACAGTAAATCCAATGTGTTTAATCGTCTTCTGCTATTAAACAAAGTCTACATGTAGTGTCTTTATGCTTGTCGAAGTTTCTATTGTATAACATTGATAGCGTTGGGAGTTTGCTAGTCATTGCTTTGATTTTCCATGATTTTATTTTTTTGTGATTGGGGTTAGTGTGTCTTGCTAGGGGTTGTCCATGAATGTTTATACTATTATATATTAGTTTCCAATTTATCCCGTTTGATACCTGGTTTCATTGTTGTATTTTTCACAGAGAGCCCAGTTGTTCAAATTTTCTGCCTTGTTCAGGATCTTAGTTAACTTTTGGGGGATATAGGGTGATACCTAATTGTTAAAGTGTGTTAGGAACCCGTTTAGTAAGAATGCTGAAGGGTTAAATTCATTGATTGTGAATTCTGATGTTTTGTTGATTAGGCTGATGTTTTTGTTAGTTATAATGCTGTATTTGATTAGTTTGCTGGATATAGCTATTCCTAAACTCAGATAGTAAAAGCCTAGATCTAGTTTAGTAAATTAGTGTTTTAGATAGATAGAAATATTTTCTATTTTTGCTATTATTCATTGGATGTTACTATCATTGGTCGTAATATTGATGGTTGATCTATTTGGAGCCAGTGTCCATATTATTAGAAGGGCCATTATGAATAGTTTCCTTATTGAGGGCCATGTTGCGTTTTCCACTTGTAAAGTTTCTGGTACTCCTTCCATTTTTATCTCACACCCATGTTTTGTAATATTATTAGTTTTATTTGTATTTATTTGAATAGTTACATCCAATTGTCATTTCAAGTTAGGGGAGTAACAAAAATCAGGTGATTTTTTAGGGGGGGAGGGGGTAAAAAAAGTTAAAATTATATATAAGAACCTGACTATTTATATATTAAGGAAGAGGGAGGGGGGTAGGCCTCTGATAAAAAATAATAAGGTGATTAATGACACTGCCCTTATTAAGTCGTGTCATTAATCACCTGATTATTTTTTATCAGAGGCCTACCCGCCTATATAGAGTCAGGTTCTTATATATAATTTCACTTTTTTTTATCCCCCTATAAAAAATCACCTGATTTTTGTCACTCACCTTATAGTATTTCGACCAGAGGAAGGGTTGCGCTTCTGAAAATGCTTCACATAGTTTGATTATAATATGGTTTTTACTGTTTATGTTTGAAGTACTAATTTTTCTATTAACTAGCAATAAAAAATATATAACTTATATATTATTTAAAGAAAAAATCTAAATGGTGCCCCTGTGCATTTTGTGCCCCTAATATACTAATAATTAATTTTATCTAGAATTAGGGTTAGGGTTGGAGTTAGGGTCAAAATTAGTACAGAATTGTGAGAGGATCATTTGTTAGAAGTGCAACAGGAATTACTCTAGTAAAATTTTGAGATATCAAAATAGAGAGCACAATGTGCATGGGGCACCGTCTAGTACAGTTCTTATTTAAATATCTAAACAATATATCTATAAAAAAAAATTATATAATTTGTTAATTTAATTCTTTTTAAAAATCTTTAAATTTATTCAAATTTTAAATTTTAAAAAATTAAAAAAATAAAATTTGCTTATTTTTAAAATTGAAATAATTTATACATCGCATATGTGATGTTGTTGCACCTAAAATCAGGTTTAATGTAAAATCAAACCAATTAAAAAACCCATTTTTTTCATTGGTTAGGGTTAGGATGAGATAAAAATTGTGTGTACAGGTGAAAAGAGTTTTATAGTAAAATTTTGCAAGAAATTTTTTTGTAAAATCCAAAGAGTAGTTTTATATACTTAATTTTAAATTAAAAATAATTTTTGACAAAATGAATGTTTGTTTTAAATTTTTTGATTGTGTAATATTACACCTAATCTTGAAATTTGATTGAGAAAGCAACATAAGGTGCATTGCTATAAAGTAATGAATAAATTACTCTTTAAAGTTTAACCAATTAAAATTAAGTATTTTTTGTGCTATTACAAAAGTGTCTTTGTATAACTATCAAAAAAAAGTTTGCAAAATTTTAAACAAAGTTATTAGAGAACATCTATAAATAATATTATACAAGAAGGGTCAGATGAAATATATCATTTTTTCTAATAAGTGGAAGAGTTAAAAAATTATAATTATAAAAATTTGTCTAAATTTTAATTTAGTGGTCCAAATTGAATAATTTTGGTACTGTTCGATTCGTTTTGGTAAGAAGAATCAAATAGTACTAAAATTATTTGATTTGGATCACTAGATCAAAAATTATAGCAAAATACTATTGGTTTTATTTTTTCTTATAATAATGATAGTTTTTTGTGAATATTTCTTAATTCAGTAATCCAAATTATATAATTTTGGTATCATTAAATTCATCACATTAAGATGATTCGAATGGTACCAATTTCATCTAAATCAGATCACTATATCACAAGATATTCAAGTTTTTGTAAAATTTAATATATGGATTTTGAAAAAATTTTTATATAGTCTAGAGAGTCAAGAGCTACTATATGGAGGTATATATTATTATTTATGAATGCCCCTTATATACAAAAAAAATTATAACAAAAATAAAACACTAAATTAACCCAGATTCTATATTATTTATATATTAAAAAATGGAAAATTATAAATGGCGACCTATCGCCATAGCAACCCCATATAATCAGCCAATCATATTTAAGATTAGTAATCATATATTTCCAGAGTACTAGATTCGATCTAGATTTAGATCAATTTATAGGTAAATTTAGATTTTTTTTTATTATTTTGTTTTTTTTCATTTGCAATACTACTAATGCTTCTTTGGATTTTCTTTAAATAAGTAAAAATTTTTTTTTGTTTTTTTTTTTTACTACAGGTACTAACTTCTTTTTTTTTAGTTTTGTAGTTGCTTCTTTTCTTGAGTCGTCGTCCTTGGAGCTATTGTTTTTGAAGTTGTCGGTCTTGAAGTTATCATTCTTAGAGTCGTCTTTCTTGGAGTTGTTGTTTTTGAAGTCATTGTTCTTGGAGTTGTCATTCTTGGAGTCGTTGTTTTTGAAGACATAGTTCTTGGAGTTATAGTTCTTGGAGTCATCATTTTTGGAGTCGTCATTTTTGGAGTCATTGTTCTTGAAACTATAGTTGGCATCAAGATTTTTGTTAATTTAAGTTTTTTTTTTTACTACAGTAGAATTCATCTAAAGCCAACATATTTTATATATAGGCACCAATTTTTTAGCTGCAGTATAATCTATTTATCCAATAAAAATACAGAATAACTTAATACAATTTAAAATTAATTAATAACATTTAAATTTTTGTTAATAAATTCAAATTTTGTTATGTTTTTTTATATATAAACGCCAAAATTTTTGAAACTATATAAATTTAAATTAATATAATGGCTTAAAAATAAAAGATATTAAATATGATACTCAGAACTCTTTCTGACGATCCTCTGGACCAAAATTTTTCATAAACGCCGACCTACGAAAATTTTGTAGTTAGTATTTTTATATATAACAAAAACTTTATCTAAAAGCAGCTTGGATACAGGACTTCAGATTGCATGTGAGATGACTGAAATAGAGCTGAAAAAGATTTCTCCTTGTAGGTTTGGTTCTCCAGATGGAAAACTTCGTTGCTATGAAAAATGTAATAGAGCTAAAACTCTGGAGTTTTTTGTCAAAAGATGTGGAAGTCTAGACAGAAACATACTTTTGGTTATCAATACCTTTCTACAAAACGTAAAACTTACACTCTTTACAAGTTTTGGTGCCCTCGATATTTCTCCTTGGTTATTTCGAAATTTTCGCTAAAAAGTGGGAAATCTAGCTTACCCCTTCCAAAAGATCAGTAATGTTTACTTCTTCCAATTTGGAAATGCACCTATCGAATCGGAGCCCGGTCACGAGTAAGTTTTGATGCCTGCGAAATAAACAATGAATGACACGTGAGGATGATCTGGAGAAAATACCAGAAAAAATTTCTTTTCTTCTAGAAGTTTCTTTTAGACGTAGCTTTTTTCTTTTCTTTTTCTTTTCCTTTCTTTGATGTACATATAATACTTTGATGGATATGGTTTCGTGCAGTATTATATAATTTTTATATACTTTTTATTTAACCAATAAAGAATTTTAAAATTTCTTTTGTTAGTTTAAGTAATTAGCATAGAGTTTTTCTTCGTTTCTTTCATCTTTCATTTTTATTATTTTTGCTAGTTTTGGTTTTTCGTCTAGGTTTTGTAGTTATTCCCTTTTTTTTTGTTTCTCATTTTATTTGTTTTTCTTAAATGGTTGATTTATCCCCACCATTGATACTAGGTGGGAGGGATTTGAAGGGAAATCCTCTATCGCTCTTTGACGTGGGCTGACAAAGTTTATATTTGCTTTATCCATAAGGTGGTGCAACCGGTCGCATGTAGGTGCTCTCGAAGTAACCGCATGATGTTGAATTTTAGTTTTAAGTATCATGTATTAATGGGCTATAAATAGTACTCAATACTGGTTTTAATAAAATATCGGCAAGATATGTCAAAGAGTTAAAAAAAAATAAAAAATAAAAAATAAAAGATATTTAAAAAATTTATTGATAGTTTAATAATTTAAACAATAAGCTATTAAATTATCAAAAAATTTTTTAAATATCTTTTGTTTTTAAAGTGTTATAACAATTTAAAAATTTTTATAATTAGAAGGTGATAGCTTTAGGTGAAGTCCACTGTAGTTTATTTTTTTTTTTTGTTTACGGGTACTAACCTTTCTCTTTTTATAGGTGTTTTTTTCTTGAAGTCATTCTTGGAATCGTTATAGTAGTGGGAGTCAAGATCTTCATTGGTTAGGGGAGCGGCAGAAATCACCTGATTAGGGGTTCACTAAGTAGCTAACCACCCTACCCCACCTGATAATTTTTCTAAGCATTTGATTGGTTAAAATTTAATAATATATATATATATATATTAAAAATTGGATAACTTTTGATCTACTGGTCTGTTTTGGATGATTTAACAACCAAAATGTTCGTTTCAGTGAGACGATTCTAACAAGTCCAAAATTATCAAAATCCAATCACAGGATCCCAAGATCGTTCAACTTTTGTGTAAATTTAATTGATAATCCATCTAAAATAGGCGAAATGTGGCATGCTTCAATCTAAAATTTTTTCGTACTAAGTTAATGATACATATCCACTAATTGAAAGTTGTAAAGCTCATTGAGATGCATCTAACGGTGGTTAAATCATCCAAATTAGCCTAGTAAATGGCAAGATATCATCAAAAACGATTGGCTGACTATATAAAAATCTGTGACAGAAATCACATATGAAAATCACTATAGATAAAATGTGGCATGCTTTTATTTAAAACTTTTTTTCTTACTAAGTCAATGATACATGCTCACTTTTTTCCTTTTTCTATTCTACTATCTGCTGCAAAATTTCATCAACTAACAATTTTTGAATTGGAAAAGGAAACTTATAAATTTCTTTAAGAATAGCTTCATCAATGCCAGGAGCAAAAATTTTTTTAACATATGAAATTCGAATGCAATATAATCTAAGTCGAATCGTTTTTTCAAGTCAAGTTCAACAATCTTGTTATATGCACCAATTAAACCATATTGAAAAAAAGCTTGTTCTTTTTAACTTGCTATGGCATAATTCTAAAGCATTTGTTGATGTTACTTGCAAAAGCAATAGAGAATATTGGCAAGCCCAGAGTGCTCATTGGTGTATATTTTTTGAATAATATCTTGAGATGTATCATTTAATAAGAGGGAGGATGCATTCATTAATTGATTTTTGGACAAAGAACTCACAACTGATTTTTGTTCATTTATGCATGGCTTAAATCATCATGTTCCGAGTTTCTGATTCATAAATTTTATTCATCCAAGTTTGTATAACATGAATGGTACAGAAAAGAATTTTACATTTCTGTTCACCTTTTTGAAGACCTAAGAAAGCTGTCATAATATAATATCTTTGGCTTCTACACTACTTTGGTCTAATAAAAAATACTGAGGTTTCCAAGGCCTACAAAATCGTCGCATTATTATCAGTGCCTCCATGATTGTATTACTATCTTCATTACTAACAAAAAAATAACCACTGATGTCCTAACAACCATATTCATCCTGTATATACAGCATAAACAAACACCAATCATATTTGTTTGTTTTATGTATGAAGTCCATTAGGGTTAGCCACCCATACTTCTAGAGTTTTTCAAGTTGTTTCAGATGAGCAAAAACAAGACCATGGGTTGATTGGTGATGAATTCTATATAATTCAATTCGATATCCTTCATTTTCTAAATAAGAAGTTGCATCTTGGATATCTTGCGCTAGTTGAGAAGCACCAATAAGATGGGCATTTTGGGGACCACAGACTTTGTACTTGATATTTGCAATCTCCCTCCATTTCAACTCCTTTACGTTTATGCTAAGATCCAACTTTTCGCTTGTATAATCTTTAACTGCACTAACTATTGCAGGTGCAAGATAATTTTTAACTGCTTCTTTTTCTACTAAAGTCCAAACCGCTTGAGATCATTTTAGTTTTTCACTTTTATCTAGTTCATACATGTGATTAGAGGAGTTTAAAAACATTCAACACGCACTATTTGCTCTATAAAAAGCCATGTTACTTTTATCTTCGCAGAATATAAATTCACCTGTCGAACCTTGTTTTTTGCTATTTTTCACTTGGAATATCTTCTTTGCACGTACTTGATGTAAAGGGTTTATTAAAATAGCACACAAAGGATTTTCAATAATTTCTGTTAATTGATAGTCCGCCAGTTAATCAGAGATCGATCATAGTGTATCGTGACGCAAATTACATATGAAATGTGAATGTGGCGTGCATACATATAAAAGTTTTTTCTTACTAAGTTAACGACACATGTCCACTAATTGAAAGTTGTAGGGCTCGTTGAGGCGCATCTAACCGTTAGATGCGCCTCAACAAGCCCTACAACTTTCAATTAGTGGACATGTGTCGTTAACTTAGTAAGAAAAAAACTTTTATATGTATGCACGCCACATTCACACTATAGTGATTTTCATATGTGATTTGCATCACGTTACACTATGATCGATCTCCGATTAACTGGCGGACTATCAATTAACATGGTTTTTATAACTAAATTTCACCCAAACATTTGTGACCAAAGGCCGCTATTCAGTGTTGAATTCATTCATCGGCACTTTGAATGTTTGTTGGATATTAAAAAGTAATGCACATTTTTGGCTGGGCGTAAGACTTGTAGCTGAATTTATTACTATGACATCTGTTAAAGTTGGTTTAGGAAATAGTAATAGAAAACAGTATTTGGTTCTGTACGAAGTTTGTGTTTAATTCAGGAAATATACATTGTGAAAGGTCCACTTGGAAAAATTTTTCTTTGTTAAAAGCATTCATAAGTATTGTTTTTTGAGATTTTTCTTTTTTTTTTTTGTTTTTTATGAAAATACTTTTGCACAAGAGCTTGATTTCTTATTTGTTATTATAATTTTTTTTTCTGCAGAAAAGTTTTCATTGGTAGTATTTTGTCAAGTCAATGAATTTTTTTCACAGGAAGTATATATTTCTATGAATATATTCTTATTGCTTGCAATTATTAATTTTTTGTAATGCTTTTTTTTTATGAAAGTTTACAGGAAGTTTTTATAAAAAGCTCACAGGAAGTTGAAGTTGTGCTTCGCCATTACTATTTTCTTGCAACTACTTAAAAAAAAGTAAAGTTTTGGCAACATATAGTACAAACACAAAATTAACATTAATGTTGCAAAAAAATTTTTCAAATTTGATTGGTCATTGCATTATATATAATCTTTCCGATTTCTGGATGTTAGACCGATGGATCATCTGGTCACATGATGACAACTGGCTTTAACGGTTTTCTATTTCGGGGTCCTAGTAAATTTTTTTGCACTGGCCCATATTAGTTATTTAGAAATATTGAATTTTTTATGGTTTTTATATATAATTTATTTTTAAATTTTGATGTTTATTTAATATCTACATTTAAACCAAATCTTGATTGTACTATACAACTTGTAGAAATATTTACTTTAGTATTAATTCTAAATAATATTTTGCCCATTCCTGCATTCCATATTAAAGTTGCCTATTTCTGAAGTTAACTGGTTTCTTTTTTATTAAATCTTTAGATTAAAAATTTATAATATTTGGTATCAAAAATTATATATTTAATGATCTATATAGTACCAGTGATAGTAAATAACTAGGTTATTTGCTCAAATGACTAATGATCTAAAATAACCTTAAAATGACCAGTCATTATAGTTATTCAAATTTTAAATTATTTACAAATAACCTGTAACCAAAAACACAGATTATTTCAAGATGAATTGTGTTATTTGGGTTATTTGAATCATTATGCATAATTACAGTAATTAATTATATAACACAAAATATATAAAAATAAGCTAAACAAAAAGTTACTGTAAATTACCATGCAAGATACCCAGTGTGACAAATAATATAGATCAATTTTTAAAATACTTATTTATACATCATGTGATGTATAAATTATGTGATTTAAATTTTTTTAATCATAAAAAAATCGCATTATACTAAGTATTTTGCATGGTAATTTATGGTATACAAAAAATTAGAAGTAGCTTATTTTTGGGTGAAAGAGATTTTTTACTGATTGCAAGTAGTTGCTACTTAGTAAAGTCCAAATTTTACTATGTAAATCGATCATAAGTGCTTAAGTAAATATATTTAGAAGATCAAAATACATATTCTTCAAAATTTTCATACAAATTGATAACCTTTTTATTATTCAACTTTTAATTTTTACATTCATCGAATATATTTTTTTACCAAATTTTAATTTTTTTGTTGAATATAAAATTTAAAAGTCAAATAATAAAATGTTTTACAATCTTGCTAAAAATTATATAGTATGTATATTTTGATCTTCCAAATAAGTTTATTTAAGTGATAATAATTAATTACATAGAAGAATTTGGACTTTATTATATAGCAACTATTGTCAATCATTGGATAGCTTATTTTCGAGTCAAGACATTTTTAAGTTTTTTGGCCAAAAGAAGGGAGGTAGCTTATTTTAGATAGTAGCATATTTTCAAACATATATAGTATATTGTGCAATTTTGTGTGGAGCAAGTAACAGAAATTCATTTTAATAAAATTTCTTATTAATTATTTATCTTGCAAAGTATGTACAGTACATACATCATAATTATAAAAAATTAGTTTTTTAGTACTTAATTTTGATTGGCTAAAAGTACAGTAGATTATTAGTAAACAAATGTCAAATGATATTCTAAGTTATTTAAAGCCCCGAAATAACTAATGACTAGTCACTATTCATTTGAGTCATGTAGGTCATTCAGGTCATTTGCTATTACTGGAGCAAAGCAGAGGACACTATTTTTACGATAGCAAGTGATCATTAGATCACGTGAGAATTTTGTCCGTCCGTTCTGTGATGCTGATTGGTCATAATGATTATCATATATATGTAATAAATTTTTAATTCAAACCCGTTTTCTTGTGCAGTTCCTAGTATACATATACTTTTAATACTAACTAGGAAAATGCGTTTCTGGAGCGTATCATATGACGATCATTATTACACAAACGCGTGAATATGCATGTTTTAGTTGCACTAAATTACAAATCTGAACACGCGTGCGGACAGGCAAAAATTTACAAGTTACATTTTTTTTGGTCAAATGCATCAAGACGTAACTTTTGTATCACTTTACATGTACACTAATGGTCTGTCGCTACTCTCCAGACAATAACATGACCTTTTTATAGGAGTGAATATTACTGGCTTTGACAGGGATTTGGAAATAAATAGTGATGAGTATATTGAACATATAATCGACAAGAGAGTATAGTGTCAAGAGTGAATAAGAGTATGATACATCATGTATGCGCATTTAGCATCGATCATGACCTTAATTTAGGTTTTTAATAGGTAACGTATATTCGTTAGAGAATGTTTAATAATTAGGAGATGACGAATGTAGATATTTATGTTGTTTTTCCACCCGATAAAATCGAGATTTTATTCTTTTATGCACTTACTGTATTAAGCACATTTTGTTTGATTTTATCTATCACTCTAGCATTTATCAAAGTATATAGCCTTTTATTTACTTTTGATCGCTATAAGTGGATGTTTGGAGTTTGGGACGTGAAGAGGAGTGAGGTTAAATTTGTCAAATTATACTCGAAAAGGAATTCAGAAAAGTTTGATTTCATCTGGTTTCGTGTATACTTGCCGGCCAAACCCGGACAAATCCAAAACCCCTAAAAAGTAATTGCTATTTATAAAAAATTAAATCAAACAAATAATTCTAAAATTTTATAAGTATATCATCTATAGCTATAAGAATATACTTGATTTATTTAAACAAAGATTATTAATAAAATTTTTGAGCTATGAGTTTGGCCATACCCTTTGAGTTTGTCCACTCTAAGAAACTTAGAATGGACAAATCCAAAGGGTCTGGCCATACTCATAGCTCAAAAATTTTATTAATAAACTTTGTTTAAATAAATCAAGTATATTCTTATAGCTATAGATGATATACTTATAAAATTTTAGAATTATTTGTTTGATTTAATTTTTTATAAATAGCAATTACTTTTTAGGGGTTTGGGATTTATCCGGGTTTGGCCAGCAAGTATAGTTTCGTGTTGCTTTACATGCACAACTCTCGTAAGCTATTAGTACATGTAATAATGTAATTCTAAATACAAAAACAAAGGATTTAACGTTAATAAAATTTTTAACTTGTAACACTAAAAGTATCATAAATACTGCTTAGTCTTGTTTAGTAGAAATCTGTTTCGAGCTGGTTTGAAACTAAAGCTGTAAGGTTTATTGGCTTTAAATATACTTTATATATCACATTACTAGCGTTAAAATGAATCAGGTATTTGTATTTAACAGTTCGATATGCATGCCCATCAAGAGAAAATCAGATTTTGGATTTGGTTCTAAAAAACCAGATCAATATGCATGAGTTAAAGTTAGAAATGATTAGAGGTAAAATTAGTCTTATCGTTATGACAATTTGAAAAGCTATAAATCAAACAGTATCTTTTTAATATTATCACCAATTCGTGTAATATATATTTCTTGTTAAGGTTTATTGACAAGAGCTAGAGATGTAATCAGTTGTCTGTTTTCAGTCCAAATCAATCTTAATTTGGTCCAAAAACTAATAACTGATTATATCTCTAGCAAGAGCAGTCTTAATTTTCGTACAAATATATAGAACTAATGTTACATGTGATACCAAAATCACAAACTGAATCGGCAGAAAAACATTCGGCAAATTTTTATCAGGCGTTCCAGGAATTATGAAAAACAGCTATAATGTCGATATAATTATCTAGCTGGAGCATGATGCTTTATTTAATAACTACAGTACCGGGCCATTGTTTTTAAAATTAAAATTTAAATTTTGTAATCTAAAAATTTTTAAATACTGTAAAAGTCCGGGTCGGCGTCAATTTTTTGTTATGAGAACCAAAAATTAATTTTATATGGCCTTAAATAAAATAATCAAATAAAAAATTTTAAAAACTAACAATAATTATCGGTTTATATTTTTATAATTAGGGATGCACTATGGTGTATAGATACACTGGCACAGGGATTGTAAATGACCTGGTCATTTGCCAATTTTTCAAATAACCGGTCATTTGAGGTCATTCAAATTTTGAGTCATTTGGAAATGAATGACCGGGGTCATTTGGTCATTATGTCATTTTACATATAGTTAACATCCTACCAATCACGTCGATTATTAATTGACATGACATTTGTAAATTCGAAAATGAATTATGTAATTTTGTAATCGGTAAATTATTATTCACGAACTTTTTTTTTTAAAAAAGTAAATACATTATCTTTTGTCTAGTGTTTTTTTTTTTAATCACTTATACCTGATATGATTCAATTGGGATTGTCACTTTACAACAGGTATGGTAAATGACTAAGTTATTTAGCCAAAATGCAAATACCACTCATTTATCGAATAAAGCCATTTATCACGCGTAATAATATTTATTGGATAGCATCTAGCAACGTTTCGTTTTACAGAGAACAATAATCAAATATGATTGGCTAAAAATTATCTGTTATTAGGTAATCAATTAACCAGAGTTAAATGACCTTCTTAAGTCATTTGAGCCGTGAAATGACCAATGACTGGTCATTTGTCATTTGAGTCATTTGAGTCATTCAAAGTCATTTACCATCCCTGCATTGGCATGATCATTTTTATAATAAAACATAGTAAAAAATTGAAATTTTCGCTCTAAATAAAAATTTATTTTAAAAAATTTTTCTAAATATTTTATTTGTACTACTATAAAATTCATTGATTGTGGTCTTCAATAATTATTTTTTCAGATTTTTAAAACTTTCTCTAAGTTTCAAAATAATACGCTAATAAAAATGTCATTATGACTAAGATACTTAATCGCATCAGTATCATCTGTACGCATATTGCGTTAAGTGTAGTCAACTACTCGTAATTGTAGTTAACTGTAGTTAACTACACGAAATATAGATACTATAGTTAACTGTAAAAACTATATTTGACTATAGTCAACTATACGAATAAACTATTGAATTTAGTTATGCGAATTTATATAGCGAGATTACAGAATCTGATCGGTCTGGTGTTAAAAAACCATACCATACTGATCAGCTATCATTCCTAAACCTAATCTTAATATATATAACACGGAGCAGTATGGTACAGATTTTAAAATGGGTATTTTACACCCCCATACCATACTGATATTCGTATATCTCATAAATCCGTATTGTACTGTACAATCAGTATTGTACAATCAGTATTGTACAATCCGTATACATGTTACTCAAACTAATAGTTAACTGTAGATACTATGTAGATTATCTATGCAAATAATTGCCGATCAACTATTCAAACTACGCAAAGTATAGTCAATCTGTAAGGATACAGATTTGAATAGTTCACATCACTAATCAGACCTTAAGTACACGCTACAAACACACGCTACAAACACACGCTATAAATACACGCTATAAATACACGCTATAAACACACGCTATAAACACACGCTATAAATACACGCTCTATGTAAATGCATGGAATAGCTTAGCCCTGACATATAAGAGTGCCATATATTTTGCTTTCTAATAAATGCATACCTTCTTTAAGTGCATATTCTGCCTTTTTTTTTATTATGGTCCCGAAAGGGTTCACATATAGAGAGATTTGGCAGTATATAAATTCGTATGGTTTTCATATACATGAACTTGATTGACAAAATCTTTATTGTAACCATTCATAACACGACAGGTGAAGCCTAAGTAAACTCATTATTATAATCAAACGGAAACGAAGTCCGCTTTTACGTAATAAACTTTAAACACGGATTTCACTCTAATCAGATCTACATAGCAGGTTTTACTAGCTTGCAATTCAAGTTTCACACTGTTTTCTCATAAAGATAATAGGTTACATTATGCAAGTATAAATGCGCGTTACTTTAAAAATCTTAAGTCTGGGAAATTGACCTTTTATTTCGAAATAACACCTTCCAATTTGAATATAATTCCAAAATTTCACTTTTTTATGTGTTATTTACCTCGCATAATGAAAAGGCCAATAGATTTTCTTGAAACAAAGTGAATCAAAAATTATATTCGAATACTTATTAGAATACTTTATAATATTAATTTTTAGTCAGAGTATTAAGAATATTGGATCACGTTTATCGTCCGTGACAAATATTTTTTAAAAAAATTAATAATTTTAAAGTTTTATTGTTAACTTTTTAAGACTAACTAATTTTAAATCTGTACTATTCTTCTTATGGTCGGATAAGATTTTAATTAATTAATTAATTTAACAAATTATTATTAAATTTTAAGATTTGTTTTGAGACACAAAAAAAGTCAAATGACCGAAATTCTATTAAAAAAACACGATCAATCGGTTAAAGCAAACTGTATTTATATATAAGAATCTATATTAGCTGCCAAATGATATAATAAAATATGATAAAAAGTCTAGATGTATGATAGTTGGTATTTTTTTTTTCAGTATTAAAAGAGAAACAGTAAGGGTTTTAATATTCCAAAACAACCAATCGGTCCAAAACACTAATATGCTTAAGAATGTACGCATGTACTGTACGTAGCAAGGTCGTAAAGTTTTAAAGTATAATACGAAACCATTTTGAGAAAACGTAATTCATTGTTATTAAATACAGATTTTATAGGATCGAATATCGAATATCACATCACTTTTTTATTTAATACATACAAAAACAACAGTTTTCTTATTGGTACTACTAAAAGGTTATCTTTAAAAAAAGTTAATAACGATATGATAATTTGTTCCTATTTTTGTGAATAGGCGTGCATTCTGCAGGTTCAACATTATCGTTATTGATACATTAATTGTACATTTATAAACCATGTGACAACTTGAAAACAAAAATTACTTAAAGTGGACTAGATCACTAGCTAATACCGAACAATAATGTTGTGTAATATAAAAGGATATTATATAATATTATTTATTATTAAATAAAAGTAATCGATATTTATTTACTTAAGTATATACATATGTATCGGTATATACATATGTATGTTTCAACCAACCAAATATCAACCAGCCAAATATTCAAAATATTTTATTGGTAGATAGTTATGCTTTAAAGTTGCTTAATGCGTTTATTGTTTATTGTGTGTTTCGCATGTGCTACTGTCGGTGAATTTTTTTTGTTAGCATTTAATGTACATAGATCATAAAAAAAAAAAACATCTCAATAATGTGTTAGATTTTTTATTCTCTTTAGGAATCCATTTTATTATTAAATTGGTATCCTACCGCAGATACTAACCGCATTGACCACATGCGCTTTTGATCTTGCACTTATTTTTTATTAATTTGCCAATTTGAACGTATATATATGTATATAAACGCATCCTTTATTTCCTATCTTGCTTTCCGCGAAAGCTCCTAATAAGGGAAAAAAATATATATAATTTTAGAGAATCTGCTTTTGCAGTTTTGTTTGAGTCTCGCAGGTATGTGCTTTTTACTTATATGTTGATAATCGTACTTAATTATTTCAATTAGCATACATACATAAATTTTAGACAAAAAACTTGAAGAAACTATTTTAGAAAATGTTATTAGTTGCATAACCTTTTATTCTTTTTCTTTCCTTATCACACTCATTTACTAATACCATTTTTAGTACAGTATTTTTGTCGATGGAAACTGTCTATGCGATTCATAATTATTGCGCTCAGAATGATGATGAACTTACGTTTAAGGTTGGTGATCCGATTTTAGTGTTGGAAAAGGACGAAATGTACTGGGATGGATGGTGGCAGGTAATTTAATGAATTTCTTCGTAGTTATTTTAGAAGATTTTCATAAGGTTAAAAAAAAAAAAAAATCATAATAATAATAATAAAATTTTAATGTCGATTTGATTATAACAAAATAAAATTTGCAAATTGTTTCGATCTCATCAATTTCACGACATACCGCTTATTATATTATAATTGAATTATGGAACTTATATATATAGGGACAAGATATCCTTGGACAAATCGGTCTTTTTCCAATGAATTATACTAGTTATGAAAAACCAGCAACAAATTCATCTTATGATAATAATAATAATAATAATAATCATAATAATATGAATAAAACAAATTCAGTCGAATTAATGAAAAATAACGATGATGAATTAATTACTATTCCTAAGGCCAGGATGCCAAATCCATCAACAAATCAAACGATTGCCGATATACAAAATAAATTACATACAAAGAAACAACAATCAATTGAAAAAATCAATTCTGAATCAAAATCAGATTCCTCCATTTGTAAAACTAATTCTGTTCCAAACTTACCTATACAACGAACACCTCCAGTTATTCAATTACAAAAACAGTTACAACGACAGTCACAACGACAATCAAAAGGATCATCAAAAAATGCACGTTCCAGTGTATCTTCTTCAGGATCTAATCATAGTGAATATTTATCTTCGCCTACTAGGCAAAATATTGATAATATGAAAATGTTAGATTATTCTTCGAAACCTAATAATAATCTTCAAGTTAACCCTTTGACTTGGAATGTGGAACAAGTTTGTCAATGGTTGAAAGAAAAAGGATTTGATTCTGTAATAGAACATTTTATCGGTAAATAACATATATACTTAATACAAATAATATATATATATATTTGGTTAACAACAATTTATTTTATATGTGAATTACTTCAGAAAATGATATCACAGGTGATATCCTCATTGGTTTGGACTTGGATTCCCTCAAAGAATTAAACATTAAGTCGTATGGTAAAAGGGTTCATATAATGAATGCTATCAATGCTCTTAAAGAATCATCTGTTTTGAATCAAGATCAAGGCAATTCATTACAGGTAAGGTTAATTAATTTTTAAAATAGTTTTATTTGATTGTACAATATATTACGTCAGTTAAGTTATGTTTGGAATAATTTTATTGGTAAAAAAAAAAAAATGTCTATTATTGAAACGTATAAAATCAGACTTGCTATATCAGTATTAACGTTAAACTTTAAATGTTAACTTGAAATATTTCTAATAATGGTAAACAGTTACATCCTATTTCGGAATCAACATCAAAATCGATTATACAATCAAAATCAATCGACATATCAAATAAAGTTGATGTAAGACCTGAAAGTTCATTTGTAAAAAGTAATGAGCATACTACCAGTTGGCCACAACAGATAAATAATACTAATGAAAAAATTCAGGTCAGTTTAGGAGAAATTAGTAAATGAATTAATTCATGATAACACATTTATTAATATTAATATTTAATTATTTATATTAGATAATTACGGGAAAAACCCATAAAAAAAAAAGTAGTAGAATATTTTCAAAGTTAAATTTTACAAATAAAGGGGACAAACATAATAATAAATCAGAAAAACATGAAACCATCTTTTCATTTAATACTAAACCTGCAAAAAAAGAAAAGTCACAATCTATATCATCAGAAGGATGGGAGTTTTTGGTGGTATGGTTCTTACTTACTAAAAAAAGTTTTTAATTTTTATTTTTTTTTCGTAAATTCTTACTTTCTTACTTTTTATTTGTTTAGGAGGAAGATTATGAAAAAAAACATAAAAATAAATCAAAGTCTCTTTCTAGAAAAATATCGAAAGAACATTTGGTATTTTTTATGTCAGTTTTTAAGTGAACCTTTTTTTTTCCTTATGTTGTTTTTAACTTTTTTTTTTTTTTTTTTAAGGATCGAAATAGTTTGGTCGGAAGTCAATTGGGGCTGCCTAAATATTCTATAAAGCAAGTTTTTTTTTTTTAATATATATATATATATATATCAATTATTTTCGTTTATTTGACGTGATTTCTCCACACACTCTTAGGAATGAACATAATCGATTACATTCCGTTGATGAAAGTATCGGTGAGAACGAAGAAACATTAAAAAATATTGGTACTCCAGATTATGAAGGATGGCTTATGAAACAAGATGATAAAAATAAATCGTGGAAAAATAGATTTTGTGTTTTAAAAGGGCAAACTTTATATTATTTTCAGAATGATAAGGTAATATTACATTCTTGATTAATTTTTCCGAAACTTAATTATCGCGTCGTGTGATATAAAGGGAGGTTGAATCTTGGAACCTCGATATCACACAAACCCCTTTATACTCATTATGTTTAATATACTGTACTTAATAATATACTTAATAATATCTGGTATTATATTTTAGATTGCACAAACACTTCGAGCCAAGGGTTCTATCAATATCACAGGGTATCGCGTTATTCCTGACGAGAACATATTACAGGGAAAATATGGATTCAAATTAGTTCATGATATCGAACGACCTTATTACTTTGCACACGAAAATTTGGGAAAAATGAGAGAATGGATGAAAGCTATTATGAAAGCCACGATATCGAGGGATCCAACATGTAATAATTTTTATACAGTATTAATAACTTTTATTTTTATCATTTAATCATGTCATCAATTCTAACTACTTATTTTTAATAGCACCAGTGTTTTCTTCAAGCGAGTTAAATACCATGTCATTAGCCGAGGCTCGAAAACTTGTACATAAAAAATCTGAATCGACAAATAAGAGGTTACAATCATCAAATGGCACAGATTCTCCAACATTAGAACGATCATTGTCACCAACCTTTTATTCAACTTATTCACCTACTAATAGTTTTAATAGACCGAATCCACAACATTCATCGAGATGTAGATCTGTCTCACCGTTACCTGAAATGTCTGGACAACCGGTAACGATGACATTTTCGAAATCTAAGTCATCTAAGTCATCAGCTTTTAAAAAACTTATAAAAAGTACTAGTTTTGATAGTATCACTATTAATTATATGTAGGGTTTCTTCTAATTTTGGGTTTATAGTAAATAATTATTAATGGAATGTATCATGATGTTTAATAGGGGGTATAATTATAAAAAATAATATATACATATAAATATGCATTTATACATTTTTTTTTTAAAAAAAAAAAAGTTATCGGGCATTCATTTGCATTTCTGTAATACTATTTCATGATAAAGGGGTTTGAATATAAAAAAAAGTTTTATTAATGCACTCTATTTTAGCACTAGTAATGTTTATTCAATTAAATTATAATCTTGTAAATGCCAATGAAACCGGATTTTTTTTATTGTTTTTTTTTCAAGCTTCCAACGAGTTTACTATCCTATTTATTTGCATATAATCTATAGAAGTTCCTTGAAATACTATTACTATATATGTACAAGGCACGTAGAACGTGATACGAGTCGAAATGTATGTCGTTTTTTATAAATATAGTATTTATAATAATAAAAAGACGAATCAGAGCACATATTCTTGCAGATTTTATTTATACTATTGTTAGTCTTATATAGTATCGTGTTTATATTATATACTAATACTAAGTTTATAAAACAAACATATTTTATTCACACTAAACTCTATTTATTTTGATTAATTTTTATTTTTATTTTTATTTTTTTTTTACTCTTTATTTTATTTTTTTTTTAGTTTTTTCACTTTCGTCATTCATTTATTACTGTATTAATTCATGTATTCTTGCAGAATATAATATTATTTTTCGCATCCCCGCTTGGGTTTCTTTATTCCAAAAAAAAAAAAAAAAATTTTATCGCAACTAAAAAGTTGCTAAATCGCTCTTTAAATTAACTGGCTAATATATCCAACCTTTCATCAACCTTTCACCAACCTTATCCTCGACTTAGTTTCATTATATCATACTAACCGACTTTCTCCCCTTATAAACACAAATAGGATCGATTCCTTTACCCTTACATATTTAGAGTTTTTTTTTTTTTCAAGTAAAAAAAAATTAAACTTTTTTTTTTTTTTTTCACAACAATATTTTGCTTGAATGCCTACTGAAGCTTCTACTTCTAGAGACTCTTATTATTCGTCTTTATTCGACGAATACATCACTGCTTCACCACGTGAATCAACATGGAGTCATAGTACTGTTAATTCTGTTAAAAGACGACCCTCGCTTAATTTACATCTTCGCGATACTAGCATAAGCAGTCTAAAACGGCAACCATCGTTTGATTGTCCTACTCCTGCATTATCTTCACTTAAAAATGTTCCTAATTATTCTAGTCCGTTAAATTCTGTATTTCATTATACTGCTAATGGTGTTTATTCACCGCCACCTCCTCCTGGTCCATATGTTTTTACTCATTATAGTTCATATAATAATCCTGGAACTAAAAACAGTAATAATGGTATTGAGGAAAGAACTAACGGTTTGACTGTACCTAATGATTATTTAAGAGAAAGTAGTAGAAGTAGGACTCCCTCTCTTTCTGGGAGTAGTATTGATGATCGAACTAATAATCATAATAACCATCATGCAAAACATTCATCTAGTAGTGATGAGAATGTATCACCAATACAGTCTATTTCACGACAACAAATTCCTTCTAATATTCATCCTGGATCCGTAAAGGTTCAACATGATCCATATGCAAATGATAGGTAATATATAGATAAATATAAATATATAAATATATTTATATATTTATTAAAAAATAATTTACATTATTCTAAATCTTGGAATGTATTGTGATTTTTTTAGAGATCAATATGGTTTCAAAAGGTCTTATCAATGGATAAGCAACAAAGAGTATATTGATTTTGAGGCTTCTTATTCACATATTTTACAACGAAGAAAACTTAAATGGGAAGCAGTATTAAATGAAAACGGAGGATTGATACCAAGTAAATGTTCTAAAAGTAAGCAAGCTTCCATTATTAATTATTATTATTATTTTGTTAAATCAAAGTTTCTCATATTATTATATTATTATTATTTTTTTTTTTTCGGCACAGTGAAAAGATATGTTCGTAAAGGAATTCCACCATCGCTTCGAGGAAGGGTCGGTTTTGTTTTTAAATATTTATCTCAATAATAATATTATTTATACTGTTAAATTAATCTTGTGAATTATCATTTTTAGGTATGGTTTCATTATAGTGGTGCTGAAGCCAAAATGAAAAGTCATTCGGATCTTTACCAACAACTTGTGCTAAAAGCTCAAGATCCTAGATTGGAAAATGAAAATTTTGAAGTGATCGAAAGAGGTTTGTTTGATACTTTCTTTTTTTTTTTTAAAACTTGTAATTTATGCGAATATATACAATATATTTATTAAGATGTATATCTGTATAATATATAGATCTTCATCGTACTTTTCCTGAAAATATAAAATTCAAATCTACTATCGTATCAGATGATAATAATTCACAAACCCTTTCAACAGACAACGTTCCTATTATTCAATCCCTTCGTCGTGTTCTCACTGCCTTTTCATTATATTCTCCAAATATTGGTTATTGTCAATCCCTTAACTATATAGTCGGGATTCTTTTGTTATTTATGGAAGAAGAGAAAGCATTTTGGATGTTAGTGACTATTGTTCACGATTATTTACCAGAAAACATGTACGATGTCACCATGGAAGGTTCAAACGTCGACCAAGCCGTTCTCATGTCACTTATTATGAGAAAGATGCCTGACATTTGGAATAAAATGAATGGAGGTGTCAATTATGATATAGAGAAATCGGATGGTAATATGCCAACAATTACTCTAGTAACTAGTCATTGGTTCTTAACTCTTTATATCAATATTTTACCAATTGAGGTAAATATAATATTACAATTATCTGTTATTTTGATTATATAAAATTATATTCTCTAATTTATATACATATATATTTATTTAAAAAGACATTGCTTAGAGTTTGGGATTGTTTCTTCTAGTATGATAATAATATTTCCTTTTCACTTTTTGTTTTATTTTTTTTTAATGATGCAAATTTGCGGTGATATTAAGCAATTACTATTTTTTTTATTAACAGTGAAGGCAACAAAATACTTTTCCGTGTTGCTTTAGCAATATTCAGATTAAATGAGGAAAAAATCATGGCAGTAGATGATCCCATGGAAGTATTTCAGGTAGTTCAGGTAATTTAATCAATCCTTTATTATTATAATTATTTGGTTGTTATCAGTGTTTAAAATTCAGATTTAAAATTATGTTCTCAAATGAACTAAATTTAGAGTTTATTAATGTTCTCAAAAATTTTTTAATATAGAATATTATTTTTTAAATAAGCTTATATTTTTATTATATAAACTTATCTTGAACTTTTAAGTAAAGTTTTAGACAGGAACTTTCTTATTTTAATGGTACTTGAAATACTAAAATTGGTCAAACTAATTATACTTATAAGTTTTTTCTTACGAATTTGTAAAGAAAAACTAATAGAATAGTTGCAAAGATTAAAATATAAATCTTATGATTTTACTAGGTCAATTTCAGTATTTAAAGTACTATTAAAATCAGAAAGTTCTTTTCTACAACTTTACTTAAGAGTCTAAGCAAGATTATTATAGTAATAAAAAAAGTTATAATAATTTAATTATTAATCGTAATAATATTTTGAGAACATTTTATCTATACAAAAATGTTCTCAAATAAGAGAACTTGATTTTAAATTTTAATATTCTTGAAAAAACTTAGTGTTCTTTGAGAACATGAGAACATCAAATTTTAAACATTGGTTATTATTGATGTGTTTTATTAATCTATGAATAATTTTAACTTTAGAATATGCCCAAGCGGCTAATTGATTGCCATAAACTGATCGATGTAAGAATTTCTTTATTATTTTGAAATAATTAAAAAAAAAAACAAAAAAATAGATTTTAAAAATTTTGTCATAATAAATATTAGGCATGTTTCCGTCGTCGTGATTGTATATCCGAAATATCTCAAAAGGATATTGAGCGGCGCCGAGAAATTTTCCGTGAACGACGGAAAAAGCGGGTAGGATCCATGTTGTCTAAACATTAGTTCGCGTGTCTGACAAACATTATTATTATTTTCTTTTTTTTAAACTTGTAAATCATAGAATATAGTTATATACTACTTTAGTCAATACGTTTATGTAAGGGTTTATCACTTGCGATATGCAAGATGTTTGTTAGTTGTATAAGACTGGATTATTAGTTAGATCAATATTATTTTGGAAATACATAGAAACCTTTGAAATAAATTTTTTTAGATTCTTTTAAACTTTTACATTCTATAAATAATTGCATATCCTCAATTAATTAACTTTAATCTCATAATCTTTTAAAAAAAGGATGCGAAAAAACCAAAACCAAAACCAAAACATAGAAGTTCCTTTCTTTTGAAGATTTCCGGCTTTATGTTTAATCATGGTGGTTCATGAAAGCAATTGCTTTTTTTTTAATATTAATGTTCTTAAATAAGTTTTAGACAAACTTATCAACGAACAATAAGACAAATTTGTTATAAAAATTGTTTTTAAGTATATGTAATGTATCTAGATATGTATTTCTACTTTTTTTTTTTTTTTTTCCTAAAAAAGAAAAAAATAAGTCATGAAAAATTGTTGATTGATTTGGCTTTTTAAGATGACATTTTTCATATAAATAAAGTTATGTATTTCTAATACAAAAAATTTTGGATTTCCAAGTAATACATGATTAAAAGAATACAATACTGTATTTAAGACGTTTACCATAAAATTCGGGACGTCCCCCGGCGTTTCTGTATCTCAATTTTTGCATTCGGCCAAGCCAATTTTTAAATTTACTTTGACCTAATCGAGTCAACAAATCATAAACACTAGATTTCCATAATTATCCAAAGATAATAATAGAGTGCGTTTGATTTGAGACATTCATAACATATTGTTATACAATACAGTACTGGTTTAACGTAAATTATGGATGTCCCCAAACTGGTACAGTTAGACTTCTCTAAATGCACCCTTTATAAATGCACGTTATATGATAAACCTATCTAAATGCACGCCTCTGCTTGGTCCAAAGTAACATAACAAATATAGATTTTTACCTTTAAATGCACATTTTTAAAATTTTTTACTATGGTCCCGAGGGGGTGCATTTAAAGAGGTCTAACTGTAAGAAACAAGAGACCGGATTTATAAACAAATTTTTTTATATTACCGTTACCGTTATTGTATATACAGATAGGCTGCTATACCAAGTATAATGGAAATGACCACTATAATGCCAAATATTATACTGTAGCATACTGTATAGTATAGTTATAATGTAACAGCAAAAATACCATTCCTGATGGATTAAAAAAAAAAAAAAAAATCGATCTACGTGCCGTTCCTGATAGAGCTCTTAGGAGAACTCAAAGTTGATTTTTCATACCATTGCTTGGTTATAATGAAGTCATGACCCATGATTAATCCATAACGCTAGTTTGACTTACCTAAACATTGATCCTTAAAATAGTACAGTACCGTATAACACCTATGAGCGTTATTTGAGACACGTAATTTTAAGATAGCTAAAGCAAAAGAATTTTTAACAATAAAATTACGGTTGTACTGTATTCGGTTAATTATTAGCTCTCTTTGAATTACTTTCGAAATATAAAAAATCTTCGGTGTTCAATCTAACTTATGTTACGTAAACTCATCAAAGAACTTATTTAATAGCTTAATACAAATATTATCTATTCTATAGATTCTATTGTTACAGTAAATATAACCTGCACCCGTTGTTTTTACTTTATACAATACATATTTACATACATCCGTATCCTCCGCCCATGGGCGTTATATTTGCAAATACTTTGAGTTGAAAAATTTTGTAAACTATTTCCGATTCTTTGTTTTTTTTTTTTTTGTTGAATTTTATGTCTTATAATCAGGCTGGACAATAATAACGGCTGCTAAATTTTATGCCATAGTGTAGTTTTTAGATCCCTATATGCAAATCGCCATCAGAAACAGTACCGATGATCTATCAGGAACGGTATTTTCGCAAAGTAGCAATTTGATTGGTTGTATTATAATTATTATTATTATTAGGAACGAAGTTTTCGCTTGTACACATACGAATCAGGGTATTTTTACTAAATAGCCCATGATCTTGCCTACCAGTAAAATCTTTTGGTCGATATAAATTGTCCAATCATCTCAATACAGTGTTTTATCACCAGAAAAATTTTATTATTGTAAACCGAAAGAATAAGAAACAAGGAATGGATTGGTGACAAAGGTTAAGAGATTAAAGCCTTTATTAAAACAAAAAGCTGAAGTTATTATTAATTTGGAATCCTATAAAAAAAGGACAAAAAAAAAAAATTAATTTAGACAATGCTAAAGTAACATTTTATTGTCTATCAAATTAAGGACTAGTAACTCTGTCTCTTTTTAGCATGGTTAAAAATTCATTGATTGGTCGATCAAATTGTGTTATATGCGATATAATTATTGTGACAAATAATTGTTACATGAGTGCTTGTGTTAAATAACGTTTATAAAACTATGAAATGTTTTTATTAGAATGCTTAAATATGTAAAAAAAGAAACAAGGTCAAAATCTGAAACGCATTAGTAATATTTGCTATTGGCAAACTACTGAATTAATATTTTTTAACTGGTCATAAATCGCTTAATACCGTTCCTAGCAGGTATGACGTGGAAAATTTCATATTACTTCCACAGATTTTATATTGATCAGAATTTGTCATATGATTTTAATAAAAATTCAGTCGCAAAAAAGATCTGAAGATCATTTTTAGAATTGTCGACGATCATGCATCGATATGTGATTGGCGTTTGATAGTCTTTTATAAAAAAAATTCCGAATGCTATGTCAGTCTAGCACTGTGACAAAGTCAAAGCTAGCTATTAAAAAAGTATATTTTCGAATACGTATTTAAGAATCCCTAAGGATCCCAAAGAATTAACAAACTAGTTTTTTTTCACCCTATAAAAAAAGTGGTCCGGGGTGTGGTACGGGTTGGTGTCTGGAATCCACGGAATTAGGGTTCGGAATAAAAAGCCCGTGATATTTTTGAATTTTTGATGGGCATGAACATAGTGTTACACAAATGATGCATAAACCGTAATCAGTATATGTAATAAATACACTATCAGCAAATGGGTTTCATTTGTACCTCACACATGCTGATGCCAGTGGCAAGCCTTTATTCCGAACCCTACACGGAATGGAACAGTCAGAGTGGTACGTATAGAACTGTTGACGGAATGTCACGGTTAAAAGTGGTACGGGGAGGTGGCACGTTATGTCACGTCATACGTAATGGCACCTTCATTTCACGGAATGATACGTGTCGAAGGTGGTGCGTGTTGTCTCATTTTACGAAGAGCGAAAGATCAATATACGATTTTTTTAAAAAAATTGCGATATCTCATAATTAAACTGCTCTGGGTGTCTTAACAAAAAAAATTCCTTACAAAATTTTGATACATGTGCAGTTAGTTTGTTCATATTGTATTTGATTGTTGATATAAATTTATGTAATATGTATTTTTCTTTTATCACACGTTAATTCACGTTAATTACCCGTCCAAAACCCGTGTCATGTGGACTAGTAAAGTGTTGCAAAACCCGAGCCATTAACAGTCCAATTTGTACGGGCATACGGTCCACCACGGGCCAAAATCCATGGTAATCTAAGCCTTTTACGTACCAAATACGGGTTTAATCCGTGCCTGCAAAACCCGAGCCATTGACGGTCCATTTTGTACGGGCATACGGTCCACCACGGGCCAAAAATCTGTGCCAATCCAAGCCTCCTACGTACCAAATACGGGTTTAATCCGTGCCACCAAAATCCGTGCCTTTACGCCGCCAGCCCGTACCTTTACGGTACATTTTTCTTATAGGGTCAATTTGAAATTAAAATCATATATTTATATATTAATTAGCAATAGATTCAAGTTTGAAAACAAAAAAAAACTAGCAAAAAAGATTCAAAAAACAAGATTGTAAAATGTTAAGACTAATGAGGATCAAAAATGGTAAATTGTATAGGCAGCTGCAGAATTAAAAAGATAATAGAATTGGCTAAATATTTTTTTGAATTGATTTTGTTATTTGATTCTATTTAATAATTTTTTTTTTATATAAATATTACTACAATTAACTTGTTGCTAAAAACTTTTATTTTGTTAAATTATTATTATTTTTCTTTTAAAGTGCCTATTTTGGAGCATAGGATTTATTCGATTTATACTGTATACTTATACTTGCTGGCAAAACACGGACAAATCCCAAATTCAAAAAAAACAATTGCTATTTTTAAAAGATTAAATCAAAAAAGTAGGCCTAAAATTTTGCAAATATGCTATCTATAACAATAAGAATATCTACTATTTGTTTAAACAAAGATTATTAATAGAAATTAATTTGGGATGTATTTGGGATTTGGACGCGGACAAATCCCAAACTATAGTAATTTGGGATTTTGCCAACATGTATATGTATACTATAAATTATACATAGATAAAAGTACAACTAGCCATATATACACTTTTGATATTTAATTTAAATTAGCTACCATACTTGAAATCCAACTATAAAAGTTGTCTAACTAAACCTTCTATTTCTTGACTGATTTCAACTATTTTACTAGAATATTGATGTATTTTTAGAGTTAGTTCTAACTTTCTAGACTTGGGTTTTAGGACTTTTTCAATGTACCCAAAAGTGCAATTTGGTTTATTTTTAACAGTAACTTGATAAAGCAGTACTTGTTCTATATAGATATTTATCTATACTTTAATAACTTGTGCTATTGTATTAACCAATACTTGTAATTAGAAGTATTCTTAAACTACTACAATTAACTACTTTTGTTTTTGTAAAGTTCATTATGATTCTACCATCTATTTTTACTTTTTTTTTAATTTTTATACCAATATATTTTAAACTTTTAAACTAGTTAACTTGAATAGAACAATTTATTCTGATATTAGGTACTATTGCAGGTCTTTTTTGGTACTTATTTCTATAGTATAGATTTTTTTTATTCAATAGCCAGATTAGTAAACTTCTTTTTTTAAAGATCTCTATCATCATCTACTAATTTTCTAGCTCTAGTTTTCAAAGTTCTAGTTTTGTTAGCACTATTAAAACGTTGCTAAAGATACTGACAGATATTATATAATATTTTAGAGGAGGAGTAGCTGAATATAATATATCATTTATATACTTCATATAATGTGGAAGGGAAGGGTATGGTCCTCTTAATAAATGATATTATATAATATCTATTAGTAGTGTTTTGCAAAAGATTCGGGTCCAGTCTAAAATCAGGTTCAGTTTGTTGACGGACTGAGTTCAAACCTTTAATTTATCAGAACCGATATAGGTTTGGTCCCATACAAAGATCTACTTAGATAATACCCGGTCCAGTTTATTAAAATAATACTAAATGCTGATTGGCTAATTTTTTTAACAAACTTAAAATGATCAGATGCCATTAAAAACGTTCTATATACAATTCAATCATATGGGCTGATTTTGTTTTTTGGGCCTTTTTTACATATATGTAAATCATTTTTTTAGAGTTTATTTTGTAATCAACAAATCACATAATTGGCTATTACATTTTAAAATCGTAATAAACAAAATTTTTAATATCTGATATATGAATTATCATGTCTAACCAATCGTCCGTCCTTGGAACCCATCAAAAAAAAGTAAAAGTAATTGTTAATTGTGAAAAGTATACTTAAATTATATATATTTTCTAATATAATAGTTTTTTTACTTGTATTTTGTTTATAGAACGTATTTAAATAGATTTGGCTTTGTAAATAGATATATTCAAATTTAATACAAAAAAGCATATAAAATACGTACCTTAGTTTATTAATTTGTGAAAAATCTACTTAAATTCTGTTCTCACAACAATTTAAGTATTGGGCTGGGCTGAAAATAGAAGGCTACTCTGAAAAACATATATAACTAGATGTTCTGTCCATATTGGTATAATACAATATTTTGAAGTACCGTAGCTATCTGTCAAACCTTTCTAATCCAATTCACATAGCGAACAAGGTTTGTATTAATATAGCTATTGCTGTATTGTATGGATATCTGAGTTAATTAATTATACACAGGTTTAATTATAGTTATCATATGAGCCTTACATAACAACCCGTGTATCGCTATTTATTAATAATTAAAATTTTTTATATTACAATTATTTTCATTTATTCGAAAACTTTATCTTAATTATTTTAACTTATTTTTTTCTCTTTTTAAATATTGAGCAACAATTCCAATATTTATATTTGTTGCAACTATGAAAAAAAATTTTAACAACTTGTAAATCGGTTTTAATAAAAATATTAGAATCAATACGATGAACTATTTTATATAAACATACGAAATTTTTAAACAACTTTACAAGAAAAACAAATAGTCTCAAATTTGAATCAAGATTATAAAACTTTAAAAATGTTTCTCGACCCCATTAATTTTTCATCCAACAATTAAAAAATTTTAAAAATTTCTCAGTTATAATAATTTTAAAAATTACCAAATATAGTCTTTGCCAGCTATAAAAATTTTGAAATAATTTAACTGAATATAGTCTTCGCATGGTTATGAGCTTTAAAAATCGTTCGACCAATATAGTTTTCTCCCAATTAAAAAATTTTAAAATAACCTGGCTAAATAAAATTTTGAAATTTAATAATCCTATTATATTAAATGGATAACTCTATATGACTTACCTCGAAAAGTGAAGTATTGGACACTTGAAATAATGCTGATTTCAAATAAGCATAATGAGAATGATACTCACGAGTTAGATAGTAATGAACTTTGCATTAATGCTATTTGTTTTTGTCCTTGTAATTAGGGATTATTTATAGCTGGCACGTTAGTTAACATTTTGAGTTGAGTGAATAAGGTATTTGTCCCATGGTTAAGTGCAAACCTGGAATATTTAGTATGCTAAATCCATTTAAATACTTACAACATATGCCTATATAATACATTTTACTTTTAAGAAACTTTAAATTAGTAATCAATAAAGTATAAATAAAAATAATTAGTTATATACATACAATATGTACATTTTACAACCTTTTTCAAGTAATTATAGTCAGTTCCTAACTAAACTTTTTACATTAAGAACAATTTTGAATGTTTGTTTTTGGCTGAGTGAATATAGTGAAACATTATGTTCTTGAAAAGTACTTTAAAGCATGTAAATAAATAACCTGGACGATGATTGATTCAAGAAAACCAATGGACGATTGATTCAAGCAAACCTGTAGGACTTAAATCTATTATAAGCCTTCTTGGAGTTATTGAAACTATTGTTGAGTATAAATACAAAAACAATAGTGAAACCTATTCTTACATAGTTTTAAAATCATTGTCATGTACTACAAATAGTCTTGTGTTCTCGCATGGTTTACTCATTAGAATTTAGAATCTGGTCTTGAATATAAATATATAATTTCTAAGTGTATTACAGTATTAACTCGAAGTGAATAGAAAGTAAGTATAATTCTATTGGTTAATCAGTGCATCAAATGACTGACTGTTGTTATTAATCACCCTATAATTTTTGGGGTACAAACAAAATCAGCCGATATGTAATTCAACATAGTAATAGAAAAAATAAGAATTTTAGTCTGTATTTAAACCTATAGTTTAAAACTTATATATCCTTTTTTTTAAAAAGCATGAAAAAAGCCTGAGAAAAGCTTAAGCATAGAAAAAACTTTGATAAAAAAGTATATACTTAAAACAAAAAAAAAAAACTAAATAAATATTTGTATTTTAAAGCTTTTTTTTTTTATAACAATTTTCTTCTTACACTTCAAACTCTCTTAATATCAACCAATTCATATTCTCAAGATAAATTTGAAGAATATAAAGCATCATCTATGTACTATAGTAGTTTTTACTCCCAAGATAAATTATACCAAACTGATTCAAATAAATCAAACCAAGATGATTTAGCCCAAAATAAATTATATTTTAACAAAACTTATCAAGATAAACCATATTAAGATAAATTTTAACCAAATAAACTATCATCTCAAGTAATACCTTTAACTTGTGATACAAATGAAGTATCTACAAATGAAGCATCTACAAATAAAGTGTTTACAAATAAAGTGTTTACAAATGAAGAATAATATATACAAAAATTGAAGCATCTATAAATGAAGTGTTTACAAATAAAGTGTCTACAAATGAAGGATAATATATACAAAAATTTACTTTTAAAACATGTATATATATTTTTTATTTACTACTTTTTATTTTATAGATCCATAGTAGAGCCGCAGACATTAGAATATCAATGAACATTTACTATGATGTTTGACGTGACATATGTGACGTGACGTTTAATATGATTATATATAAATTTTATATGATGTAAAGAGTGACGTACTATCTTGAACCTTCTAAATGTCTGCAGCTCTAATCCATAGTATAAAAGTATTTTAAAAAGACAAAAGACAGGGGTATATGTAATATTTGTAGCAGTTTGCTAGTCTATACTAATAGAATAATATTAAATCTTTTAAGGCATCTCAAAAAATATAAATACAAAGTGCCTAAACTAAATAAATCAAATGTAAAAAGTGGTGCTAATGTTTTGGAAATGTTAAAAGCTTGCCAACATGAACCTTTTGGCCAACAAAAATTTACTGATATGGTTATATAATGAATTGTAAAGCGTAATCGATCATTTCAAATTATTGAAGATGATAAATTTAGATCCATATTTACTTATTTAGAACCTAAAGCAGATAGTAAAATATTATTAAATAATATATTTAATATATATATATATATATATTTTTTTTGTGTTAAAGTTCCCGCTTTGGGTGAGAGTTTATTTAATTTTTTATAATAAATATATAAATTTCTAGAATTATTTATGGATTAATTTTAATTTTATTTTTTATTTAACAGAACATACATTAAGGTTTTATTATTATTAATAATATAGATTTTTTTTTTTTTATAAGCCTGTGGATCAAGGGTGCCTCTTTGGGCACACCCACAATTGAGTTACATTGAATGAGAGTACAACTAGCCACACGTACAACTTTTGGTTGTCTAATTTAAGTAGTCCGCCCGAAGGTTCTACACTAGTTGCCATACCTACAACCCAACTAGGGGATTGCCTATTTAAACCCTCTGGTCCAACGCTTCGCATGTCAATCCTACTTGTGATCACCGGTACAGCCCTCCGATACATTAGTCAGTCGAAGACAGTCCCGGATGCTATCTACATCCCCTTAGGACTAATTTATCCTCGCGGGTAAACTTGGTAGAGCAGTCCCTGTCCCACACAGGTATTACCTACACTTCGGTAACTTACGCTCTCACTGAGGCAAGCAACTTGCAGTCAGGGGGTACCTAACCGCTACCATTACCTACTTCTGCCCTTGTAAGGTTCACACCGACCCCAGTACCCACCACTACTTTCCTACCGGTCCATCACCGGGTGCCCCAAACTTCCAAACCAGTTGGCCCGGAAGGGTTGATCTACCTAGCATTAGGTGCTACTATGGTTTTTCTTCCCCTAGTACCTAATTCCAGAACATAGGTCCTTTTCCTCCGGTACGACTCCGGAGGCCAGGTTAGTGGACCCTCTCCTCCGAAGGTCATGTCATCCAGTTCTCCAGCTCCAGTTTCTGATATTCTGGTTCTGGTAGCACTGTCAAAGATCGTTGCTACCTCCTTACTCAGGACTTTCCAAATGGGTTTCCATTTTCCCGGTTCCTTGGATTTGTCTGTGTCACCGAACACAACTTCGCCCAAAAGCTTCCATTCGAGATGGTAACCAAGGACTACAGGTAATATACCCAACCGATCAACAGGAAATGGTTACCGTAACACAGGTCTATTTTTCCAAAGCGTCGCCAGTGGGATTTGAACCCTAAACCTGCCACTTGGGGTGTGACAACTTACCAACTTCCCTAAGTCACCACACTTTATATATTTAATATATTAATATTATTGTAAAATAATTATAAATAAGAGTTTTTTTAGTTCCTTTTACTGATCTTGTAAAACAACACATTAGGGAGCTTCCAGAAATTACGTAATATTTTGTTACTAATAAATTTCAAAATTTTACTCCACCCACCCACACCTGATACTCTATTAGCCAATCAAATTTTATATTTTTTAAAATTTATTCATATGTTTTAATTTATGAAATTGATAATAACTATTTCTTTACTGGTCCAATTTAGATGATTTAACTACCAAAATGTTCATCTCACTGAGATGATTCTAACAAGCCCAAAATCGTTAAAATCAAATCACAGGGTCCTATGATCATTCAACTTTAGTGTAATTTTAATAGTGATTTTTTAGAATCACAAGTAAATTTCTTTAATATTGAATAACTTTGCTCTACTGGCCCGTTTTGGATAATTTAACTACCAAAATGTTTGTTTCAGTGAGACGATTCTGACAAGCCCAAAATCATTAAATTCTAATTACAGGATTCCAAGATCAATAAAGATTTGTATTGTTAGGCAAGCAATAAAATCTTTATCGATCTTGGAATCCTGTGATTGGAATTTAGCAGTTTTGGGCTTGTTAGAATCGTCTCATCGAGACGAACATTTCGGTAGTTAAATCATCCAAAACGGGCCAGTAGATCAAAAGTTATTCAATATTAAAGAAATTTATTTAGTAATTCTAAAAAATCACTATTATAATTACACAAAAGCTGAACGATCTTGGGACCTGTGATTAGATTTTAACGATTTTGGGCATGTTAGAATCGTCTCAGTAAGATGAACATTTTGGTAGTTAAATCATCTAAATTGGTCCAGTAGATCAATAGTTATTAATAATTTTATAATTTTATACTTTTGGCCAAAATTATAAAAATTTGATCAGAATTATAGTTATAACCTGATATTTTCGGAACCCCATCTACCCACTAAAAAATCATGTAATTTCTGGAAGCCCCCTTATAAATAATTCTGAAAAAAAGTATAAACAATTCAAAAAAAAATTGCAGGAAGTTCCCAGACATATAGCTATAACAACTAATATTTGGAAGACCTTGGGTCCGATAACATAGCAGTTATGCTCCAAGGTCGCAAATCGGAAGATCGCCAGTTCGAATCTTGTAGGAGGCGGATATCAATTTTTTATAAAGAGGCTTAGCTGGACGTAATAGGGAACTGCAACAACACTATGGTACTAGAGACCCAGGACGTTAATGACGGTAATCATAACGGACCTATTATAGATAAGCAGGTCGTTAAGGCTTAGACCTGGTGTCCAAACCCTCGGGTTTGAACTTGTTAGTTTGGAACTACGATTTGTTTAACCGAAGTCATGAAACATAGGGAAGATATGTCACGAACTTCTGGCAAGTTTTACTAAGAGACTAGGCTGTTGAGAGCCATGGTGGATCGGTAGGCCAGGGTTAAAACCTGGCAAATAAAACTATGAAGGACTGTCATCCTACTATAGCCAACTTCGGGCCACAGATAAAGTAGTCTGAGTTGGTTATTTCTTAAATGTAATTCACTGATCTTTGTACTGTAAAATGTACTAAAAAATTTCAAACAATTAATAAATAATTGACCAAATAGTCTTGGTTGTAAACTAAAAAAAAAAAAACAACTAATATTTGGACAACTTCTACCAATGAAAAGTCATTTAGGGGGCATCCATAAATAATGTTATACAAAAGGGGTTTGGACAAACAATAATGTTTTTCTCAATAAGTAGGGGGGTCAAAAAAATATAACATAATTTTTTAGAAAAAATTGGCTAAAAGCTGATACAGTGGTCCAAATTTAATGATTTTGGTACCATTTGATTCGTCTCAGTGAGAGGAGTCGAATGGTACCAATTTTATTTCATTTGGATTACTGGATCAAATTTTATTGGCCAAATACTATTGGTCATATCTTTTTTTATAAAATTACTATATAACCAATAGTTTTTTGTGAATATCTTTCGAAACAGTAATCCAAATGACATGATTTTGGTACCATTGGATTCATCTCACTGAGACGAATCGAATGGTAAATAATTTATTTAAATTGGATCACTGTGTCACAATATATTCAAGTTTTTGTAAAATTTTATATATAAATATATGATTTTGAAAAAAAAATTTTTTATATAGTAAAGGGGGATCCAGCGCTACTATGAGGGGGTACATAACATTATTTATAGATGCCCCCTTATAGCTGTTATAATTTATTATTTAAATCAATTATAGAAAATAAAATATGTTTTTTTTTGATTTTATTTTTATAAAAGATATATATACTGGTATTGCAATTGTAAATACTATAAAAGACTGTCTTCAAAAAAATGAGATATTTTCAAAAATAATATTAATAACTTGTGATAATACATCTGCTAATGTGAAGTTTCTCCATAATTTTGCCAATTCTACATTAACAAATTTATAATAGCATAATCTTAATAAGGTCTTATGGACCATAATATAAGCAAATAATTCATAATATATTTTGAAATATTTTGAAATATTAAATTTTTGAAATATTTCGAAAGTAATTTCAAAATATTTTGTAATATATTTCAAAATATTTCAAACTTCTTTTAAAATATTTTAGGACTAAGAAACCAAACTAGATCAGTAGATATGTAAGGGGGCATCCAGAAATAACGTTATACAAGAGGGGGAGGGGGTCTGACAAAATTTAATGATTTTCTTCTTAAGTAGGGAGAGGAAAATATAATGCAATTTTTTTAGAAAAAATCGTCTAAAAACTGATCCAGTAGTCCAAATTTAATGATTTTGCTACCATTCGATTCGTCTCGGTGAGAGGAGTCGAATAGTACCAATTTCATTTCATTTGGATCACTGGATCAAAAGTTATTGGCCAAATACTATTGGTTATTATGTTTTCTTATAAAATATATAAAATCAATAGTTTTTTGCGAATAACTATTGATCCAGTGATCCAAATGAAATGATTTTGGTATTATTGAATTCGTCTCACTGAGACAAATCGAATGGTATCTAAATCATCCAAATCGGATTACTGTTTCACAATATATTCAGTTTTTGTAAAATTATATATATAAATATATGGATTTTGAAAAATTTTTTTATTTAAGTAGAGGGGGTCAAGCGCTACTATGAGGGGGTACATAACGTTATTTATGGATGCCCCTAATCTGGATCATGCATTAGACTAATTTTTCGAAATAGTTCGAAATAATTTAATGATATTCAAATTCTGTACTACAAAATCAAATTAGATTTTTTGTTTATAATTAGATCTTCTATTTTTTTCATTTTTTTCATATTTTTGTTTTCATTTCATTTTTTATTTTCATTTCATTTTTTGTTTTTATTTTATTTTTTTTGTTTTCATTTTGTTTTTTTCAATTTTTTATTTATTTATTTATTTTTTATTTTATTTTTATTTTGGCACTTTACAAGAACACCTTTGCAAGAAAACAAACAACTTTTTGAAACCTTGTGCAAGCCAACTCAAATTTCTAACACTTTGTAAAAATACACAACTAATGTCTCTAGCAATTTCTAAATTTTCAATAATGCTTCTTTAAAGAAATAAAGGTTTAGTTAGAACTTTATTTATTTTTTCGTTTGACATAATTTGTTTTTGTTTTTTGTTTTTTGTTTTTTTTTTAAAATTTGTTTTATTAATTTATTTTATTCTAGCACTTTGCGAGCAAAGAACTCTTACTTCCTGGTGCTTTGCAAGAAAACCAACCCAGACTTTTTCAGCACTTTGCAGCTTTTTTGGCATTTTGCAAGAACATTAATCTAGCTTTCACAATTTCTAAATTTGCAAAAACATGAACTCTTACTTCAGAAAAATAAAAATTTGGGGCTTTGTTTATTTTTTTTTTATTAGTTTGCTTACACTTTTTGTTTTTTCGTTTGTTTTTTTTTTATTTATTGTTTTAATTTATTTTATTTATTTCTGACTTTTTCAACACTTTGCAATTTTTTTGATACTTTACAAAAACACTAGCTTTAACTTCTCTGGCACTTTAAAAAAACATACAGATTTCTTCAGAAATTTTGCAAGAACACTAACACTTCTGAGAATTTTTTTATTTTTTTTTACTTCTTTGAAGTATTTAAAAAAAAAGAGTGAAATGAAGGTTATAGCCAAAACAAAAAAAATAGCCAAAGCAAAGATGACAGAAAACAATGAAGCGAAGATAATAGCTAACTGTAAGATGAGTAAAATAAGTACATAGAGCTAGTTTTTTATATATAATAATAGAATTATATGCAATAAAGTGTGAAAGTAGTTTAAAATATTTGTAATAATGTAAAAATAATACTATATCTCTTAATATGTTAGGTAGATGCAGGCCAATTTGCCTACAATATTAGCAAAATAAATATATGAAATCTTTTGAAAGAAATTGCATGCCAAAATTTTTCAAAAGAATTGCGATCAACGTAAAATCTTTCAAAAGAACTGCAATTTTTTGAAAAATTTCAGTATGCATATCTTTCAAAATATTTTGAAATATATTGCGAAATATTGTGAAATAATGCAAAATATATTGCGCAATATTGCGAAATAGGCCAAATAAAACAATACAAACCTCTATTTAATTATTTCTTTTGGGGTCGCAGAAGGTAATATTTCGCATATTATCGTGTAAATCTGCAGTTTTCACAATATTTTGCAAATATTTTGCATGTTTTAAAAATTTTCGCATTATCAAATTTTATATTTTTATTTATTATTATATTTTTATTTATTATTATTATATATTTTATATATATATATATATATTTTTTAATCTTTGGCAGTTTCGCTAACAAGTAATTTATTAGAATTTTTAAGATATACAGACTTTTACAACAGTAACGAGAATACAACTAGCCACACGTACACTTTTGGTGTCTAATTTAAGTGGTCCGCCATACCTGCAACCCAACTACGAGAATTGCCTATTTAAATCCTCTGATTATCCACTAAGCCTATAACCCTCCAATACTTAACCTCCGACATTACCCGGCATGACACCTCTTTTGGGTGAATTCCCAGGAATGACCTGCCGCACTATGCCAATCAAACCGGTTGATATAGAATTTTACTGGTACGATACATGTTCCACCTGATTAATCGTACGGTTTCTTTTAGTGATTGACACTACGGTTTTACCCATATACTCGCAGTTTGGATTTCCGTGAACTGCTGATATCGCCTACTACAACCCTCATAAGGTTCGTTTTCAGGCCCGGCACCCTCCTCATCCGGTAGCACCATCGTAGGACCCTGAACAATCTATGTGAGGTTATATTTGAGCATCATAGTAAAAATTTTTTTGGTTAGCAGTTTTGTTTTGGTAATATAAGCTATATTTCAAACATTAGATAAAACTTTTATTCAATTTTACCTTTTTTTAAAATACAACGTTCTCTAAAAAAAATAATATTCTCTAAAAAAAAAAAAAAAA